>OZ010614.1:37797669-37847669 GCA_963932145.1 Acanthosepion lycidas | reverse complement strand
TTACTGTATTCAACACGAAAGAAGTTGAAGTAGAATTTGAATGATGATGGTGATGAATTTGCTGCACAGTGCAAATGATGATGATGAAGCTGATGATGACTTCTACTGTGCAGCCGATAATTGTATTTTACGTCTCTTCGGACGGTGGTGCCCTTTCTATTGCTATTTTACGCTTGTTTTGTTGTTCGTAGACCAGGAAATAATATTTATTATTAATATTTTAATGGGTTTAATGAAAAATTTTAGGTGTTCATATGTTGCGATTTTTCTAGAATATTCCAGAAACTCTGTATATATTTTCCATATATATATTTTAAAAATCCACAAAGTCATGAATCCGCGATAATAGAACCGTGAATTAGTGAGGGATCACTGTATACAAATCTTTAACTTTTTTTTTTTTTTTTTTTTTTTTTATAAATGGTATTTGACCTATACTGAAAGCTC
This sequence comes from Acanthosepion lycidas, assembly GCA_963932145.1. NCBI lineage: Eukaryota > Metazoa > Mollusca > Cephalopoda > Sepiida > Sepiidae > Acanthosepion > Acanthosepion lycidas. The sequence goes on along the minus strand of OZ010614.1, from coordinate 37,847,222 downwards.
AACAATGAATAAACAAAACGGAATTTTACTGCTCGACATTTTTTTTTATTGCTGCCAGAGAGCACATTTTCTTTAAGGCCAATAGACATAATACTGTATGTTTAAAGTAAATCTAGCACTCCATAGCCTGCCCCCCCCCCTTTTTTTTTTTTTTTTTTGAATCTGCCATTATTAGATCATTGAGCGGTTACAATGACAGCACCATATGTTGTTTAAAACTTTCCACAACAGCAGTGTGCTTTGGTGATACTGTCTTGCTCATTTTGTACAAATAGTTGTATACAGTAAACATATTACTTTTTTGGTTTTGGGCTTTTTTTTTTTTTTTTTTTTTATATAGTTTTTGTATTGCACAAAACAATAAAAACCTTGTTTGGAAGCATTAATGATTGTTTTATTTCCTATTTTAAGTTTGTTCTACCTTTGATAACACAACAATATATGTGTGGAATGATCTGGCAAGACTGTTTACATAGGGCTTTTTAGTGGTGATTTCTGTCATCGGGCAATTTACATGGTCCAGCAGTGGACTGGTCCCAAAGGTGCTTGATTAAAGAGGTCAGACCTTAATAATAATAACATTAAAGTATTAAGCCATCAATGTCCATCTGTTAGCTAAGACAAATTTTTAACAGTCAAATATAAATGGTACTGGCCTATACTGAAAGGTCAAAGCAAACACAAATAAACAAAACAGAATTTTAGTGATTGACCTTTTTTATGACTGCCACAGAGCACATTGTCTTTAAGGCCAATAGACATAATACTGTATGTCTAAAGTAAATCTAGCACTCCATAGTCTGGCAATTTTTTTGAATCAGCCATTATTAAATCAGAGTGGCTACAAGGACAGCACCACATGTAGTTTAAAACTTTCCACAACAGCAGAGTGTTTTGGTGATACCATCTTGCTCATTTCATATAAATAGTTCCACAGTGAGGAATCCCCGCCACCTACATGTAATTACTCCATATATTTTCCATTTATGTTTCTTATTAAAAATTTTAAGTATTTAAAAACATTGCTTCTTTTTTTTTCTAAGGTGATAGACCGGAAAGTACGAGAATTGAGTGTGGATGCAGCGTTGATTCCCTTAGACACACCGGCTTTTGCTTTGAAAGAAAAAGGTTACAAGTAAGTGTTATTTATGGAAAAAAAAAAAAAAAAAAAAAAAAAAAAAAGTTTCTTTGTTCTATAAATTAGCAGAATGTAATACAGGAATCGAGAAGATATCTAGCATTTCTTTTCATTGTTAATTTGAGGAAAGTCTACAGTGGAATAGCGGCTTGGAGTGAGGAACTGGAGAACCGAGTTCAAATTCCAGTCGAATCCATTACATTCACTTATGTGCTAATGCCCTTGGGAAAGATATGAATCCTTTTCTTCTCCTCCCAGCTATGAGTAAATAGCAGGACAGACAGGGTTCTATAGCCTTGGATGGCAACTGGTCTACTGCATAAAGAAATGGCAACCTACTGCAGGGAAAATACCTACCTATCGAAAGATACATGCTTAGGCGATCGTGTATCACGCATGGCACATAACTGACTGAAATTTACTTACATGCTAGTAATCTTGAGAAAGGTATGAATACTTTTCTTCCCCCCCCCCCCCAGCTATAGCAGGACAGACCATGTTCTATAGCCTTGGATAGCAACTGGTCTACCGCAGGAAGAAATGTCGGGGAAAAAATCTGCCTTGTCAGTCATGATGCATGATCGCATAAGTGTGTGTCATGCGTGGGACATAACTGACTGACTTCTATGGTTAATAATGAAAATATTTATGCTATATATTTTAATGGTCGGAGGATATTCAACCAAGAAAGTTGGTATAAAAAGCAACAATAAGATGAAGAAATGATTAATATTGAAAATACTTATGTTATATATTTTAATGGTTGGAGGGTGCTTTGACATGGTGTAATGGTTAGCAAGCTTGCTTCGCTAGATCTATTACTACTAAATAGTAGGTTTGGTCCTCACTGGGTGCTCCACACTTTTGTCTGTGTGCTACATCTAAGCTATGCTTTGGAAATCATTTCAGGTACTTCGACATGGCGTAATGATTAGCAAGCTTGTCTCGCTCAGTTACGACTGAATAGTGAGTTTGATTCTCACTAGGGTCTGCATACTTTCGGCTACGTTTAGAAAATCATTTGAGTATGTAGACGTAGTCTAATGGTTAGCAAGCTTGTCTCACTAGAATAATTACAACTTTGCAGTGAGTTTGGGTACTCTGAATTTTTGGCTTTGTGCCACATTTAAGCTATGCTTAGAAAATTGCTATATTTTAATGGTTGGAGGATATTCAACCAACAAAGTTGGGATGAAATACAATGCAAAAATAGAAGAAAAATTAACCAGAAATGAATGCCAAAAATTCTCTCTACCCTTTCTTTGACTATTTGCTTATTCTTCTTTTTTTTTCTTTTTTTTTTTCTCCATTTCCCAGAGCTATTATTATATCTGGTGGACCAAGCTCAGTCTATACTGAAGATGCACCTCGTTACGACCCAGATATTTTTTGGTGTGGATTACCTGTTTTAGGGATCTGCTATGGAATGCAGGTAGGTTTAACGCTTGATGGTATTTTGTCATAAGGCTTTATGGTTAGAGCAGGTGGTCATAGGGTTTAGTTGAGGGTGGTGGTTGTTGGCCGGCAGTCACAGAGCTCATAGTTAGGAACTCTTTAATCTGGTACACTTGAGACCAGGCCACTGGCGAACCACAGAAAATGCTGGATGACAAATCACCCACTTAAAAATAACAAAAAAAAAACAATATATATAGTTTTGACATTTTTATTTTATTATTAGGTTGGTGCAAAAATAATGACGTAATAATGTCGTTTTTTGACGTTAAAAAATACGTAAAAAAAAAACGATATTATTACGTCATTATTTTTGCACCAACCTAATAGTTTGTCATCGGTTCTTAGCGATACATATATATAAATATAATTTTAAAAATTATTATTTTTATTCGAACGTAAGACTTTTGTCTAATTTATTTTGTTTTTTATTTATACGAACATTTCCTTTTTTTGCATATATTATTTGTATTAAGAAACAGGTTAACGATAAAATGTGATAATAGCGTTGAGTTCAAGTATCCCTGCCAAAGAAAAGGAAAAAGTACAAAATAAAAATGGCAAATAATTAAACCTTAAAATACTTAAGGAAATAGGGTAAGATTTAGGAACATTAAGATTACCTCCTCAGTTATCCATCGAAACTGCAATCCACCGAAATAAGAAAAGAAGCCAGACCCCACCGCGGGCCATTAAAAAAATTAGTCCGTTACTAATATCCAATCAGATGTGCGGAATATGTGGTCTTTCTTCCTCTTATTCTTTAAAAAGGCCAGAGTAGCTGTTAGCGTTTAATCAGAAGGGGGAATCAGGGGTTGATCTCCCCTGATTCGGTCGATTTGGTGATGGGGAGTATGATGTTGAAAGACCAGAAACTCCCTGATGAACCAAGTCAAAACATCACTGACGACCCCCTTGCGTGCCTACTTAAAAGCGTATTTTCGAATTATCGAATGACAGCTCATACCACATATACAGTGTGACTGGAAAGAAGCTCTTGGTTTAAAACTGTTAATAACTTTATTAATTATTGGTCAATTTTCATAAAACGTGTTTTACTTTGAACAGTATAATGGTAGAAGTATAGTGTAAGGAATGTACATTTTGCACATTTTCTTCCAATCTGGATGTTGAAAGACGCCCACTTCTGTGAATATCTAACACGGAGCCAGGACTCTTCGACTGATGATTTTTTTGGCATCTACTGAAGTACAAGGTCCATAAACACTGCTGCCATCTCTGCAATTGTGCTGATGGATGGCCACACTTCATATTGAATGCAGCATCTGGCGTTGTGCCATTCTGGGCTATACTCTAGAATAAAAAAAGAAATTAGCAAATGAATCCTATCACTTTAGGGATCACACTGTATCTTATTTCATGTAAATCTGGTGCTATTAACAAACGTTTAATAAGTAATTATCAATAGTTTCTTTGGACCCACTCTGTATATTGCTGCGTCATCAAAGGTAGAACTAAGTCTAAAACAAGAAATAAAACCATCATTAATGCTTCCAACCACAAGGTTTTTATCGTTTCGTGCACTAGAAAGGTCAAGAAAAAAACTTAAAACCCCCAAAATAATATATACTTAAAATACTGTATGCAGCTATAAGCAAGATTGTATCATCAGAACATATTGTCACCCTTGTAGCCGGTCAATCACCTAATGGTGGCTTATTCAAAAAAAAAAAAAGTGCAATACCTTGGAGTGCTGGATTAATGAGGTTGGACTGTATATATTATCTTTCTATATTTCTGAGATGAGCTATTATGTACACTATTTATCATGTGCAGAAATTGATTGATCAAGAATTATTAAAGATTGCGTGTTTATAATCAGTAATTCGGACTTTGCTAACCAGCTGCTTCTCTGTAGCTGATTAGTACAGCACGTCAGGTCAAATTACAGTTTCATATAGGAATACAGATTCGGTTCCTGTTGCAGAACATGTATTTTCTATTAAATTTCTCAAAGATTCAGGCTGGTAAATGTAATTAATATGGTTTAATTAAAAGTAGTCTTCAGGGTATATGTATAAGCTGTGTTATGAAATGTAAAGGGATATTGTGTTTATGCTTGGGTTACATTCCCAAGGAGTACCATTTTATAGATGCTATATACAAATTAAATAGCCTGTATTTCAAAGTCTGAAAAAATATGAAAACCGAAGCACTTCCAGTCCCAAGAATTTCGGTAAAAAGGATTCTCAACCTGTAATAGAATCTATTCCACGATATAAATCTGATTTTTATTGGATGTACAGACTTATCTCCTCTTAGTAATGTAATTTTATAAAGGGAGATATTATTCAACATCAATCAGTGCCTTTTTTTTTCTTTATTATGTTAGTAGCATAATAAAAATTCTGTTTATCCCTCCTTTAGTTAGCATGACTATTAGACTCTGCCAATACCTCATAAATAATGGACTATTTGGTTTAAGAATGCAGAAAAGACATCAGAGATGCTACTTGGTTTCAGTGAGAACACGAATGCAAGAAACAAAGAAAGGAAATTTTAACATTTGCTTCGGTGAAATGGGAAAAGTTGTCAATTCAAATCTTTTATTTGTACCCCCCTTCTTCTTAAAATAACAACCAGCATTTATATTTACAATTGTTATTGCAATATTTCGTTAAAGTTATTAATCGCAAATATTTAACAATGTGACGGGGTCAAAAGCTATTTTTTGGCATAGAACTCGCTATGAGCATATCCAATCATTAAGAATTAAAATTCATCAGAAATTTCACTAGTTCTTGTCCGATCACCAAAGTTAAGCAACATTGAACCTGGTCAGCACCTAGATGGGTGACCGCTCAGGAATACCAGGTGCTGTAAATTTGGATGTGCACGTGTAAGGGATAATCGCTCGGAATTAGAAATTGGAGATATGTGCAATATCCTTGCGTAAGGTGTGAATCCTCCCAGCTATGGGTTAAATAGTAGGACCGCCCAGAAAATCATTGTTCTCAAATTCTTGCAATTCAAAAATGTTTTGGATTTAAATAACCTTAAAGAAGCTGGTGAACCATAAAAAAAAAAAAAAAAAAAAAACAATCGATCATCAAAAATTCCAAAAGGAAAACAAATTTTTTAGGATATAAATGGTGTGGGGAGATAAATGTATAGGTTGGTGCAAAAATAATGTCGGTTTTTAACGTTAAAAAATACGTCAAAAACCGACATTATTTTTGCACCAACCTAATAAAACAACAATTTTGTTATTTACATGCAGACTATTTGTTCCCATCTTTATCATGTTTCAACCGTTGTGTCTGCCAACCTTCAGGGGAATTTCAAACTGAACCCTTTATTTAATTTACAGGAGTAGGTTGTTCTTGTTCCATTGCCTGTGTCTAGGGATATCTCATCTAGTTCTTATTTAGTACTGCTCAGTCATTGCTCACCCCATTTTCACAGAGTTGAAGTACGCACTGCCCAGCCCAGGGGCATAATTTGCAATTATTATGTCATCAATTTCACAAGACAGCACTTGGCTATCATCCCATTGATTAAATTGTGGGATGCATCAAAACCTGGAAGTGTCCTTTGCTGAAATTCAAGTCATTACATTTCATTCAGTGGTTAATAAGAAACACCTTTGAAAACAAACCCTTACAACTACACTTCCTTACAGATATATGAAAACCCTGACAGAAAGGACACATGGCACAGTGGATAAAAGCATTGGTTAGATCCAGTGACAGTACCTAAAGAGCTGTGAGTTCAATACCTGGTTAAGGTAGTGGAGAACTTGGAGAGGGGAATTAACAAGAGATGACTGATAATTGACATCCATTAGACATAGGCACATAGAACTAGAATAGTCTACCCCAGCAGGTGAAATAAAGAGTTCAGTTCGACATTCCAACCACCTGAAGAAGGCCGGAGCATACAACAGCCGAAACGTTGTGATAAATATGGCAACAAAGATGAAGCCCGAATAATGTAAATAGTGTACATAATACCTCATCTCAGAAATATAGACAGATCCTAGCAAAAATATCTTCTTTATGTTACGATAAAAGACTGTGAACATTGCTTGTGTGTTTGCCAGAAGTCATAAATAAAGAGTGGGTGAAAGAAAGATAGGAATTTATTAATGTGTAGGAAGGCAGTGGAAAAAAAAAAAAAAAACCTCTTTCTTTCCACCTTCTTGTGATTGCGTGCAAGCTTATTTATATTTCAGCTATCTTTAAACAAACGATATCTTAAATATTTTTATTTCAACTTTCTTGAAACGGACAATTTTTTAATGTTGAAAGCCACTTCAATATTTTATGATTTAAAAATACGACTTGTTTTTTTATTTCACATTTCTTCCAATATTTTTTTTTTTTTAATGATAAATGCAACTTCGATAACTGCAAATAAATGTATTTTTAAAATACCTCTATTTACACAAACACTTCACGAGACTAAATGTAAACAGTAAATGCAACAAAGTTGACCCAACAGGTCACAGGTGGGGTGTAGTCTTATATATTTATTTATTTTTGCTTATATTAACTCTCATTTTTTTTTTTTTTTTCTTTCAACCTTTATACAAGACCTCATATATATATATATATATATATATATAACTATGTGAGAAAACGATATTATTTTTGCACCAACCTAAGGGTGGTCCAGTCTTCTAAAAAATATATTCATAAACCCCTTCTGGCTAAGGTGGTGGAATTATTATGACATATAAACACATAGCAACAAAAAAAATAAAAACAGCAGTTTGGTGATCATGGCTCTCCACCATTTCCTATCATTTGTAGCTCTTAATAAATTTGAGTCTTTTTGTTATCCCCTCCTAAACCGTGTCCTGCCATCCATTTACTCAAGCTCACTAGGTAGCTTATGCATTGTTTTGTTCTTGCCTCCAATATTCACTGTGGGTATCAAATTTTCAAATCCCTCTTTCCTCATTATCTTCCCCAGAAATTTCAACTGTCTCTTCCTGACGTTAAGTATAAATATTTTGTTACCATTTTCTCTGAAACGTCATTGTTGCTCTCATGTATGGTTGATAGTATTCTCAACATCCTTCTGTAGAGTCACATTTGTCTCCTCTTCATCCATGATGAGATTGTCCAGCATTCACTGCCATATAGGAGGACTGATATTACGTAACAGTTCCGTACTCTTTTCTTTGTTTCTGTTGCTTCATCCATGAGGAGATTTGCTATCATATAGGAGGACTGAACAATTACGACTGAGTAGTGAGTTTGATCCTCACTGGGTGCCCATACTTTTGGCCTTGTGCCACATCTAAACTACGCTTGGAAAATCACTATCATATAGGTGGACTGATATTACGTAACAGTTTAGTGTGCTTTTCTTCCTTTCTAAAATAATTTTCTGTTTCTAAATACTTTGCTTAGCTTTTGGAAGGCATTTTCCAGTAGCCCAATGCACCTTTGGATTTCAAATGTTGCATTTTCCGTCCTCTGCTAAAACACTTATGAGATATTGAAATTTTTATACTCGTTTGATTTTGGTATTTCCAATTTGTAATTTGCATGTTGGGCTGTCCCTTTTGCTGACAACCATGGATTCTGTCAAGGTTCTAAAAGACATCAAGATTTAAATATGAAATCAAGAAATTATTAAAAATTGTAAACAGTTCCTGGTTAAAACTAATCAAGCATCACTTGAAAACATTGATGGGGAACACTTATCTATCTATCTATATATATATATATATATATATATATATATATATAAAAATAAATAAATAAAATACCAAATCCATATGTATAGGGATTATTCCCAGGTCTTTTTAATACAAAAAAATATTAAAATTAAATCCATGATGAGAGCTCAATGTATAAATTTATATACAGAGCAATATAAATAAATAATAAGGAAAAGACTTCAATATTCGTCATAATCGGTTATAAATTTATTTCAACATATCTATATAAACACACATAGATATATACACACATACATATATATATATATATATATATATATATATATATATATATATATATATATATATATATCACACACACACACATATATATATATCTATACACACACATACATACATATATATATATATATATATATATATATATACACACACACACACATTTTTTATTTTATTTTATTTTTATTTTTATTTTTTTTTTTTTTTTTACTGAATCTGAAAAAAAAATTGGTGAGAGGCTGTACGTTATGTTTTTTGTTAAATAAATCTTGCATTTCTTTTTTGCAGATGCTTAATAAAGAGTTCTCGGGTACAGTCACAAAAAAAGATGTACGAGAGGATGGACAATTTAAAGTAACAGTGGACCCAAAAAGTCCTCTGTTCAAGTAAGTGCCTTTTGAGCTTTGCTTCCTAATCTAAATCAGGATCCCCCCTCCACACTTTTACCCCCCCCCCTTTTTTTTTTGATCCAACACAATTTTTTAATATCTCCTCCCACCTCACTTAGTTATAAGAAGCATTATAAGTTCCACTTAGACAGCTTTCTACCCCACCCTCTTTCCTAGGACTGTTAGTTTGTGGGTGCTTCCCTGATCACTATAATAGGCGTTGCTAATTGTTTGTGTGAATTAGTGCAAGACTGGATGGTTAGCCCCTCAGCATTCCAAACATGAGACCTGGGTGTGAATCTTTGACCTGCTCATTTTGTCAAGGAGATGCTTTCTTGATAATACCAAGTTCAAGCATTCAACAGCTTATGGCCATAACATGTTGAAACACCAGTTCCCATATGATCACCAAAGTTAATGTCAAGGCTGGCCAGTACGAAGATGGGTGACTGCTTGGAATACCAGATGTTGTAAGCTTGGTGGGGTAATGGATAATCACTCCGAATTGATAATCTGATGGCCAAGTTCCAGTTTCAGTTGGGTTCATTATATTCACTCACCCTTGGGAAAGGTATGAATCCATCTCCTCTGCCCACCCTCCTCCTCCTTCTCTGGCCGCCCTCCTCATCTGCCCACCCTCCATCTATGTATTGTTTAGTAAGACTTCTATTGGAAAGTAATTATCTTCAAAATAAGTAAAAAAAATCCTTTCTGGCTTTAAATAACCTGCAAAGGGCCGATAAGCTGTAAAAAATGAATCAATCAATTAAGTATGCAAGATTGTTGGGAAGTGTCTGAAAGCCATGCTAGAGTTGACCCATGACATATGACGGAAATATGACGCATCATGTCCAAGTGACATTTTTGATCTAACTGTCTGATTTAAGAATATGATGGAGAGCCAAGTTCCAATTCCCGTTGGGTTTGTTATATTCACTTACACACAGTTAATTTGTAATACTTGTATTGCTAAATCATTAGCTTCCAAAGAAGAAAAAAAAATCTTACAATCTGAAAAAAAAAAAAAAAAAAAAAAAAAATTCTGGCTTTAAATCACCTGCAAAGGGCTGATAAGCCATAAAAAATGAATCAATCAAGCATGCGATGTCGTTCTGAAGTGACTGAAAGCCATGCTGGAGTTGACCCAAGACATGACGGAAATTGGGTCGATGGAACTGTTGTGTTAGCACAGCCACAAATCATTGTAACATAGCGTTTGAGTGTACTGGCCGAATTGTGCTCTTTCTACAAGAAACTGTAACTAAGGTCTGCTCAGTGTAGTTGCATTATAAACCACAAGTTGACACTATGAATATTGAAGTCGCGAACATGTGCCTGAGCAGGCATTTGCAGCAGGGATGATCAAGCCACCCTCACAGATAGGTATAATGGAAAAGAAATAGCCAGCCGTTTTTTACTTGTTTTAATTAGAGAAAAACTTTATGCAATTCCTTGCTGTTCTAAAGCAGTAGATAGTAATAATGTGTATGTTAGGGTGTTGAAAAGTTCACAATCTGACACCCCTCCCCAAATAAAATCTGATATTTGGTTACATATTTTGGGATGTGAATTGAGCCGGAAAATTTTCAGCACCCTGTTGAATAATTAACCTCCAGTGGTAATTTAGCAGTACGGATATGTGAAGACAGAAATTTAACGGTGCGGAAATGTGAAGACAGAAATTTAACGGCGCGGAAATGTGAAGACAGAAATTTAACGGCGCGGAAATGTGAAGACAGAAATTTAACGGCGCGGAAATGTGAAGACAGAAATTTAACGGTGCGGAAATGTGAAGACAGAAATTTAACGGTGCGGAAATGTGAAGACAGAAATTTAACGGTGCGGAAATGTGAAGACAGAAATTTAACGGTGCGGAAATGTGAAGACAGAAATTTAACGGTGCGGAAATGTGAAGACAGAAAAACAGCAAAGCAATCTGATGAAAGTATCAATTTATCATCAGTAAGTTGTGTGGTATTGTAGAAAAACTTTTTAGTAAGCGTAGAATCCTTTCTACCCGATATATTTGAGAAGCAAGTGTAGGCCGAGCTTTGCTGGAAGAATAGAATTCTGTATTGTGGAAATGTTATCTGAATGTTTTCATTTATGTCACTTTAATTTTTACAGAGGACTGTCAAAAGAGCAGCAAGTACTTTTAACTCATGGAGACAGCATTGATAAAGTGGCTGACGGCTTTAAAGCCATTGCAAATTCCGGAAATATCGTTGCTGGTATGTCTTTCGTAATATACCTTTTGTAAATATCTGTGATCTAAGCTCTCAACCTTTTTTTTTTTTTTTTTTTTTTTTTTAATCCATGGGCCACTTTTAATTTTCTTTGGTGGGCTACCATAACCATTCAATGGGGGAAAGAAAGAAAGAAAGAAAAAAAAAAGCCTATTTTATTTTTTACTAATAGATGAGTTTAGGAATTATAGATATAATAAGTGTATATGCTTTATTTTGAAGTAAAACTAATTTAATAAAAATAAACTTGGATTTAACAACTAAATTCGATGGAACATTTATGTACACTAGTAAAATAACTAATAATAAACCATTTTGAAAATGGACCCCTGAGGTCCATATGCACCCCAGTTGAGAACACAATATTCACTTGCAAAAAAAAAAAAAAATGAAAATTCTTACAATCCAAAATATTTGGGCTTTATATAATCAACAAAGGGTTGATAAACCCTCAAAAACAAATCATTTAATAATGACTTAAAATTTGTAGGGCAGATTCTTGAAAGCAGTGTAATATTAGGTTGGTGCAAAAATAATGACGTAATAATGTCGTTTTTTGACGTTACGTCAAAAAAACGACATTATTACGTCATTATTTTTGCACCAACCTAATAATTGCCCAATGCTTGTACATCTTTTTTTGTTTTTTCTTTTTTTTACAGCCATAGGCAATGACAAACTCCAGTTGTATGGGGTGCAGTTCCATCCAGAGGTAGATCTTACTGAAAATGGTAAACAGATGCTGAAGAATTTTCTCTTTGAAATTGCTGGCTGTAAAGGAACCTACACAATGAAGTGTCGGGAAGCTGCTTGTATTGACTACATTTGCTCAACTGTAGGTAATAACAAAGTTTTGGTAAGTACTTTTGTTCTTATATTTTGCTGTTTTAATATCACTTTTAACTCTTACCATTTACTGTAAAGTCACTTCCTACATATTTTTTTTTTTTTTTTTTTTTTTTTTTTTTGCCACATACAAGGCCCAGGGACCCCTCAAGGTAGATGGGTACTGAGTGGGGATTGTTGTATGTGAGGAAGAAGCAGGTAGTACATATGGTTTGGTTTATGTCTTATTTTTTTTATTTTTTTTTTTTCGGTGTATCACCCTCAATTGGTTATTTAATGCCGACAAGATTTTTACAATAGATTCATATAAGAATATGTATTCTTTGTAAGAAATCAGTTTATAGATCAAGTTTCAATGACATATTTTTGTAATGAGGGTTTTTGTTGAGAGTCAAATATATTGCCAAGATGTGTGTGTGTATGTATATATATATATATATATATATATATATATATATATATATATATATATAAATCTAGTGAGACAGACAAACCTACCCAGGTTTCACCTAAGCATATCGTCAGGGGCTTTGAACCTGTATCTGTGCTATTTTTTTTGACACTTTCATGTTGTAGCTCTTTCTTTTTTTAAAACCTTTTTTCCCCTCGGGATTGATTTGATTATTAGCAAATCAAAGATTCGAGGGTTTTTCAAAATGTGTATAGTTATATATATATATATATATATATATATATATATATATATAAAAAGAAATATAGTCTTAAGGTGTGCTATATTTATGGAATAAAGTGCTCAATATCAGAGATAGAGCGTGTGTAAATATAAAAGTGAACATAGAAGTCAACACTTAGAGGCGACAGTCTGTTTCATGCTATATGCAATCGTGGCCTGACGATTGCATATAGCATGAAACAGACTGTCGCCTCTAAGTGTTGACTTCTATGTTCACTTATATATATATATATATATATATATATATATATATACACACACACACATTTGGTTGGATTGGTGTGAGTTTGTGACCTTGGGGTTTCACATGTTTGCGATCGTCGGACAAACTGATTAATTTTGGGTTTATATAGATTGCGTGTATTGGTGTTATTATGGGAGTAGGGGGGGAATCGTCGTCGTGATGTCATCATGCTAACACAAACATAGATGCATGTCTGTACACCCGATGAGGTATGCAGACACACATACACACTTGCTTGTCCGCCGGGGCTCATACAGATTTTAAACATATGTGGACACTATGGGATTTGACATATGTATGTATATGGGTGGTGTTGTGTCTATACATGCGCATTTGTATGTTGAAATTCAAAGATTTGTACTGGGTCCGACATTTAGCAATTTCTACATGTCGAACCTCGAAAATAAGATATTTACAGATTTTAAAAAAACCATCAATCTACCTAAGATACGTTGATGATATTCTTATGTTAGTTAAAAATACAGATGAAATAATTCAACTTCAAAAACGTTTCCAAAATAATTCTGTCCTTAAATTCACATATGAACTCAATACTAATAATAAAATCCCCTTCCTTGACATATTGATAAACACAAATAATAACAAATTTACTATTTCGCCATACAAAAAACCTACAAGCATAAATTCATGCACACTTAACTACAAGAGCGAATACCCATATTACTACAAAATAGCAATTATAAAGAATCTAATACATCGTGCAGAAACTAATTCCTCCACAAAACATTTTTTTTTACAGTGAACTAAAGAATATAAAACAGACATTTATTAATAATAGCTTTCCAAACTATATAGTTGATGAACAAATAAGATGCTTTCTTAGAAATCTCAATACTAAGAAAATTGTACATAATACTGCTTCTACTGATCTCAAACATATTAATCTCCTATATCGTAATCAAATGCATACTAATTATAAACCAGATAAAAATATACTAAAAAATTTAGTATATTCTAATATATCAACTACAGATCTTAGCAAAAAAATTAAATTAATCATATACTACACTAAATCTAGTATATCCAACTTAATTCTTCGCAATAATTCTTCTCCCCCGGTTAGCGATTTGCAAAAAACCAACATAGTTTATAAATTCAAGTGCCCTTTGGGAGAGTGTATCTCCAACGAATTAAATAATATTTATGTTGGTCACACCACAAACTCGCTTTCACGATGCTTGACACTACATTGTTTGATGACTCTAACATTTTTAGGCATTTAAAACAACATGCCTGCCCGCATACACAATTCTGTAAAATACTTGTCGAAAACACAATTATACTTCGACATGAAAACAATAGACAAAAACTAAAAATCCTTGAAGCATCAAACATCAAACAGTTGAAACCCAACCTAAACATCAAACAGTTGAAACCCAACCTAAACATCAAACAGTTGAAACCCAACCTAAACATCAAACAGTTGAAACCCAACCTAAACATCAAACAGTTGAAACCCAACCTAAACATCAAACAGTTGAAACCCAACCTAAACATCAAACAGTTGAAACCCAACCTAAACATCAAACAGTTGAAATCCAACCTAAACAAAATCAATTATGGCATCTCTACAAATATTCTTAAATGTCTATAATTGGTAACAGAAGCCATTGGTTTATACCAACGGCTTTTGATTCATACTTCTACAATTCACTCTCGTGTGACGTCATGAGATGCGGTGCGATTTTCGCTTCTAGCGTCTTGTATGCACATGTTTATCGTTGCTTAGAAATCATCTATGTAAACATTGACAGACTATCATCACTGTCGTGTCCGTATATTGCTTAATATGTTGTAATTGACATCTTTGATAATGGCTTAAGTCAAAAGCTTAGATTGTATTAAAAAAAATATGGATCAATATTGTGAATTTCTTTCTTCGTTCAACGATAATGTTATTAAACTTATCAGATGTTACGAAAAAAATTTACATAAAATAGACAACACTTGTCTATTATTTAATGAAACGTGTATGAATATATATACACACACACTTTTCACATATATATACATATTTTATTTTTTTCAAAAATGTGTTGCCGATATTTTTACTATAAAAATCTATTTTTATACTTTTATAGTGTTTGCCACATGTTTGGGGTCAACTTTTTGCCCATAGCTGGGACTCTAACAGGTTCTATCATCTCGAGTCAGGCTGGACCTGGGAACAACAACAATTAATAGGTGGTTTTATGCTCCTCGAAACTTCCTGATTAAGAATGTAATGATCAGGGGAAAGCTTCCTCTCGGGTTTTTGTTTCACAAACTATGTTTTAGGGAAGAGTGGAACTTACTCCTTACTAAAGTAAGATGAATGGGGATGGCTTGTCACTGTGAACATGGCGTGGTGGAGAGGAGGCTTGACGTGAAGGTCTGAGCTGGACATATCTCGTAGTAATAGCGATAAACTGGTGAAAAATAATTCATTACCCACAAGGCTGTGTAATCATTTTTGATATCTATCAAGGCTGGGCAGCAGTACTTTGTTGTTGCTCTGTTCACTCTTGTAAAGAGCATGAAAGCTGGAGTTGAGTATTTTCTGGAGTGCTACAAAGAGCCCAACCATTCTTACAGCATCCTTAGGAGTGATACAAATATACTGATACTATTTATGTACTGATTATTTGCAAATGCTGATTAACAGTCTAATTAATGACATTAAAGTATTGTCACTTGTATGCCACTATGGCTGATGAAAAAGTGCAGACAGACCAAAGTTTCTTCTGTTGATTCATTTTATTCTCTTAAAAGATTTTGTAGTTAAAAGTTAATAGATTTGCAGTGATTTATCATAGACCGACTCCCACATCAATTTAGACTTGATTAAAAAATTACTTAGAAACAAGTGGTTGGATCAGTTTGGAAATTATTTAATTCTCCAAGGTAAAGCATTTTAATGGTATTGCGCTAAGAAATATTGTACTATAATGTGCCATTTTTGGTAGGGTAAGAAACAGAAGTGAGATCATTAACAATATAGAGACATATTATTATCACTGGATAAGTTTTGTTAGTAGTAAAACCATTTTTAAAATATGGAACAGATTTGTTTTTGTTTGTTTTTGTTTGTTTTTTTTTTTTTTTTTTTTTTTTTTTTTTTTTTTAAATTTTGCTGCCACCTAGGCCTGATGGGGAACCATGTTTGGTGGTCCGATCCTCTGGGTCTTAGGATAATGTTTTAACCACAGGGCTAATTCTACGCTGGTCAATAATGCTGGCTGTTGGTCGCTGGCTGCTTTGATCCACACCAACTCTGCCCATGTGTTCTTGATCTTAAAGCCGTGGAAGATTGAATGTCATAATCAAAGCGCTGGTTCGAGCTCAGTGGGCACTATATTAAGGGAAGACAAAACAAAAGAGTCATTGGGGTGATCTTCAATTGGTTTATATAGTTCTTGATAAAACAACAATTATCCTTCTCATATCAGTCTCTATAGTGACACTGGGCCTCATCTAAAAAATTTAAGTTCATTCTCATTTAACCTTCCAAGTGAGAGACAAAATTATCTCCCAATTGGTTTTAGTCTGCAAAAATATAATCCAGACCCCCCTCTCTCAACTCATGACCCCCCTCTCTCAACTCATGACCCCCCCTCCCAACTCATGACCCGTTCTTGAGCCCAGTTGGTCAACATCATACTATAGTAGAAAATGGACATTATCATACTATAGTAGCACCAACTTATTTCTCGATTTGTTCTAACTGATTGCTCAATTCTTAATAGAAAAATAAAGTTTCGAGTGCACCATAGGGGAGGAGAAAGCTAGATATCACCTTTTCTACTCTCCTATCATGAGGAAAAAATGTCTCCACCCATCCTCTCTCTCAGCTTATATTTCATTTTAGGCCTAACCCTTTTCTGGCTCCTCCAGCTCATATTTAACATTTAACCACTTCATGGCCTCAGTGTCACAAAATTATATTTTTATATTTATTTTCGTTGCCTATTTGATTTTAGTATTTGCCACTTTCTGTTATCTGCTTCTTCATAAGGAAACATTCAGCAATCATCGACCAAGTAGCCAGCGATACGTTCAGTTGCGATTTAAAATCATTCTCTTAAAACAATTTTTCAGTGGGGAGATAGTCTGCTGTTATCACTATTTTCCGCTTTTTGATCGGGGTTTTCTTCTTACATTTTTGTTTGTAGTGTGGAACATCAATATCTTGATTATGTCTACAAGGTTTAAAAAAAAAAAAAAAAAGGGTCCTTGGGAGTTCATTTGCCCAAAGCCATTTTTTTAACTATTGATCTGAGGAAGTGGCTGTATACATATGACAGTTTAGATATTTCTGTACAGGCCTGAGTGCCATGCAATAATATCCATGTGATATTGTTGTTCTAAGCAAGCTTTAAGGACATGACAAAGAGCTGAGTTCCAATTCCTGTTAGATTTGTTACATTCACTTATATGCAAATACCCTCGGAGAAGGTATAAATCTACTTCTCCCCCAGCTATGGGTTAATTAGTAAGACTTGTATCACTAAAACATTATTTTAAAAAAAAAAAGAGAAAAAAAAACAAACTCTTAGCCTAAAAAATATTTTCTGGCTTTAAATAACCTGTAAAGAGTTGATAAACCTTAGAAAACTGATCAGTCAATTGGTAAGAACATAACTCTGGTTTTTAGCTTAATGTTTTGTTTTTGTTGTAGTTTGTGGTGTTTGGCGAAACTACCCCTAGCAAAATGCAATTGGTTTTTTTATTTCATATACTAAATTACAGAATTTGTATCAAATCGGATATTTGGTCAAATTTTGGGAAAACTGTTTAGCACCCTCTTTGTATTGGATAATGAATTGTTTATTTTTATGGTTTTCTTTCTCTTCCTCCCTTTTTTTTTCTTTCTCTTCCTCCCTTTTTTTTTTCTTTCTCTTCCTCCCTTTTTTTTTCTTTCTCTTCCTCCCTTTTTTTTTCTTTCTCTTCCTCCCTTTTTTTTTTCTTTCTCTTCCTCCCTTTTTTTTTTCTTTCTCTTCCTCCCTTTTTTTTTTCTTTCTCTTCCTCCCTTTTTTTTTTCTTTCTCTTCCTCCCTTTTTTTTTCTTTCTCTTCCTCCCTTTTTTTTTCTTTCTCTTCCTCCCTTTTTTTTTCTTTCTCTTCCTCCCTTTTTTTTTCTTTCTCTTCCTCCCTTTTTTTTTCTTTCTCTTCCTCCCTTTTTTTTTCTTTCTCTTCCTCCCTTTTTTTTTCTTTCTCTTCCTCCCTTTTTTTTTCTTTCTCTTCCTCCCTTTTTTTTTCTTTCTCTTCCTCCCTTTTTTTTTCTTTCTCTTCCTCCCTTTTTTTTTCTTTCTCTTCCTCCCTTTTTTTTTCTTTCTCTTCCTCCCTTTTTTTTTCTTTCTCTTCCTCCCTTTTTTTTTCTTTCTCTTCCTCCCTTTTTTTTTCTTTCTCTTCCTCCCTTTTTTTTTCTTTCTCTTCCTCCCTTTTTTTTTCTTTCTCTTCCTCCCTTTTTTTTTCTTTCTCTTCCTCCCTTTTTTTTTCTTTCTCTTCCTCCCTTTTTTTTTCTTTCTCTTCCTCCCTTTTTTTTTCTTTCTCTTCCTCCCTTTTTTTTTCTTTCTCTTCCTCCCTTTTTTTTTCTTTCTCTTCCTCCCTTTTTTTTTCTTTCTCTTCCTCCCTTTTTTTTTCTTTCTCTTCCTCCCTTTTTTTTTCTTTCTCTTCCTCCCTTTTTTTTTCTTTCTCTTCCTCCCTTTTTTTTTCTTTCTCTTCCTCCCTTTTTTTTTCTTTCTCTTCCTCCCTTTTTTTTTCTTTCTCTTCCTCCCTTTTTTTTTCTTTCTCTTCCTCCCTTTTTTTTTCTTTCTCTTCCTCCCTTTTTTTTTCTTTCTCTTCCTCCCTTTTTTTTTCTTTCTCTTCCTCCCTTTTTTTTTCTTTCTCTTCCTCCCTTTTTTTTTCTTTCTCTTCCTCCCTTTTTTTTTCTTTCTCTTCCTCCCTTTTTTTTTCTTTCTCTTCCTCCCTTTTTTTTTCTTTCTCTTCCTCCCTTTTTTTTTCTTTCTCTTCCTCCCTTTTTTTTTCTTTCTCTTCCTCCCTTTTTTTTTCTTTCTCTTCCTCCCTTTTTTTTTCTTTCTCTTCCTCCCTTTTTTTTTCTTTCTCTTCCTCCCTTTTTTTTTCTTTCTCTTCCTCCCTTTTTTTTTCTTTCTCTTCCTCCCTTTTTTTTTCTTTCTCTTCCTCCCTTTTTTTTTCTTTCTCTTCCTCCCTTTTTTTTTCTTTCTCTTCCTCCCTTTTTTTTTCTTTCTCTTCCTCCCTTTTTTTTTCTTTCTCTTCCTCCCTTTTTTTTTCTTTCTCTTCCTCCCTTTTTTTTTCTTTCTCTTCCTCCCTTTTTTTTTCTTTCTCTTCCTCCCTTTTTTTTTCTTTCTCTTCCTCCCTTTTTTTTTCTTTCTCTTCCTCCCTTTTTTTTTCTTTCTCTTCCTCCCTTTTTTTTTCTTTCTCTTCCTCCCTTTTTTTTTCTTTCTCTTCCTCCCTTTTTTTTTCTTTCTCTTCCTCCCTTTTTTTTTCTTTCTCTTCCTCCCTTTTTTTTTCTTTCTCTTCCTCCCTTTTTTTTTCTTTCTCTTCCTCCCTTTTTTTTTCTTTCTCTTCCTCCCTTTTTTTTTCTTTCTCTTCCTCCCTTTTTTTTTCTTTCTCTTCCTCCCTTTTTTTTTCTTTCTCTTCCTCCCTTTTTTTTTCTTTCTCTTCCTCCCTTTTTTTTTCTTTCTCTTCCTCCCTTTTTTTTTCTTTCTCTTCCTCCCTTTTTTTTTCTTTCTCTTCCTCCCTTTTTTTTTCTTTCTCTTCCTCCCTTTTTTTTTCTTTCTCTTCCTCCCTTTTTTTTTCTTTCTCTTCCTCCCTTTTTTTTTCTTTCTCTTCCTCCCTTTTTTTTTCTTTCTCTTCCTCCCTTTTTTTTTCTTTCTCTTCCTCCCTTTTTTTTTCTTTCTCTTCCTCCCTTTTTTTTTCTTTCTCTTCCTCCCTTTTTTTTTCTTTCTCTTCCTCCCTTTTTTTTTCTTTCTCTTCCTCCCTTTTTTTTTCTTTCTCTTCCTCCCTTTTTTTTTCTTTCTCTTCCTCCCTTTTTTTTTCTTTCTCTTCCTCCCTTTTTTTTTCTTTCTCTTCCTCCCTTTTTTTTTCTTTCTCTTCCTCCCTTTTTTTTTCTTTCTCTTCCTCCCTTTTTTTTTCTTTCTCTTCCTCCCTTTTTTTTTCTTTCTCTTCCTCCCTTTTTTTTTCTTTCTCTTCCTCCCTTTTTTTTTCTTTCTCTTCCTCCCTTTTTTTTTCTTTCTCTTCCTCCCTTTTTTTTTTCTTTCTCTTCCTCCCTTTTTTTTTTCTTTCTCTTCCTCCCTTTTTTTTTTCTTTCTCTTTCCCCAATACATGTTTACCTAGATTTACATTGTTTACATTCAGACTAATATCTTCATTATTGTTATTATAACAGTATTTAGACTGTTGTTCTCTCTCCAGAATTGAATTGCTTTGTTTAATCTGGCTTATGCTAATATTACATTGAAACACTTGTATAGTCTGATCAGTACCAGAAATGTTTGTGGGGCAGGGATTTGCCTACTTTATTATTATTATTATTATTATTATTAATAATAACCTGGAAGATTATGTTAACTTGAGTTTCAGTCCTAGTTACATTCCTCATTCAACAACCTGCCTAAAGAAAACCAGTGGGTACAGTAGTCAAAACCTGATGATAATAAGATGAAGACATTAGACCAAATATAAAAAGATGACTCCTTATCCTAGAAATTCAGAAAGAAATATGTTTACACCTTTTTTTTTTTTTTTTATTAACCATATTCAGAGTTATGTAATTTTCATTATATTTTTTCTATACATTATGCAGGCTTTTTGTTTGTACAGTTAACTCTTGTCTGTAAGAAAGAACTCTGCTTTTTAGATGATTAACAGTATCTCCAAAGGAAAAGTATTATTAACATACTGATCACTTCTATTAGGTTGGTGCAAAAATAATGTCGTTTTCTCACATATGTTACTATGTGAGAAAACGACATTGTTTTTGCACCAACCTAATAATTAGGTATTCTGTTACTTGTGAGAATTGAGTAAGTCCCCCTTTTTTTTGCAATGACACTAATCTCTTATTATCTCGTATAGGGGAAATTGGGAATATAGACAACTTATGTGGCATTGTTTAACTTTTGTGCCTGAAAAGAAATGGTGTGTCAAAGGGACTTTTTTTTTTTTTCCTTGACAGGCACAAAGGTTAAACATTGTCCCCTTATTTATTATGATTAAATAAGGATTGTTTTTTTTTTTTTTTTCCCCCTTTCTATTGTGATTTGTATCTCTTAGAAAAGGCGTGTGTCTCATATCCTTATTTTTATTTTTTCCTTCTCTCTCCCTTATCTTTTGTCAGATGTTACTCAGCGGTGGTGTTGATTCAACTGTTTGTGCGGCTTTGTTGAATAAGGCGTTAAAAGAGGACCAGGTTGTTGCCATTCACATAGACAATGGATTCATGAGAAAAAACGAGAGCACAAAAGTTGAGGAATCACTTTCGAGGATTGGGGTAAAGGTCAAAGGTAAAGTTGTGCTGAATTTGTTACCTTTTTTTTCTGTGTTGTCGCTTTTTTTCAATTAAAGTGACCTGCTATAGTTTATTTTTGCCTACTGCATATGGCAGCAGTGTGCCTTGCAAAAAGAAATCGGATCAAATAGCAGCCAAGAGAGCTTCCAATGCTGAGAATGTGCAAAGACTTAGGGACTCTAAAACTCCTTAACAAGCCAGATACCTGATGAAGAGCCCTCTGCAGGAGCTAGCTTAAATGCTGCCCAATAAGCTTGTGTGTGTGTGTGTGTGTGTATATATATATATATATATATATATATATATATATATATATATATATATATATATATATCTCCACAGACTGTTTCGCTGTATCACAGCTCATCAGTGTGGCTAGATTTCTCATCACTCGGAAATTTTTTCCTCTAAGCTATCAGCTCCCGGCAGTGAGGTGAACTTTTTACATATTTATTTTTGAATAAATACACCAGTGACTCAGAGTGCTCAATTCATAGAAGAGCTTTGTGTGTTCCAAATGTTTTCATAGATGGGATAGCTTGATTTTTACAGAGAATTTTAATATTGTTTTTTTTTTTTTTTTTTTTTTTTTTTATGTTTGGTCTTAATATTGCTTACTTTATACATAGGTGGGGGGGGACTCCCACTGTCTATGACATGCATTCAAAAAGTCTCTGACAGCTAAGTTCAACCCAGGCTAGAGAAAAACTGTTGCCTCATAACCGTCTGCTTCAGATAGATGGAGCTCAGCAGACCAGGAAGGGAGTCCATCTAGAGAAAAGAAATTCCCTGATTTTAAACGTCTGCTCTCTTCTGACCATATCCAAACACAGAAAAGGCTATGGGGGTAAATCCAGACGAAACCTAGAGTGGAGCCCTGAAGGTGGTTGGTTGTCAATACTGACAATTTTCCAGCAACGCCTGCAGCCAAGTTAATCTCCCCAAATGTTAAGGCCTTTATTCCTTTGAATCTTGTTGGTGTGTCTGAGATGTGTGTTTATGGTGGTGTAGTTAGGGCAGTGCATGGCCTCCATATACCATCATCTAAGTCTGTGCCCTGGAGAGGTCAATCCAGTTTCACCACCAAATCACTGAATTTTGACCAAACAGGACACTTCCTTTTATCTCACAAGATAAACAGAGGCCCATTTACATATATATATATATATATATATATATATATATATATATATATATATATATATATGTGTGTGTGTGTGTGTAAATAAGCAATAATATGACCAAACATAAGAGAAAAAAAAACAATATTAATGTTTTCTATAAAAATCAAATGCATGTTACTTATAAGCTGGACGAATTTGCCCATAGAAAAATTTTTAAGAAACAAGTTGACCGGAAAAAGATTTATTATTAGAAAAAAATTAAAACGGCCAACCTAATCATCAACAATAACTCACCGTCAAAATCCAAGTTACAGAGGATCAATATTATTGATGAATCTACATGCCCCATATCGAACTGCATTCCTGATGAAAACAAATTGATGAATAAAAAATATAATAAAAAAAAAAACAAAAAAGAAAAAAACTTAAATGCGGTAACTTGTCAGTCATCTTCAACGAAACCTGTATATTATCTCACTTTGTTAGTTTGCACGACCATTACGCCCTGCCAATACCTCATAAATAATGAACTATTACAAAACACATCAGAGATGCTACTCGATTTCAGTGAGAATGAATAAAATGAATATGAATGAAAGAAAAACGTGAAGGTGTTTAACAGCTGTATCGGTGAAATGGAAAACTTTGTCAATTTCATATCTTTTCATTTCTACCCACTTCTTAAAATAATGATCA
Organism: Acanthosepion lycidas; assembly: GCA_963932145.1. Classification (NCBI taxonomy): domain Eukaryota; kingdom Metazoa; phylum Mollusca; class Cephalopoda; order Sepiida; family Sepiidae; genus Acanthosepion; species Acanthosepion lycidas. The sequence continues at coordinate 37,823,927 of OZ010614.1, read as the reverse complement.
GCATTCATATTTATGATTATTATTGCAAAAAGTTGAAATGTGAGAATAGGGTAATTTCTGTAGATATTTTATTGTCATAGAAGTCGCCATGAGCTTATTCAATCAATCATTACCTTAAGAATTAAGATTTGTCAGTGAGCTTATTCAATCAATCATTACCTTAAGAATTAAGATTTGTCAGAAAATTAAAATAGGAAAAACCTTGAAATTTTCATAGGTCTTTCTACTGGATAGAATTGCTATAAATGTTATAATTAGTGAGAGATTATTTTTATTTTTTATTTTTTTTAATCTGAAATTAATGTTAAATGTACCAGCAACATGCAAATTTTATAGCAACAAGATATACTAGTGGATTAAAAAGGTCCAATAATGATGACAATTTGTGAAACTTATTTGACGTGTTTCACTAATGTCTTTTCACTGATGAATCTAATATAATTAGAAAAAGAATTTTATTTCAACAATTTACATTGTTTACATTTATATTATTGTATGATATTTGTTAATAAATTCAATTGAATTATTTAGCCTCCTGATGAGTGGATAACCTTTTCAAAGTTATCCATTTGTGAAGAGAAGTTAAGTTTTTGGTCTTTATTCATACATTTATGTATTTACTACTTGTATCTCTCTCTCTCTCTCTCTCTATATATATATATATATATATATATATATATATATATATATATATATATATAAACTTTGAAGTCAGCACTTAGAGGCGACAGGCTAGATGGCAGTCTGACGATTACATCTAGCAAGAAACAGCCTGTTGCCTCTAAGTGTTGGCTTCAATGTCCACTTTTATATTTACACCCGCTCAATCTCTGACATTGAGCACTTTATCCCATAAATATAGCACACCTTAAGAGTATATTTCTTTTTATATATATATATGTGTGTGTGTGTGTGCGCGCGCAGGTATGTAGAGAAATAGGAAAGAACATGTTAGGTAAATAATCCAGGGTTCTTTAGTATTTTTGTTTTTATTTTTAAAAAACAGTGCACATACAGAAGTAGAGCTTAGATTATTTTATATATATATATAATAGTAATCTCTTTGTTTAGTATAAAATAATAATCTCAACTTTAAATAATATATATATGTATAATTTTGGTTCCATCTATTTTGATATAATTTTTTTTTGATACTTTAATCTATTAAATATAAAATAAAAAAATTTATCTGCCATTTATTTTAAGGAGTGATTTTAAAAACAGTGGCAGCTTCTGGCGTCTTTCGCATAGCAAAAATGTTAAAATTTCCCTTCCACTTTGCCTTGTGACAATAACTTGGTGGTAGAATCTCTGACTGATGCCAAATTTGTCAGATCTCAATCCTGGCTTGAAGCAGTCAGATGTTGAGCCACATTGATGAGTTATACAGCAAAACAGTCTGTCTGTGGATGACTATTTACTGTAAAAAAAAAAAAAAAAAAAAAGAAAAAAAAAAGGGACATATGCTCTGTTATAATAAATACATTGAGCTCTCTATGGATTCATTTTAACAATTAATATTACTAGGATCCACCTGGATTATATGCCAACAGATCGATTACCTGTACTTGAAATGACACTTGCACATTTGCCTTTGTCAGTGGTTCGAGCTGCACACACATTCTACAACTCTACTACATCCATTCCAATTGACCGGACTGATCCAAATTCTCGAAAGAAGAAGACAAACATGTTAAATACAACAACCAATCCGGAAGAAAAGAGGAAAATCATTGGAGACACATTTATGAAGGTAGGTCTTTTATTCAGTCAATAGTTTTATTTTTATTTTTTTTTATATTTTTATTTTTTATTTTTTTATTCATTTTATTTTTTTATTCATTTTATTTTTTTATTCATTTTATTTTTTTATTCATTTTATTTTTTTATTCATTTTATTTTTTTATTCATTTTATTTTTTTATTCATTTTATTTTTTTTTTTTATGTTTTTATTTTTTTTTAATCAATTCAACCCAAGCAAGGTGATAACACTAAGTCACAAGGCACAAGGAGTTACTGGGAGTAAAAAAGAAATAAAAGTATTTAGAAGGAACCGAAAACCCACTCCTAAACAAGAAACCAGTGTTATATCCTCTACTCGTGTTCAAAAGGCTGAGGAGGAGTGAATTGGATGACAGTTAATCTTACCGACTCCTATTTGAGGAAAAATAAATAAATACTAGACAAAACTTCAGCATCTAGGCAGGGATGTTAGAAGTATAGAGTTGAGGTTGACTTTAGAATAGCATAGGAACAGAGACCAGAAACCTAATTCTAAATTGCAAACAAGGCATAAATCTACACTATTTACATTATTCGGACTATTGACCTCATCTTTGTCGCCATATTTATTACGTTTTGGCCGTTGTACACTCCAGCCTTCTTCAGGTGATTGGAATGTTGAACTGAACCCTTTATTTTGCTCACTGGGGTAGACTGTTCTAGTTCTGTGTGCCATGTCTAATGGATGTCAGTTATCTCCTGTTAATTCCCCTCTCCAAATTCTCCACCGCCTTAACCAATAAATATGGCGACAAAGATGAGGACAGTAGTTTGAATAATATAAATAGTGTACATAATACCTCATCTCTGAAATATAGACGGATACTGAAGGCATAAACCTCTACTCCTGTTCGAAAGGCTGAGGATGAGTGTGAACTGGACGATAGGCTTCAGATAAAGATTACGTATTCAGTATATTCAGATTGAGAGGGAATAATGTTGTAGATGGGATAGTTGCATATTCCAAAGTTTAAAAAAAGCATGAGAAAATGTTGATTGTTATTGTCCTGGTGTCAGGTGAGGCTTTTTTGGGTTTTTTTTTTTTTTCACTATTGTCCTAGAACAACAACAAAAAAACTTTGTCACAAACAGAATTTAAACTACCCCGATATCAAAAATCTTTATCTATTTTTTTTTTTCTTTTTCTTTTTCTTTTTATTAATAACTTTTATTAATTTTATCAAAACACCCTTAAAATGTTTTGGAAATGACTTAGAGCTAAAATATTAGATCTTTCAAGATTATTTATATTTGGACTAATGTCCTCATCTTTTATCACAACATTTTGGCCTTCCTTAGGTGTATGTCAATCTGGGTAAACCTACAGAGAATCTTTATTTAATCTACAGACTAATCTCGTTCCATTGCTTACATCTAGGGATATCATTTAGTTTTATTTTATTTAGCACTGTTTAATTATTGCTCACCCGTTTCTACTGGGTACACACTGCCTGACCCAGGGATTGAACTCATGACCATTGTCACCAAATTCACAAACCAAACACTTTTACCCATTAGGCCATTGTAGATTAATAGGTACAAAATTAAATTTTATTGGGACTTTTTATAAAAGTCACAACTTTATTTCGATTTAAATGTTAGTTAAATCACCATAAATAATTTTATACAAATGTTCTTATTAATTAATGTTGAGTGTTATTAATGTCTTTATTATTAATGTTCAGTATGTTATTAGTTAATAACTTTATTATTAATTAATGATCAGAGTAACTTTTATCATACTCGTAAGAATTGTCTTCTATGCAATTGTTTCCTATAATTCCAACTAATTTCATAAAGTTTTTAGTTTTCCTAAAAAAAAATCATAATTACTTGTCTGATGTTGTGACTAAATGTTCAGTGTTCCAACAAAATCCCCACTCAAGGTATCCACCAGCCAGCCAATGCTTACCCCCACATTGCCTTTCAATTCTCGTCAATGTGCACTGGAAGCTGGGAAAGGGCCCAGTGCATGTTCACAAGGCAACAAAGATGAAAGACAAATGCCACATTTCTCATATATATATATATATATATATATATATATACACACACATACATATATATATATATATATATATATATATATATATATATATATATATATATATATATATATATATGTGTGTGTGTTTTATTCAGAGCTTTGCCCATTTGGATGAGTGGGGAGGTAGGTGAACTTTTTTTGACTACTCTTATGTCAATCTCCTAGATCTACCCCCTCCCCATCCTCACCCATCTACACATCCTGATGTGTGATTGATGATACAAATGGGTGTTATCAGAACTACACAACGGACAATTCTGTCTCCTGCCAAGGACAGACCAGAACTGATTCTCCAATCCGAAGCATAACTGTTAATATAGACCAGCATATGGAAATGATCTGGTTTTTTGTTGCTTCATCTCCAAAAACCCCTCATGAACTCATTTATTACTCTGTTCTCCTTCGGTCAAAGTGGATGCTGCTTAAAAGATCGGACATCAAAAAGACCATCTGCCTTCTATCAAACAGAAACACTTGAGATTGAGATAAAGCCACATCTTCCTTTTCTATGTGGTTGTTTATCACATCACACTATATGTTTATTACTTTTTTAAATAAAAATTTCTTAATGTTTCATTCAAGTCGTTTAACCAAAAATTAACAGAAAAAATATAATTTTCTTGCTTTGTTTATTAAAGTAAAATTAGTTTTTATAATTAGATCCAAATGTTCACATTTTGAGATTAAATAGGACAAATATTATTTGGCTTCCATTCACCAAGTTAAACAGAAATGCTGAAATTTTTATTTATTTATGCATTTTTTATTTTATTTTATTTATTTATTTTTTTTGCTTGTGCATGTTTCATTTATTAAAATACTAATAGCCTGCCACTATTGGTGAGAAATAAAGAAAATATATATATATATATATATATATATATATATAATATATAATATATAACGTCATCCACAGACAGTTTCGCTGTTTCACAGCTCATCAGTGTGGCTAGACATCCGGTTGCCTCTAGCTCGGATTGAAACCCGACTGAATTGGTGTCAGCCGGAGATTCTACCACTAAGCCGTCGGCGCACGACAGGGAAGTAGGTGGATTTTTAGCTTATTTATTTTTAGAAACACGCCCAGTGACTGACAGTGACTCAATTCGCTATGCGAAGAGTCTCGCTATATTAGCTATAATAGTCACTGTTTACAAACCCATACCTACTCCCTAGAGAGCTCAACTGAAATCAATATTTATTTCAGGAGCCACTCAAATATTTGGGATGATAGATGTAAATAAATATACTGTTTAATAATGAAAAACAAACTATTTATTCAAATATGTGTATCCATTAAAAACAACGTTTAAACAAATAAATTGAAAATATAACGCACACATGGCAATAATTTTTTTTCTATTAAAGTTTTATTAAAAATCACTGAATTTTGTTTTGATAATGTAAGAATTGTAACAAATAAGAGAAAAAAATTTTTTTAAATAGCCATCATAACAAAATTTAATAAAACATGAAGTGCTGGAAAGTTCTCAGCTTGATCCACCTTACAAACTATGTGCAAACTTTTTGTAATCTTTTAATGCCTGGGCTGATTGCAAAATGTGACGGAAATCTGTATAAATTGATGTCATGAGTTGGATTTTAACATACTGTCATAGCACATCTTGTATTATTGTCTTTTCCGTGTATGTTTTTGATCCAATTAATATTTGTCACATATCAAAATAACTTTTGTCTTCAGATATGTTCCACTACTGAAACAATGGGCACTAAAAATTAAAGGCTTCTTTGTCAGTTTTTTTTTTTTTTTTTTTTTTTATTTGACTTTTTTTTTTTTTTATTTGACTTTTTTTTTTTATTACTAGTGTACCTGGGCCATCAATAATGATGGCTTATATTTTTATTATAACCTAATTTTGTAATATTTTATTTGCGTAGATTATTAAAACAACTAAAGGAAGTAATTTTATAACTTAACAACAGATGGGACAGGACATATATAAATACACATTGATAATTATTATATGGTTTTATTTTTTATTTTTATTTTTTTTTGCAGGTTGCAAATGATGTGATAGAAGAACTCAATTTAAAGCCACAAGAGGTCTACTTAGGCCAAGGTAATTTACATTTTTTTTTTTTTTTTTTTTTTTTTTTATAGGAGTGTGCTTGAACAAGAATATCTTTGTATTACTTCCCAATATATGTCTGTCTTAAGCACATGTGTATCTTAGCCAGCTTTGTCAATCGGAACTGAAGGCAGTCCTGTTTGTCACCAGGTTTAATGAGACCCAGAAAAGAAATAAATACAAACTTGAGACTAGTTAGAATAACAAATACATAAAAAATAGGGAGGTAAAGTAGAAATGTCAAAACGGCAGGAAGGGGGGTGAATGCTGAACATAACTGTGAGGCTGAGGGTCTAAATGAGCAAAGAAGGTAGCAAATAGTTTGCTTCCAAGAATAAACGAAAGCTGCTCTCTTTTATTGATCCGAGAGAACCACTTTTTTTTTTTTTTTTTTTACCTTTCATCAGTATGGCTGATGCTAACCTCCAAGAAAGTGACTCAGCTGACATGAAGTGGAAAGAGTATATCGAGTCAATTGCTAAGTTTGCAGGTAAGAAAGTGGGTTCGCTATATCATGTTAGGCAATTTTTCTTACATGACTGCTTTGAATGCGTCCTGGGTAAGACGATAAACTACATCTAACAGCAAAGCCTCTGATCAGGTGCCAGGATTCATACAGTTCCTGGAAAATTGACAGTGCTTTTTCCAGGGCTTGAAAAGTCTTGGCAAAATAGTAATTTAACTTGAAAAATCCTGGAATTTTCTAAATTGGTCTTACACACATCTTTTTTCGCAATTAATGAAAATCAAAATATCCAGAAATCTGATTTTTTTACAAGCTAAAATTGTCCTAATTAGGAAAATGGCAATTATTATGAATGCTGGTTCGTTTTCATGACAAGTTCGTGACCTTGTTACATCTCTATTTTCTCGTCTGCTACCCTCACTCAACAAGAAAAAAGAGGAAAAGCAAAGATAAAAAGCTGTCAGAGACAAGTAAGCATCTCTGTCAAAGATAAATTAATTTACACTCATTGAATTTGTGGTTGAAAGGAAAATAATACATTATTTTACAGAAATAAAATACATTTTGGTAGAATTTCAAAAAATTTATCAGTGTTTTTTTTTTTTTTTTTTAAATTTGAACTACTGAAGATATTTTATTCACATGTCAATTTCAAAAGTAAAAAGTCCTTTTGATATCCAGTTAGTGGTGGGTAAGTTCATTCTGAAAAAAATATACTTTACACTAGGCATATCAAACTTAAGGCCACATGGTCACATATCGGTTGTCATTAGGGCCACATAAGACAACCAACTGTAAACATTACAACTACTTAGTCATTTAATCAAATTTATTACAGGATATTTTTGCTACTTAAATTTAGAAACACACAATCTGTATATAAATATTTTAGCAGTATTCATGTACACAAAGTAGTATGATAAAAATATATACTGTCAGTTTGCAACAGCAACAAATATATTGTACAAAAATTACAACAGTTCAAAACTAATCATTTATTTACTATTATTCAATCTTAGTTTTTGTCTTGATGCTCGGCAACTCTTTTTGCTGACAATTTTTGGTATGTCTAGGTGAAATGTCTGTGCAATTCCGACTTCGATCAGAGATGACAAATATTGATCATTTTAAGACATTCTTTTTATAGATACAAATATTTAAGTAAATGCTCTGTTTATAATAAACAGTATTAAACAACATTTACCGGCCTGAATGTTTGAGAAATTCTCACAGAAAATATGCATCCTCCGACAGGAATCAAACCTGTATCCTATCTGGAACCGTCATATAGCCTGACGTGCTTTTACCAATTGAGCCACAGAGGAGTGTTTCAGTTAGCAATGTTGATTTTACTGTTTTTAAACTACAATCTTCCTTGTAAAATACAATAAAAATGGCATAAATCTTTTCAGCACTTTGTGACATGACAATTAGCAGACTTCTGTGTAGAATGGAACATTGGTGAACTGATTATCCATATATTCTAACAACTGACTGAACTGACGTTGGTTTGAGCACAGCCTTAAATATAGTTCACTGTCTTTGTGACAAAGCTAAGCATATGATCCAGTTTTAAAATCTTTAAACACAAATTTTGCCAATGTATAATACAGTGAAAATGTGCATATATTGAAAATGGATGTGAGTTTTCTAGTTTTCTTTGTAACATGGCAACAACATTGTCAGCCATATTCACAGCACTGTCATTAGATAAGCGTGAAAGTTTACTCAAATCAAAATTATACTCATTCAGAACCTGCTCAACTCTGTCAAAGATTAAAGCAATCATACGAAGTTTAGAATGGCTCATGATCAGACATAATAGACATTCATTATCTGTTATATGAAGACAAAGAAGGAGAATTTTTTTTTATATCTCGCACACTCGTGTACCATTGCATACAAAAGTTAATATTTCTGAGTTTTGTTTACATTTTTCAGGAACCCTGAGGCCAGATTTGATTGAAAGTGCTTCTGCTTATGCTAGTTCAAATGCCGACCCAATCAAAGTTCACCATAATGACACAGAATTAGTACGAGAATTACGAACTCAGGTATGATCAGAATATCCCTACATCCCTGCCTATTATTATCTTCATAGAGATATATTAATGTTAAAATACTTATAGAAGCCAACTCGAGAGATTTGTTATTTTTCAATTAATAATCAGGACTTTTGACAAGAATCTTTGCTTTGTTCACAGAAGAACCATTTTTATTATTTTATAAATGCATGTTCAAACATGCTCTCAAATTGAAGTTTTAAATTTACAACTGTCCTAAAATAATTCAAAAATCAAATGTGGTTCGTAACTTTAAATTTAAAATTTAAGATATACAATGGTCTATCCTGTCATTTCTCTGTAGCAACTAAAAAGTCAAATAATTGTAATTTTTATCACAACAGATTCTGCAGCACTTACTTTGATTAACCATGTCACTTAGAATGATTACTTTGCTACTTAAAAAAACGATTTTAGTTGGCAATAATATAACTGACAGGTGACTATAAAAAGTCAGTTTTGATTCATTTTAATGGCTTATAATTGCAAGTCACTGATGCTTTTGGTTTACTTTATTTCTCCAGGGTCGTGTTGTAGAGCCATTGAAAGATTTTCACAAGGATGAAGTGCGAGTTATAGGCAAAAGCTTAGGTCTTCCGACAGAGCTTGTACAGCGACACCCATTTCCTGGTAAGTAGGATAACGTTACTCCCCAAAAAAGGCAAGCATTTATTATGATGATGAATGGTTAAAGGAATTTGTCTAAGATTTCTTGTTCGATTAAAGTAAAAAAAATGCATTTAATTTTTCTACTCCACATTAGTATTCTTCTGATGTCGTCTTCTACCATCGTCGTCTACTTCTAATGACACCATCATTTTTTTTTTTTTTTTTTTGTCGACCCTTTCTCTCTCTTCCTTTCTCTGTCTCTCTTCCTTTCTCTGTCTCTCTTCCTTTCTCTGTCTCTCTTCCTTTCCCTGTCTCTCTTCCTTTCCCTGTCTCTCTTCCTTTCCCTGTCTCTCTTCCTTTCCCTGTCTCTCTTCCTTTCCCTGTCTCTCTTCCTTTCCATCTCTCTCTTCCTTTCCATCTCTCTATCTCTCTGTCCATCTCTCTATCTCTCTGTCCATCTCTCTATCTCTCTGTCCATCTCTCTATCTCTCTGTCCATCTCTCTCTATCTCTCTGTCCATCTCTCTCTATCTCTCTGTCCATCTCTCTCTATCTCTCTGTCCATCTCTCTCTCTATCTCTCTGTCCATCTCTCTCTCTCTCTCTCTGTCCATCTCTCTCTCTGTCCATCTCTCTATTAAATTCAGTAGATACATGTTAACAAAACAAAAAGTAAATAAAGGAGGTGACCATTCCTCTTAATAAAATTGGGAAATGTTAAGGATTTGTCTTGATTATAGAAAATTAATTATGTACAAAAGTTTTCAGTATTTCTTCTTCATTTATTATTTTTTTTTTTTAATTGGCAATGATTGGGGACTGGAAAGTTGTCAAGAAGGGATTTAAAAAACAAAATAACTGATGCCTCGTCTGATTTTGGGAAGTAAATTGGACTGAAAGCTTTTGTGCACATGTAAGGAATACAATGAGAATCCTTTTTTTGATTATTACAACATAATCAAACAGAAAATGAATAAATGTTTTAATCAATTCACCCCAAGCAAGGTGATAATGCCACTAAGATGCATGGGACTGCTGGGAGTGAAAGAGAATGAGAAGACTTTAGAAGGAACCAGAAACCCAATCCTAAACAGAAAAGAAGGGATAAACCTCTACTCCTGTTCAAAAGACCTGTGAAGAGTGTGAACCAGATGATAGGCAAACCTATCTACTCCTATTATGAAAAATGTACACATTTTTTACCTTTTTGTTTTTCCTTTTTAAAATTTTTTAGCAAAAAGTTGACATGTTGAAAAACATCCCTTGCATATTTGGGAATTTAGTCGTTTGCTTACATTTTCACAAATTGTAAAATTTTGACCTTGACTTTGAGTAAAAAATAATCTCCATCCACTGAGGATTAACCTCTTTCTAATCAAAAGAGTTAATCTCTTTTTTTTTCTCTTTTTTTTTTGAATTGCTAAATTAAAATTAAAAATTCTTTGAGCTCTGTTTATTTATTTATTTTTATTTTTTTTTTTTATTTTTTTTTTTTTTTACTCAGGTCCTGGATTGGCTATCAGAATTTTGTGTGCTGAAGATCGATATATGGACAAAGATTTTGGAGAGACGAACCAGTTGCTCAAAATTATCATTGATTTTAGCAACTCTTTAAAAACGGTAAATTTTTTTTAATGTTTACAGCAAATTATATATATATATATATATATAATGAGATTAAGAGTTTGTCTCTTAACTGATTGATGTTACCTTCAGCATCCCGACTCCAGAGTTATGTAGACAGACTCAGCGAGTATCATTACTGTTTATATTTTCTTTCCTTTTTTTTTTTTTTTTTTTTGTTCTGTGTCTGCATGTGGTCATGCTCCCATCTGTGCATATGTGTAGGGAGCTGTGATATTGCCCTTTTCTTCATTTTTTTTTTTTTTCTTCTTCACTTTACACACTCATTTAGCGTTCTCTGTTTTTCTCTTTCTTTTTTTTCTCTTGTTTTGACTTCTTTTCTTTTTGCTCTTGTTTTGTCTTCTCTTTTCTTTTTGCTCTTGTTTTGTCTTCTCTTTTCTTTTTGCTCTTGTTTTGTCTTCTCTTTTCTTTTTGCTCTTGTTTTGTCTTCTCTTTTCTTTTTGCTCTTGTTTTGTCTTCTCTTTTCTTTTTGCTCTTGTTTTGTCTTCTCTTTTCTTTTTGCTCTTGTTTTGTCTTCTCTTTTCTTTTTGCTCTTGTTTTGTCTTCTCTTTTCTTTTTGCTCTTGTTTTGTCTTCTCTTTTCTTTTTGCTCTTGTTTTGTCTTCTCTTTTCTTTTTGCTCTTGTTTTGTCTTCTCTTTTCTCTTGTTTTGTCTTCTCTTTTCTCTTGTTTTGTCTTCTCTTTGCTCTTGTTTTGTCTTCTCTTTGCTCTTGTTTTGTCTTCTCTTTGCTCTTGTTTTGTCTTCTCTTTGCTCTTGTCTTCTCTTTGCTCTTGACTTCTCTTTGTTCCTGTTTTGACTTCTCTTTGTTCCTGTTTTGACTTCTCTTCTCTTTGTTCCGACTCTAGACATGTGACCAATTTTTATTTATGTGCATTCTGGTTATTTTGCTAGGGAAGTTGTATTTTGTTTTTTTACATAAATAATTGATATTAATGCTTAAATGGTAAATATTTGTTATATATTAATTGTTTATTCAGGCAGTAACCCTTCTTCTATACATTTTTTTTGTTAAAAACTGACAAGCTACCGCAATTAAGTTTTTTTTTTTTTTATTTAATCTTTTATTTTTATTTCTAAGTGAAAATTCATCTTGCTTAGTTGACAAATGCACGTCAACTATATCATAAAGGAATACACAACCCCAATTGATGCGGACAAGAAAATTTTCTATTGCAAAAAATTTAAAACCTTATCAAAAATAACAACACCCTTGCAAAATTAAAACTACAAAGGATGAACATTATTTATGAGTTCAAATGCCCCTTAGGGAACTGTGTTCGTGATCAAACCAAACTCATAGATAATTACATCAGTCACACTACTACATACCTATCCAGATTACTTATGTTACGCTTATCTGACCACAGCTCCATTAGGACTCATTTAAACACACTCAAAAACCTACCAGACTCCACCCAAAACTTACTAGTAGAAAGTAAAAGCATAATAAGCTCATCTGCAGGTAAAAAAAAACAAAAAAAAACCCAAAAATTAATATGGCCACAATGTGCTGGCCATGTTTGTAAAATAAAACATTCCTATAATTTTAAATACATACATAACATAACCCATACATTCAGTTAAAAGTAAAAATGAAATCATCCTTGATAATGGCTAAAAGTATGGCCAAAAGTTCTTGGACATATAGAACTTCTGGATAGTATTACACATTTTGTGTCCAGAAAAGAAAACACTTATACGAACACAAGAAAAATGAAATAAAAAAAACTTAATCATAGTACCTTGTTAGTTGTCTTTATAAATGTATGAAATGGACAAAGTCCGACTATTATTTCGGATATTTTTTATGTTTAACATTCTTTTTATAGATACAAATATTTAAGTAAATGCTTTGTTTATAATAAACAGTATTAACAACATTTACCGGCCTGAATGTCCGAGAAATTTTCATAGAAAATATGCGTCCTCTGACAGGAATCTGTATCCTATACAGAAGCATCATATAGCCTAACGTGCCTTAACCAATTGGGCCACAGAAGAGCGTTCAGTTAGCAAGGTCGATTTTACTGTTTTTAAACACAATTCTCCATGATTTTCTCTCCTTCATTCGTATCTGTTCAAGGCACGTCAGGCTATATGACGGTTCCGTATTGTTCCGAAGTCTTAAGTGCCACTTAAGATTATCGCACAAAATTAACTGAATCAAATAAATTGTCAGACCTTCATATGTTGAAACCGACAGGAGAGTCCATTATTATTTTATATATATAGCCACCGAAACTGTGATATCACCCCTGGTCAGCGGCTGATGAAGACAGGGTATCCCACGTGCTAACACGTGTTGTATGTTAAAAAAAAATATATATATAATCTTCACTGGGCTGTTTCGTTTTTTTAATTTGGTTTGGTGATATCATAAGTATTAGTTGTAGGAGGTTAGATTTATAATTAAATTTTTATTTATTGTTAGAATTTATGTGCACATGTCTGTATTTATACACTTGTGTATATGCACAGATGCACATCTATTCACTCACATATCTAGGTATACATATGCACACATAAACATGTGTACACGGGTGCATGTACACGTCTGCTTTGTTTTTAATAAACTAGTGTTTAATGGTGAAGCTATATAGTACATACCAAGGCACAGACCACACGTTTATGTAATTGTTAAATAGTGTATATGTAATTAAAATAAATGTATGCTTATATCATATTATTGTTTACTTAATGCTTGATTTTTATTTAATAGCTAGTAGTTTTTGTTTTTGTCTTAGTGTTATATATTGAGGTATTAATTATGAGGATCAGGCTTGTTCTTTTTTTTTTTTTTTTTTTTTTTTTTTTTTTTTTTGGTGTTTGTGTATACATCTATATGTACATATATATTTGTTTGTTATTAAATTAAGTTTATATTAGGTTTGTTTCTTTTATTTATTTATTTAAAGTTTGTATGTTTTTTTAATTTAAGATCTATATTTATTTTACTTTTATTCATTTATTTTTAGTTCGTCCTTAGATGGCAAAGTAAATATTCATTTATATGCCAACATTTAACCATTATTTTAGTTGTCTTGTTTAAGAGTTTAATTTTGGTTTCTAAAACTAATTTTTGCTAATTTTATAACACTCCTCACCGGTTGTTCCTGGGTCAATTTCTGTGCCTGTCAGTACTGTCGTTGAATGTTGGCCACCTCGGTCTGCACTCTGCCCACGTTATGCTTTTTGATCACAGAGCTGGTAAGGGCCGAGTTGTCGTCAGTAATCATGGTGTTGGCTTGAACCATGGCGAAGCTGCGTCATAAAGGTGAAATAAAAATGTTCTTTGCAGATGGAATTAAAGAAGACAGGAAATTCTTCAGGTCAATTTTCAATCTGATTCCTGTAGTTCTTTGTACGGAAAATTTAACTCCTCCCCCTTTGATTCCTCAAGTCAGGAGTTCTCTTTGGCAGCAAGTCGCATGGGCTCTGCTTCTATTGACTCTTAAGACCAGAATGGGGTTGACGTGTTTGGGGATGAAAATAAAGAGAATTGGATGATTTTTAAAAAAGGAAAAGGGATCTGCTGTTAACCATAAAAAAGAGAATGACTTAGAATGAAAGGATTTTTATCTCTATTGTTTTTGTTTTTCCAGCCCCACTCTTTGCTGAACAGAGTAAAAAGTTGTACCACAGATCAAGAACAAGCAGAATTAGTTCGGCTCACAGAAATGCAAACATTAGGTGCCATGTTGCTACCTGTGAAAAGTGTTGGTGTACAAGTGAGTATATATTTTGATGATTGCTTATTGTAGTCAACTAGGGGAAGGGGTCTGCATGTCTTCCTCAAGGGCTCACGCTGACTGATCAAATCATGTACTAAGCTTAGCTTAATTCTGACACAAGGCCACAAGTATAGAACACCAAGAAAAGATGAATCACCAGCTTGTTAACCATTACACTACCATAAACCCCCAGATCAATTTATGCATATTTTCTGCATTACACAATCTATCCAGCCTTTTTCTTGAATAAATAAAATGAATCTATAATTCAGTGTTTCTTGACCTTTTTAAACAATGACACACCTTGGAGCAAATGAAAATAACGCAGCACACTTAGCAAAGTTTTTAAAGGGTATAGATTTAAATGTTATGAAATAAAACCATAGATCTTGAATTAAACAAAGAATATAATTATAGGAAAAAGGTTTATGTTTATTCAAATAAAGATTTTAAAAAGTTGAATTCATAAAAATAAATATACTTTTTTTTAAAAAATGAATATTAAAATATATTTAATATTTAAATTTAAAATATGAATATTAACATTTAAAAGAGCAATTGAAGAGTTGTGAAAAGAGTTATTTGAAAAAAGTTCAATACTTCATTTATTTTTGAATATTACAAAGAATTTGCAATGACAATTCATATATCACTTTGTAAATGTCTATATTTCTGAGATGAGGTATTATGTAAACTATCTACATTATTCGCACTATTGTCCTCATCTTTGTTGCCATATTTATTATGTTTCAGCCTTTCAGTATCTGTCTATATTTCTGAGATGAGGTATTATGTACACTATTTACATTATTCGGACTATTGTCCTCATCTTTGTCGCCATATTTAATACAACGTTTCGGCCGTTGTATGCTGCGGCCTCCTTCAGTATCTGTCTATATTTCTGAGATGAGGTATTATGTACACTATTTACATTATTCGGACTATTGTCCTCATCTTTGTCGCCATATTTATTACAATGTTTCGGCAGTTGTACGCTCTGGCCTTCTTCAAGTTGTTGGAATGTCGAACTGAACCTTTTATTTCGCTCACTGGGGTAGACTGTTCTAGTTCCATGCGCTGTTTTTTTCCCTCTGAAAGTTCTCCACTGCCTTAACCCGGTATTGAACTCGCACTCTTTAGGTCCTGTCACTGGATCTAACCAATGCCTTTATCCGCTGTGCCATGTCTCCTCAAGGCGTTGAAACATTCTTGAAACGTTTCTTTGATTTGGGTCTGAGATGCAAGCTCTCCATAAAACAGGGACATAGACAATAATTTGGGCAACAATCCCTCTTTAATACATGTTTCATTAAAGACGACAAGGTACTGCGATTAAGCTTTTTATTTTATTTTTCTTGCATTCGTGTAAGTCTTTTCTCGACATAAAGTGTGTAAAAACTATCCAAATATTTTATATATCTGAGCGTCTTCAACTAATAGCCTAATATTTTTTTTTTTTTTTTTTTTTTTTTTAAATATATATGTGTACCTTTAGTGATGGGAATGGTTTATATTTTCCAAACACTGTCAGAACTTTGAGGCCATGTTCATATTTGATATTGAGTGTTGGTTTTTTTTTCTTTTTTTATTATTAATGCTTCCATTATTTTACATGTGGATATTAATCGTATTTTCTGCAAGTATGTTGTGAACAGTTTGCTGGATTTATGTTTGCACATGTGTATGTGTGGAGGAATAGGCAAAGATAAATGAAGAAATAAGTGATCTTCAAACACAGCTCTACAAATTTAACGAAATTTTGTTACTAAGTATTTGTTTTCTTTGAAATTGAAACAAATGAATTACAAAGATTCTTTGCAAAACAATTTGACACAAAAATATTTTTCTTTGTTAATAATGCAACAAAATATTTGCGTTAGTATAATAGAAAATATAATTGGATCTACATATGTGAGTATTACGTATTTACACTATCTTATGCATGTGTATAATTTCCTAGTAGCAGCAACTAACAGATAGCAGGTGAGGCTGTCAGCATTAATACTACTGCTAAAATCTGTGTTGACAATAACTCAGTTTGTATGCTTTTTTGTGTTTATTAACTCAACATAGTATACTCAAATAAATATGCGAAAATGTGAGTAATTAATTAAGGTTTGAGCATTTCACCTTGAATAACAACAAACGAACAAACCTGGTTAAAGGTTTATGGAATAACTGAAAACTAACTTTTGTGAACTAATACAATCACTTTTTTTAACCAAGAAACCAGCTCAGAAAAGACTAAAAATTAGATTTTATTAAACTCACAAGTTTACTAGTTAATAAATATTTTTCCAAATTTTTAAATATCTATTTTAAGGGGGGAAAATATTGTTGATTATTTTCTGGAGTGAACCTTCAAAACTTCATAGCAGATGATAAAATTAAAAAAAAATACAGCACATTTCCTATGATGCCACTGATTGGTTAATATATTTGAATTTGAGTACTTAAATCTAATGCATTTTTCTATATTTCTTTAATGGGGTACTACATATGCACACACACACACATACATACATACATATCTATATATATATATATATATATATATAATCCAAGTGGGTCCTGATAATAAAACTGGTCGACAAAAAGAGCTCAATGTATTCATTATAATGGAGCATATAAATTACACAACAAAATCCCAAATTACTTCATATGGGGGGGGGAGATCTATTTCAACCAACACAAAGTATGTCGGCCTTTTTCAGCCCCAGAATAAAGCTGATATACTTTGCATTGGTTGAAATAGATTTATCCCCCAGCCCGCATATGAGGTAATTTTGGATTTTGTTGTGTAATATATGTATATATATATATATATATATATACACACACACACACACAAACCTTGATTCATGAATTTAATTTGTTCCTGAAGGTTGTTCGTAACCCAAAATGTTTTGTAAACCGATATGATTTTTCCAATAGGAATCAATGTAGAGAGAAAAGTCAAAATACAATAAAATTGGAAAAGAAAAGCATGTCATGACACTTGAATGTATACAACACAGCGGTCGACTGAGAAATTATTCTGTTCGGGTTAACTTGGTTTGACAGTGTTCAAGAATCGAAACTAATATAAAGCTTCACTATGGAGTAGTTGACAGCAAAATTGTATCAAGCACCAAAAGTTTGATTCTTATTGGGTGTTAAAATTTAGTATTGTCATGCTTCATTTTGGAGCAATGGATCCTGTGCTAAAACAGAGGATCATTGCTTTAATAGACTCAGATTTATAAATACCTTTACACATTTTTAATAATTATTATGTGTTATTTTTATTTTTTTTTCTCTCTCCAGGGTGACTGTAGAACTTACAGTTATGTGGCTGCTTTGTCAGGAGATTCTGAACCTGCATGGGAAAATCTGTTTGTGCTGGCGAAATTGATTCCCAAAATTTGTCATAATATAAACAGGTAAGTGATGATGTAAAAGATTTAAAAAAAAACAAAAAAAAAACAACACAAAGAAATAGTTAGTGACCTTAGTTTTTACTAGTAGTACCTGTGAAAATTTCGGTTTTTCTATTTTTTGATGAATCAATAATGCAAGTTTCACACTGCAAACAACCCATGAAAATTCTCTTATTGCATTGTTAAATATTTGAGCTTAACAACTTCGACCAAATATTGCAATAACAATCCTCCTAAGTATGAATGCAGGCCATTATTTAAAGAAGTAAGAGGGTACAAATGAAAATATTTGAAATTGCCAAATTTTTCCATTTCACCTAAGCAGATATTAAACACATGAATGTTGTGGCCATGCTGTCTTTCTTTTTTTTTTTTTTTTTTCACTGACACGAAACACCATCTCTGATATGTTGTTTCTGTCTTTCCCTTTGATTGTCCAATATTTACACTGTATTGGCATGGTGTAACATATGTACTGCCATAATAGTTGGATGACCTGGGGTGGTAGCACCAGTTAGTCCCAGCTATGGCTAATTACTTAACCCCCAAACTGGGGTCAAAACATGTACAAGTAGGTTTTGATGCCAGTTATACATTTTTTTGTAAAAAAAAAAAAAAAAATTACCAGCAATAAAATTTTAAGAAAAAATTTTTTACCAGCAATACTTTTTTTGAAAAAAATATTAGCAGAAATACTTTTTGAAAAAAATATTACCAGCAGTAAAAATCTTGTCAGCATTAAATAACCCATTGAGGTTGATAGGCCGTAAAAGAAACCATACCAAAATTCTTAAAATCTAAAAATATTTTCTGGCTTTAAATAACATGCAAAGGGTTGATAAGCCATAAAAAAACTAATCAATCAGTCAAATACTGATTAGCTATGCAGGCATGTCTTTTAGATTTGTTTACATTCTATGGAATATAAATGTATAAAAACTACCATGACCACAAAATGAGGGATCAGTTTATATATTGTCATACAGAATGGATCACCCCTTTATATCTACATTATTTCTTGTTCGTTTTTCAAATTCTGTTTAGGTATGAAGCCACCTTCTCCCCCCCACCACCACCAGCTATTTGTTAATTAGTAAAACAATCTCAAAAAAAAAAAAAAAAAAAAAAATTTTAAATCTAAAAATATTTTCTGGCTTTAAATAACCTGCAAAGAGTTTATAAGCTATAGAAAATGAATCGATCAGTCGATGTATAACAGAAAAATAGCCGAGGCAGACATAATCTGCAAAAAAAAAAAAAAAATTTGTAGCAATGGAGGCAATGAGATTACAAGCAAGAGATTTTTGATGTACAAGTGAGTTTTGTTTTTGCAAAGTGCTGCTTTAGTGTTGGCTTTTCAAAAAGCAGTGAACACTATTGACATTTTCAATGACGATAATCCAAGCATCTGGGATATGATGATAAACTACATCCAGCAGCAATGCCTCTGGTCAGTTGGAGGTTTTGACGAGTGTGGGACCACTCCTTAATTGCTGCTCTCCCCAGCTATGGGCAAATAGCCCCCAAACTGGGGTCAAAAAACACTATGAAAGTATAAAAATAGGATTTTTATAGTGAAAAATACCTGCAATAAATTTTTGGAAAAAACAAAAATATTGCCAGTAATATATTTTTTCGAAAAAAAAAACATTACCAGCAATACATTTGACTCTCAATAAAAAAAACCCTCTTTTTACAAAAATACAACAAGGAAACCTGATCTACAAACTGATTTCTTACAAAGAATACATATTCTATTCATACAAACCTATACTAAAAGTCTTGTCAGCATTAAATAATCCTTTGAGGTTAATATGCCATAAATTAAGCCAATAAACGTAATTAATGTACTAATTGATTCTACTCAAAACCTTTTCTTTTGCAGGGTCGTCTATGTATTTGGGGGCATGGTTCGGTTTCCTGTTGAAGATGTAACACCAACCTTCCTTACAGATGGAGTCCTCAGCACATTAAGGCAAGCTGACTTCATGGCTACCAAAGTGTTGCAGGACTCTGGTTACATTTCTAAGATCTCTCAAATGCCCATCATTCTTACCCCTTTGCACTTTGACAGAGACCCTATAAACCATCAGCCTTCATGTCAAAGATCAGTGGTCATCCGTACATTTATAACCAATGATTTTATGACAGGAGTACCAGCAACTCCAGGAGTGCATATCCCTGAAGAGGTAAGTAGTTATCATTATCATCATCAGGATTATCATTGTGATCGTTTTTCATGATCATCACGATGATTGTGATCGTTTTTCATGATCATCACGATGATTGTGATCGTTTTTCATGATCGTCACGATGATTGTGATCGTTTTTCATGATCGTCACGATGATTGTGATCGTTTTTCATGATCGTCACGATGATTGTGATCGTTTTTCATGATCGTCACGATGATTGTGATCGTTTTTCATGATCGTCACGATGATTGTGATCGTTTTTCATGATCGTCACGATGATTGTGATCGTTTTTCATGATCATCACGATGATTGTGAGCATCATGATGATCATTAATGTGGTGATTATAATGATCATTAGCATCATTATTTAGTGGGGAAAATGATGTCAACAAATTGATGCTGGCATACAAATATACTAAGTCCAATGTAACCATGATGAGACCCAGTCTGATAAGGGTATGCATATCAGGTACATGGATCACGGCCCAATGTGTTTGATATGGTAACAGATTTTGGTAAGAGTGGTGCGTGAACACTAAAGATAGAAACCCTGTTAGTAATACCTTCAGCTTGAGTAACCCAGTCCGCCCAGATGGTCTTTAATTGAGGGTGTACTTAGGGTATAACTCCAAAGTTGCTTTAACTATGTCATACTTAAAAATTAGAAAATAAACATCTGGCTATGATGTTCCTTGGTTCTCCTGCCCATGAGAAGAGATGCACAGTGTAATCAGCCCGTAGGAGGGACATGGCCAAGTTGTTACAGTCAGGCGATTGGCAAGCAAATCTGTTTTACAGAATGGGACATTTACTGTAGACAATGTGTGCGCCACCATCACTAATCAATCAGAATCTAGGCAATTTTTGAGTGGTTGGTCATACAAAGTGTAAGAAAATGTCTTTTTACTAAAATACAAATCAAAATGGCAACATGCTGAGAGATGGTGTTTCGATACAAAAACACTCTGGGTACTTGGGTTTCAGGAAGATTATCCAGCCTTATAAAAACTTGTCTTCAGGGACTATCAAAAATTTACTGCTTATATTTTATTTTCATCTTTATCCATTTATCATTGATGTAAGTTTTTTTTCTGTACTTTTTTTTGCCCATCTCTGCATATGTTCATGCAGGATGTTGTGATTATTTGCCCTTTTCATTTTTTTTCTTCACTTTACACTCATTCTTCAGTTTTTTCTCACATATCTATCTATATATATATATATATATATATATATATATATATATATATATATATAAAATAAATGTGAATGTCAATGTGTCACTGCCACACTTTTCCAACTTTACTTCTAGAGGCTGTGGCTCAACATATAATACCATTTTGAAATCAAACTGACTCGCAATCCTGAAATTCAGTTTTCATAAGATTTTTTTTTTTTTTTGTTCAGTAACAATTTTTATAACTTGGAGATAAATTTGGGGATAATTGATATTAGTATCTGTCTATATTTCTGATATGGGGTATTATGTACACTATTTACATTATTCGTACTATTATCCTCATCTTTGTTGCCATATTTATCACAACGTTCCGGTTGTACGCTCCGGCCTTCTTTAGGTGGTTGGAATGTTGAACTGAGCCCTTTATTTTGCTCACTGGAGTAGACTGTTCTAGTTCCAGGTTCGTTCCCATTTTCAAAAAAATGGTAGAACACTAAAACACCAGCATACTATCACCAGCAGGAATCAATAACACTACCAGCACTGTTTCCAACACTACCACCACACCCACAAACAACCACCACCATAACAATTAGCATGACCATCATGAAAGATATAACCATTCTTACTTTTGCTATTAGTATTGTTGTTACCACCTTTAAGAATAATTACTTCATAACCATCACTACCACCCTTAAAAAAAAAAAAAAATTAATTTATTCTTTTTCTTTTAAATTTAATTTTTTTAAAAATCCTTTTTGATTGGGCCAAGAAATTAATCAGTACTCTTTCCCCCTCTTTTCCTCCTCTTTTCCCCTTCTTTTCCCCCTCTTTCCTCCTCTTTTCCCCCTCTTTCCTCCTCTTTTCCCCCTCTTTCCTCCTCTTTTCCCCCTCTTTCCTCCTCTTTTCCCCCTCTTTCCTCCTCTTTTCCCCCTCTTTCCTCCTCTTTTCCCCCTCTTTCCTCCTCTTTTCCCCCTCTTTCCTCCTCTTTTCCCCCTCTTTCCTCCTCTTTTCCCCCTCTTTCCTCCTCTTTTCCCCCTCTTTCCTCCTCTTTTCCCCCTCTTTCCTCCTCTTTTCCCCCTCTTTCCTCCTCTTTTCCCCCTCTTTCCTCCTCTTTTCCCCCTCTTTCCTCCTCTTTTCCCCCTCTTTCCTCCTCTTTTCCCCCTCTTTCCTCCTCTTTTCCCCCTCTTTCCTCCTCTTTTCCCCCTCTTTCCTCCTCTTTTCCCCCTCTTTCCTCCTCTTTTCCCCCTCTTTCCTCCTCTTTTCCCCCTCTTTCCTCCTCTTTTCCCCCTCTTTCCTCCTCTTTTCCCCCTCTTTCCTCCTCTTTTCCCCCTCTTTCCTCCTCTTTTTCCCCTCTTTTCCCTCTTCCCCTTATTCCCTCTTCCCCTTATTTCCTCCTCTTTTTTTTTCTTTTTCTCCTCTTTTTTTTCTTTTTTTTTCTTTTTCTCCTCTTTTTTTTTCTTTTTCTCCTCTTTTTTTTCTTTTTTTTTCTTTTTCTCCTCTTTTTTTTTCTTTTTCTCCTCTTTTTTTTTCTTTTTCTCCTCTTTTTTTTTCTTTTTCTCCTCTTTGCTCCCCCCTTTTTCTTTTTTTTTTTTATTTCTTTTTTTTTTTTCTAAATTAAAAAAAATTTCGAAATTTAAATTTTGAAACTAAAATTATTTTAAATGTAATAAAATCTTTATAAATTCAGTTTAAGTTTTTTTTAATATCTTATAAAAGAAAATTGTAAAACTTGAAGATTTTGTTCTTGCATTGGACATCTCTCAGTAAGAAATTTAATTCTATCCTTTCAGGTTGTTCAAAAAATGGTGGAGGGTATTTTAACCGTTCCGGGCATCTCACGAGTCATGTATGACCTGACGTCCAAGCCTCCTGGTACAACAGAATGGGAATGACCCTCCAGGAGGGAGCCTTTGCTCCGATTCCCAGCGGCATCACAGCCAAAGTTGTCAAATGTGACGATGACCCCACTGTGTTTGTCTCCATTGGTGTGGATGGCATCGTCGTTTTGGCAGTTGAAGTTCTTACAGGCAGCAGCAGTTAACACTCAAACAATGGAGCCAATGTCGACTGATTTATTTACATGTTTAACGAACAATTGTTTCCCATCTTTGACTTCTAGAATTACTTCCCATCTTGTTCTGTTTTCATTTATTATTGTTACTTGTTTTATCGCTCTCTTTTCCCTCTCTTATGTCTTCTCCTCTTACTTTCCCTCATTTTATGCCTCACCTTCTGTGCCAACCTTGCCTCCTTCTCCCTTTTATATTTCTCCAACTCCCACCTATATATATAAAGCACCCCTTCCTCCCTCTATGATTCCACCTTTTCTTCCTTTTTTTAACTCTGACCGTCTCCGCTTCTCATCTTTACATATGGCATTTGCAGACCTGCCACAGAAAAATGCCTTTGGCAGTTGCTGGGGGTGTGAGACTCCAACTCTAGAAACTGTACGTAGACAGACCTCGCCCGGAAAATTCCACAATGACGACTGTCAAATACTCGACCGTCAAACTGATCTCCTTGCCCAATCCTAGCTCCACCTGCCTGCCTTCTCTCGCTTGGTGGGGTGACCATCCACTGGTGAGCTTTTCAGGCTGGGCATCACTTGTGGAACCGCACAGCTCTCTTGCAGAGACAGTCTTCAGTTCCCTAACGTTAGGGTTGCTAATTCTTTCAGTGACTTATGCACAGCTGCATCTACTATCTATGATGGTGATAGGCCTTTTTTGGGTACAGTGTTTCAAGCTAGGAAGGATGTTAAGTTCATCTAAGGCCATTCTGCCCCTTCTTCTGCTGACCAAAAAGATAAAGATTCCATTATCTATCTGTTGTCAGTGCCACCACCGCCATTACAACTGCTACACCTCCCACCCCCCCCCTTTTTTTTTGTCCTATTAATTTTAATGTTGCAGTTGGAGCTGCAAGGAGAAAATATTGTTGCTGTGCAGTGTACTGGCTTCTTCCACAACACCTTTTTTATGGTATTGTTTTGCTGGTACCAAGTTTCAATGCTCAGATTATTATTGTCCAAAAACACAACTGCTTCAGCTCTATCTTCCCTTATTAACCAGAAACATCTTTTATGAGGAATAAGGTTCTCTCTCTTTCTGTTTTTTCTCTATCTCTCTTTCTGTTTTCTCTCTTTGTTTCTCTTTCTGTTTTCTCTCTTTGTTTCTCTTTCTGTTTTCTCTCTTTGTTTCTCTTTCTGTTTTCTCTCTTTGTTTCTCTTTCTGTTTTCTCTCATTGTTTCTCTTTCTGTTTTCTCTCTTTGTTTCTCTTTCTGTTTTCTCTCTTTGTTTCTCTTTCTGTTTTCTCTCTCTTTCTGTTTTCTCTCTCTTTCTGTTTTCTCTCTCTTTCTGTTTTCTCTCTCTTTCTGTTTTCTCTCTCTTTCTGTTTTCTCTCTCTCTCTGTTTTCTCTCTCTCTCTCTCTCTGTTTTCTCTGTTTTCTCTCTTATTTATTTTTCTCTGACTCTCATTGCCTCCTTTATTGTTTTGATTTCCATCATGTCTGCAACCTGTTTCTTCAAATGTCATTGTTGTCATTATTGCTCATGCAATTTCATTATCATCTCCTGCATCCCTGTCATCGTTTTAGTGCCGCATTACCTTGGTAACGGTTGCTATAGTTACTGGTAAGCTAGTAGATAGCTATTGAAGAAAAACCTTGAACACTTTGGTTATTTTTTTTTTCTTTAAGACATTTGCTGAAAAAAGCGAAGACGTTGGTGTCTGCACTCCCTGCTCGGTTCTTTAGATGGTGTGGTGGGCGGGGCAAATATCTCAAAGAATGGATCTAATTTAAAGAACTAATTCTGAAGAGGAAAACTAAATATTGAATGTTCTAAGAAAAACAAACAAACCAATACTTTTAAACTAGATTGCTTAAATAGCATGGCTATGCCTTTCTCCACAATTCTCAGTGAAAAGAATAAAACGTCTGGGCAAGTAAATGGAAGGACATTGTAAAATTAAAATCTTTATAAACAATTATAGAACTGGTTGGAAAAAAAAAATCGACAAACAAAAAAAAAAAAAAAAATGCCTGGAAAATGTTAACATTTAGCTAAAAAAAAAACTAAAAAAAAAACGCAAAAAACAAAATAGGGGGGATAACTCAGAAAGAAAAGTTTCACATTTGCTTCCCTTGGCTGATCGTTTTTTGTTTTTTTTCGTTATTTTTTTCCTTTTTTTTTTTTTTTTTTTTTTTTTTTTTTCCTTCCTCTTTGGGATATATAATGTATATAATATAAATATATATATATTAAATATTAATTAAAAAAACAAAACAATAACAGATACACGCGCGCAAACATACATACAGGCTGTGTGGCGAGACAGCATTTTAGATAGCAGAGCCCTTACTGGCTTGCTAAACAAAAAGAATATATATATAAATTTAAAAAAAAAAAAAGAAAAAAAGAAAAGAATGGGGAACCTGAAATGTTACAAGTTCTTGTTGCTGTTATCCTCATCTTTGTTTTGTATTTTTCATAACATTTTGACATGTATGCTCTCCAGTCATCATCAGTTGACATGCTGCACATTGCATTGACTGAAATAAGGATAATAGCTATAAAAAAAAAACAAAAAAAAAAATGTAGCAATATGTGCTACGATTAAGTGGTTGTTCAAGCAATGACTTTAAACATTTTTTTATTTTTTTTTATTAAAGACATAATTGAGTTATTAAGCAAGCTGTCTTTTCTAATTTTAAGAGTCTGTATAAAGTATGAACAAAAATTTCTTTGCTCTTTTTTTATTTTTATTATATTTTTTGTTTTTTCTTTTTATATTTTTTCTTTTTATATTTTTGTTTTTTTGTTTTATATTTTTTTTTTATATTTTTTGTTTTTTATATTTTTTGTTTTTCTTTTTATATTTTTTGTTTTTTCTTTTTATATTTATTTTATTTTCTCTCTTTTCTCTTTTTCTCTCTTTTCTCTTTTTTCTTTTTCTCTTCTCTCTTTTTCTCTTCTCGTTGTGGGGGAAAGTTTTAAACAAATTTTGTTTTTATTTTTAACATTTATAATTT
>OZ010614.1:37772669-37795169 GCA_963932145.1 Acanthosepion lycidas | reverse complement strand
TTGTGGGGTTAAGTTGCTCTCCAACAAATCCCAATAATGTTTTGTCAGTGCTGTTTGGTGGTTTTTTTTTTTTTTTATTTTTTTTAGATCTATTTCTGAAGGACTGGCGACGGTTATAAAAACGTTGCTTCCAATTTCCCGCTGATATTCCTATGTATGTCTTTTTCTGTTTAATATCTTCCTTGGGGAGAATTGTAGCTTCGTATATTACGTTTTTTGCCATGTATATTCCCTCTAGTGGACAAACAGACCCTTCCCTGAAATTACAGGTAGATGTTTTCTTTTGGTTTTCATTAAGATCTTTTTGTAGTTGATTATTATAAAATTCTCTTATAATTCTGCTATTGTGAGAGCTAATAACTTTTTCTACATTGCTCATGCAGGAATAACTAATTTTTAAATTCATTTTGTTGAACATCTTTTTCAATAGTTCATTTTTTCTAAAATGTTTGTCTATTAGTTTAAGGAAGTATTTCCCTATATTGATATTCGAAAGTCTACAGAAAGTCGGGTTGGACCATATAATCTTCCTTTTCCTATTTTTGGACTTAGTGGCTGTGTTATTAATTGGTTTATCTATATAATTTAGTGTTTGTTTAAATTTACTTTTTAACAGGGCTTGATTGTATGTTGATTTATTTTGGTTAAAAATTGTTTTACTAGAAGATAGTTTGTTTATTCTTGTATTTACTGTATTAGGAATCTGTTTTATAACTGCTTTCGGGTGGTTTGAATCGATATTTATGTATATGGGCGATTGGTTTTCCTTTTGGAAGGGTTATAAGTGTTATTGTCGAGATCAAATGTTACGTCTAGAAAATTTACTATTTTTAGGTTAGATGATATTTCGATTTTAAATCCTAGAAATTTGAATGCCTTAATTATTTTCTTCTGTAGTTGGGATGTTAGAGGCCCATTGGTATTAGGTATAACAATGAGTCCATCATCCCTGTAAAGCCCTACATTTTGGGGGTTAAGGAATCTTCTCAATATCTAAAATGTATATACCTATTAAGTCTGCTATTTAAGCAGAATCAAATGCTCCCATTGGGACATCGAAATTGTCTCTGTTTTTTTTTTTTTTAATCCAAGTAGTGTCATTAAGTATAGACTGTCTAGAATCCATTATGATTTTTACTTCTTCGTCAGTAATTTCAGTATAATTTTTAGCAAAATTTAAACTATTTTCTAATAAATCTTTATAAATGGAGGGGTAGAAGTCGATAATATCTAATTGGATAAAAGTGGCTTTATTTTAGATTTTGGAACCAGTTAATTGCGTCAGATGAATCTTTCCAAAAGTTTAAGGGGTATATTTCTAATATAGATGTTTTTATTCTTTTTAGAATATTTTTAGAAATTATTCCTAACTCTGATTTGGAGGGATTTATTAGTCTGGAATGTATATTATTTTGAAAGTTAGGTTTATGGTCTTTAAAAACTTTCGGATAATAAGTGTGACATTACAGTAATTATTGAACAATATAGTTCATGCCATATTCACGGAAAATCTACCAGTAAAAAAGAATTCTTTTATTACTATATTTGTACAAAAACGCACAACCTTAAAATTTAAAATTCAAACTCAGCATTGCAACTGCACTTTCCAAAACAACAACACATTTCTCATAGCATTTTTTTCGGATTACATCTATATTTTCGTTGTCCTCTTATTACCGAGAAGTAAAAACAAGAACAAAATCTATTTCCATAGCTGAGGATGTCTGTAGGAACAGACGAAAGCTTGTAAAAAATTAAAAAGACCTTATGCAACTGGAATTTATAAACAGGGATCATATTCATATACAGGTTCGGGGTTGGTGTATCTTATTGATATTGTTTGCGAAGATGTATTCTCGCCATTTAAATCATTAACCTCTATATTTGTTTTTTTGTATGAATGATTCATGAATTTATAAATTATAATTGCACCTATAATTGAAATATATACACTGCGTGCCAAATTATTATCGAGATAACTTTTTTTCTAATATTTCAGAAACCCTCCAATCAATTCACACAAAATTTTCACACGATGTTGGTAACACAGACCTGTGCAATCACTGAAATTTTCGTACTGATCTGCGCAATGTAAACAAACTGGTGCCGTATTTGTTATCAGCACGGTGATTTGAGAGTGCCAAATTATTAGAAACGTGTAAGAATTTAGTGAAAAGATGGGCCGTAAAAGCAGTTTAAGTGATGCTGAAAAGAAAACTATCATCTCAGAACTCTCAAAAGGTAAATCTACCCTAGAAATTTCTAAAATGATAGGGAGGTGTCATCAAAAAAAAAAGTTCACAGCCGACCCTACACAAGTACGCAAAAGGGCAGATAAAGGCAAGCCGATGGTTATTTCACGTCGTCTCATGTCACGACTTAAACGAGAGGCCACGAAGGACCCTGGACTTACCAGTCAAGAGCTTTTCAGTCGCATTGGGGTTCCTACTGTGTCTAAAAGTACTTGGTGTCGCTATCTGAGGAAAATAGCAACAACAGTCAAACCTGTATCGAAGCCTGCGTTGACGAGAAATCACATTCAAAATCGATTGAAATGAGCCGAGGGCAATATGAAGATTGACTTCTCTAAAGTTTTGTTCACAGACAAAACTTGAGCAACACTTGATGGGCCAGATAAATGGTGCAAAGGCTGGGTAATGAACGGACAGAATCGCCATCAGTGTTTGAGACGCCAACAAGGCGGTGGAGGCATAATGATCTGGGGTGGTATTATTGGAAAAACATTAGTGGGTCCATGGAGAGTACCAGATGGCGTCAAAATGACTGCTGATGCATACATAGCGTTATGAAGGAGCATCTTGAACCGTGGATGAAAAGGCAAAGACTTGCCTTCAGAAGAGCCATTGTTTTTATGCAAGATAATGCTCCCTCACAGGCTGCTCACATGACT
Source organism: Acanthosepion lycidas (assembly GCA_963932145.1). Taxonomy (NCBI): domain Eukaryota; kingdom Metazoa; phylum Mollusca; class Cephalopoda; order Sepiida; family Sepiidae; genus Acanthosepion; species Acanthosepion lycidas. The sequence goes on along the minus strand of OZ010614.1, from coordinate 37,792,258 downwards.
ACTGACTATTTGAAACAGGCTTCGATGGACCTCGAAAAATGAAGTGGCCAGCAAATTCTCAGGATTTGAACCCAATCGAAAACCTTTGGAGCATCATGAAGCGAAGACTGTACGCCAACGGACGACAATTCAGGAGCAACGCTGAGTTGTGGGAAGCAATTCTTGACATATCTCGTGGCATTACAGCAGATGACATCCTACAATTAACAAATTCTATGGATCGTAGACTTCAAGTAATTTCAAAACTGGGAAAGCACATTCCGTATTAATTTGTTTATAACTGTGCCTTTGTTTGTATCTTATTATTTGTTTGATTATCTTATTTATTAGGTTCTTTTGATCATAAACATTCACGTGCAACATTAATAAACGTTTTGTTTGCTCAATTCTGGGAATTTTACTAAACCTTTCTAATAATTTGACACTCTCAAATCACCGTGCTGATAACAAATATGGCGCCAGTTTGTCTACATTGCTCAGATCAGTACGAAAATTTCAGTGATTGCGCAGGCCAGTATTGTCAACGTTGTGTGAAAATTTTGTGTGAATTGATTGGACGGTTTTTGAAATATTAGAAAAAAAAGTTATCTCGATAATAATTTGGCACGCAGTGTGTGTGTGTGTGTGTGTATATATATATATATATATGTGTGTGTGTATATATATATATATATATATACATACACACACAGTGTAACCCGGATATAAGAGACTTATTCTCCGGTCCCGACAACTCTCTTATATCCGGGTTACACACACACACATACATATATATATATATATATATATATATATATATATATATATATATATATATATAAACAAACTTTAAACATTATTTTTAGTAATAAAAAAAAAAAAAAAAATCCGTCACGACCATAAAGTCTGGTTACACTTGTACACCTCCTTCAGTATGTCCCCCAAAAATAGAAGTCAAGGTAAATGATATCTGGTGAGTAAAGAAGCCATTCCACAACGTCAAGTATCTCAATCCAGTTAGTGAAATTGTCATTTAGTCAATCTTTTACTGGCCTGGTGTAATGGGCAGTAGTTCCATCCTGTTGGAGCCACTTGAGTTTAATGAATCGAGTTTAATGGGGAACGAAACGAAGAAGTATCACTATGTATACAACTGGGAGAAGGAAAAAATTACCTATATTAAAAAAAAAAAAAAAAAAAAAATCGTGGGCCCTTGCTGGTGCGCCCAATAAAGTACACACGAACACTATCACTAATGCAGGTCTGTCCCCCCCAATCCGAGGGACAAACACAAATCAATGGCAACATCACCAACCACTTCACTTGTGAGCACATACAAGAGAAATCTACCCCTCCCCAATAAAATAAAATGCAAAAAAAAAAAAACAAACAAACATAACAGCATGCCTAAATGAAACGTTTATTTATCTACAAGTTAGCTTAACAGATATTAAATCTAACGGCTATCACTGTGTATACAGCTGGGAGAAGGAAAAGATTACCTATTAAAAAAATAAATGAATAAATAAATCCCTAAATAAAGTTTTTAAAAGCATGAAGAAGGAGGCTCCATCACCGTTCCCTACCCACCACCAATAAAGCACTCATCACACCAACACTATCACTAATTGACATTTATCCCCCAATTCGAGGGACAGTCGCAACTCAATATAACAGCATCTTATCGGTGACTACTTTATTGACAAGCACCTACGAAAAAAAAAATACCCCTCCCCCACAAAAAAATTATGAACGAAAACATTGCAGTAAATACGACATACAATCTAACAAAACATTAACGAGACAGGTTAATGCAACAATTGTCCAAACCCACGGCATGGATAACATACATCTTGTTTTCTAATCCATGTTCTTCCTCTCTTTATCTATGACCACTTTGCTGGAAACTTGTCAGGGTTCTGATTCTTGCAGCGAAATCCTCTGTACCTAACTTCACTCGGTGTATGCTATTTACATTTATTCGGACTATATTGTCCTCATCTTTGTCGCCATATTTATTACATTACGGACGTTGTACGCTCCGGCCTCCTTCAGGTGGTTGGAATGTCGAAATGAACACTTTATTTCGCTCACTGGGGTAGACCGCTCTAGTTCCACGTGCCATGTTTTAATGGATGTCAGTTATCAGTTATCTCCTGTTAATTCCCCTCTCCAAGTTCTCCACCGTCTTAACCAGGTATTGAACTAACTCACAACTCTTTGGGTCCTGTCACTGGATCAAGGACACATGGCACAGTGGATAAAGGCGTTAGTTAGAATTGTATTTTACTATGAGTTCTAACAATATATTGCCATAAAGGTTATGCGATGGAATATTTTTTATGAGGAGCTCTTATTTGACGTAATAAAAGATTAACAATAATCGATTGAATAATATTTCCCATTATTTACATTTTTGTTTCGCGATCACGAGTGGCAAGGGAGATAAATCAACTTTAGGCAGTAAATTTATGCGTGGTTACTTCCCTTCATGATCCTCTGTTTTTGTTGCGAATACAATAATTCAATACATTGTTACACAACTTTGTTTCGTTGCATCTAAATGAAAAAACAACAACAAAAAACGAACGATTGATGTCAGAAATCACGGCATCGGTACACTTGTCTTTGTTGTCGAGTATTGTGGGTGTTCATCGATATTTCCTTCTGTGGGAAATTAGTCTGATGTTGGATGTAAAAAGCGACGTCCACAGCCATATGAGAAGGACGGTTCAGGGGGTTTGAGAGTTCTGGCTTTTCTTTAGACTCTCTTCGTCTCTTTTTATTTGTTTTCTGGTGTTTTCGAAGGATGTTTTTTGTGGACTGCTCTTCTTCAAATGGTTCTATCTATCTGCAGCTTCCGTCTTCAGTGGCGGTCCGCTCAAATGTCAGTCACCCCAACGACCCCGATTCACCCTATGCTGAATGGTTGTAGCTAAATTTTCATACATGCTCTACCTCTACTTTACTCTACTGACCGGTACGTTACTGTTTACATGTATGATCCAAGACAAAATCCGATACCACAAAATAATCAGTTCAAATCAAAAGATTTTTAAAATGCAACTGTTCACTTTCAGAACAACTAAATACAAAACACGACAATACACAAAAGAATGACATTCGATACTATGGTCTTAGAATGAATGTTTTCTTGCTTTCATTGTGGCATACTGGTCAATGACATCGCCAAAATCTGTTTGTCTTGTAAGCTCGTTTTCAATGGACAGCACAGCTAGATCTTGACTGGCTCATGGTTGACGTAATTTTCTGTTGCTAATTTTCCGTTTCATCATTTTCTGGGTACCATTTAAATTATCAATGATGTTTGAAAGAATTTTTCTTGACAAAAATGTTCTATTTAATTTTTAAGCATTTTTCGGAACATTGTAAATCAACTGCATTCTTTTAAAGGTTACCTAGAGAATTTATGCAAAGTTTATTTTTTTGTTTTTCTTTATATACAAGTAAAATAAATTTACATCGTATTTTGATGTTTTATTATGATTTTAGTTTTAGTGATAATTTAAGAACAATAAATATTTATCATTAGTACCACTAATGGAAAATTAAGTTAAAAATTTAAAAGAATCGTTTTTGGAATCGGAAAATAGGAACAAATTTTTCCGATACCCCCAAAAGTTCCGATTTTTTCGATTCTCGATTCCGATTCCGATTAATCGTCCCAACACTAGTAGATATATTCAAAAGTATATCACTCACTCAATGGAAAATTGTATCTCAGCGAATTGATACACAGGCAAGACTGAAATTGTTGCACTTTTGGCTTCGTATTTCGCTTTGTTGTTATTAATGATGCAGAGTTAAAACACCATATCATCCGATAAAATGTTACAACAATGTCTCTTGTTAGTAACCAAGATTGTAGCAACTGAAAAACATGAAAGCTGAAAACATTGCTATTTTTCCTACTCACAAATTTCCCGACAATTTATTAGAAAATTTCTGACGGGGGTGGGGACAAAACTGGGGGGTCATAAATTATTTCTGGGGGGGTCATATGCCCGCCTGCGAAACCCTGTGTCTCCACCACTGTTTTCAGACTATTTTTGGCACCTTAGCCTGGTTGTAAAAATTTTGTTGGGGGTGACATTGTGTCACCCCTCCTGTGCTGGCACCCGGGGCGGGCCGCCCCCTCGCCCCACCTTAGTTACGCCATTGTCCGTCCCTTAACTGAGTGGGGAGGACTGGTAGAACCTGTTATGGTCCGAGCTATGGGCAGATAGTTAACACCGAAACTGGGTTCAAAACATTATGAAAGTATAAAAGTAGATTTTTATATTAAAATTAACAGCAATATATTTCTGGAAAAAAAAAAGAACGGCAATATATTTCTAAAAAAAAAAAAAAAAGAAAAGATAAATAAAAATGAACAGCAATACATTTGACTCGACAAAAACCCTCTTTACAAAAATGCGTTAATGAAAACTGATCTACAGATTTCTTAGAAAAAATACATAATCCATTTATACAAAACTATACTAAAAATTTTGTTACCTAGTGAGATTGATATGCCGTAAAACAAAATAAGCCAAATAAATTGTATCAATTTCTGTTTTCAGCCGGATGTTTTTGAGCTGATCTTTTGAGACTCCATGCAGTTTCTTGTCAGATGCGAGCTTTGAGAAGACGATTTGTGTCTTTAGATGGATCTCTGGCATCAGGACAGGGTGGCGGGCGCATCAAAGTTGGTAGCGAGTCATAATGGTTTCTTGGCTCTCCATTTTTGGGCAGAGGAGCACTTTGTTTGTGATCTGGTTCTGCCATGGGTACACTTGTAACCTAATGAAATACAACAATTGCCTTGTTTACTGTTTAGGATTGGGTTTCTGGTTCTTTCTAAAGTCTTTTTCATTCTCTTTCACTCCCAGTAGCCCCTTGCATCTTAGTGTCATTATCACCTTGCTTGGGGTGAATAGAGGAGAAGAGGTTTATTCCTTGTTTCCTGTTTAGGATTGGATTTCTCGTTCCTTCTAAAGTCTTTTTCATTCTCTTTCACTCCCAGTAGTCCCTTGCATCTTAGTGGCATTATCACCTTGCTTGGGGTGAATAGAGGAGAAGAGGTTTATTCCTTGTTTCCTGTTTAGGATTGGATTTCTGGTTCCTTCTAAAGTCTTTTTCATTCTCTTTCGCTCCCAGTAGTCCCTTGCGTCTTAGTGGCATTATCACCTTGCTTGGGGTGAATAGCGGAATAGAGGGTTAGCCCTTCTTTTTTTTGAAGTCTGAGAAAGTGACAGAAAAGGAAAAAATACATTTTTCTTCCTGTCTTATGTATCAGGTCACCCCACATGTTTTGTCCGAATTTTAACTTTTTGCTAAAATAAACAAAATTTAAAGAGTATTTTATAATGTCTAATGGAGCTGAACATTATTTTTGTGTTTAGATGCGTTTTTAAACTGATCAAATTTTATTTCAGAGAACAATAAAATTAAATTTTGTTTGATTAAAACCCTGCTAACATGGAAGTACCCAAGAATGCTTTATGAGTTCAAGAAAGGACACTCAGCAACCGAAGCGGCTAGTAACATTCACTAAGTTTATGGAGAGGAATGTGTGAACGAAAGCACTTGCAGAATATGGTTTGCAAAATTCAGAGGTGGAGATTTCGCCCTTGAAGATGAAGATCGAACCGGACGTCCACTTGAGTTTGATGAAAAACTTCTTGAAGCAGCCCTTGAAGAAAATCCTGCTTTATCAGTTGAGGAATTGGCAGTGGTTCTCAGTTCAAACCATACAACTGTTTATCGTCATCTTCAACAACTTGGAAAAGTTCCTAAACTTGGAAAATGGGTGCCTCATGAATTGTCTGAAATCAACCTCGTATCCCAAGTTGACATCTGCTCTTCTTGCCATTCTCGCCAACTTGTTTCACCTTTTTTTGGATAGACTTGTGACTGGCGACGAAAAATGCATCTTTTATCAAAATGTTAAGCGTCGTAGATAGTGGCTTGGTAAAGGGGAAGGACCCCAGCCACAGCCTAGAAGGGAACTTCATGGGCAAAAGGTTTCCTCTTTCAATCTGGTGGGATCGCCAAGGAATAATCCACTTTGAATTCTTACCACCTAATGCAACAATTAATGCTCAAATATACTGTCACCAATTACAGCGTTTGAACCAAGCTTTGAGGAAAAAAAAGACCTGCTCTAGTTTCATCAGGACAATGCGCGACCCAACACAGCAAGAATCACGTCACAAAAGATTGAAGAACTTGGTTGGGAGAAAATTCCTCATCCACCTTATTCTCCCGATCTTGCTCCTTCAGACTACCATTTGTTTCTTAGCTTACAGAATCATTTGGAAGAAACAGCTTTTGTAACACAGGAAGAGGTTAAAACTGACATTTGTGAGTTCTTCGAACCAAAGCCTAAAGAATTTTACAGTAATGGAATTAGTAAGCTTGTTAATAGATGGAAGGAAGTCATAGATAATCAGGGAAAATACATTGTTGATTGAATCTGTAATTAAATGTAACATTTGGTCACTTGTTTTCTTTATTCAAAATTCGGACAGAACTTATGGGATGACCTGATAGCAACTCAAACTTAGTAAATTGATTGATCCATCAGATAAGCTTGTTAACCATTGCACTAAGGGAGACAACAAGTAAACATTACATAGAGTTACTGAGTCAGCGATGTTTGATAACTGACTGATCTCCGTGGTGTCATTCGTGATCCACACTTGGGCGATCATATCTCTTTATATTTGTGGGGTTCAGCGTACCCGGATTAAAGGAGAATTTAATACGGGATACCCTGCCCACAAAATACAACGGAAATTTCAAGAAGAAACAACACGATATGGAACGTTTGTAGAAAATAGAACCTTGTATATTTATTATCTTGTGAATAGGGTAAAAAAGATTAATGCTTTAGTTCGTTTAATCAAAGTGTGATTTTGATAAAAAATGTCTTTGTTCGCTGTCTTCCAACAGAGTAGCAGAGTAATGTCTGTTTCTTTTGTTTTTGTATAGTTGTAAAGGAAAAAGGGGCGATCAATTTAAGTTGAAAAAGAGTATGAATGAGGAATAAAAAGATAAAAGGAAAATGTACTCATGAATTGTTTTGAAGTCAGTTGTAAATTTGTTGTTGTTGTTGTCTTTTCCTAACCCACTTTCGGCTCTTAGTGTCGGGATGAGTCAGTGATGGAATTTACTATCAGTCATCTATGATCTCTGCGCCCTTCTGACTGGCGACTGACTTGAAACTCTCTATTTATAGTTGACTTTTTTTTTCACACTGGCTCGTTATCTTTTTTGGTTTAGCAAATCGCCTCCTTTCATTGGTCAGAAAATTAATTTCACACCTTATTGCGAAATCTGTTTTTAATCGTTTTGATCCGATTTTGCGGGTGTGCAAATCTACTTTGTGTTTTTTAATCATTTGTTGGAATGATATAGGATTTGTATCCTATATATTATAGTGGGTCAGCCAATTTGTATTGGTTATAAATAGAAATAAAAACTGACCCTCTACAATTTTTACAATATCAAATGTAACAAAGACAACAACAAGAGAAATAATCAAGTAGAAGAAATTATGAATTTGTTCAACAATAAATATTTTTTTATAAACACAACAAATACAGAATATATAGTGCAAAAGTTGATAAACACAATAGAGTTCTTTGGTGTGTGTTACTCAAAGAATTTGAGTTACTGTACTGTATGTGTGAAAATGAGAAGGTTTAGTTAGCTATAATTGTTTTTATAGGAAAATTAAACAGTTGTTTTTGTTTTTGCATTAAATAGAAAAAAGTATTGTTCTTGAGTCACTGATTGTAATAGAGTTATCGCTCATTAACCAGGGATTCTTCACGTGGAATAGAATATTTGGTGGGAGTGAGTGTTAAGCCTGGAAATGGTTGACAAGGTTTCTTGTTATATTGAAAATAAAGATCGTCTGCTTTGCTGTGTTGATTTCCAATGAAGTCAAGTGAATTGGTTCAATATTTTCAATGCCCACTGACCAAGTCGCGTCGAAGTTTCGTTTTTATTAGTCTTCTTGGTCACGTGGTGAGGCTCGTGAACATGTTTACATTTTATGGCGTCAACTAGAGGTCAAAATTTAGGTCTGTACCTTCGGACGTAGCTGAGATATATATATATATATATATATATATATATATATACATACACACATGCATATATATATATGCATATATATATATAACAGCTATAGCACGTTTCTCTCACCCTTTAACATCAATATAAAGAATGTTATTTGTCAGTATGAACGGATTTTATAAAAAAATTACCAGGCATAATGTCTGTAATTTATTCAATCAGACATGCCCAAAAGAGAATTTGCTGCCAATACATACATACATACATACATACATACACACACACACACATATATATATATATATATATATATATATATATATATATATACACACTTTCTATGATTGTACAACCAGTAAAAAAAAGGTTTCAAAATAGGTATACAAACCTTACATTACATTTTCTTTTAATTCTGCACTGCTCAAAGTTTTACTGGCTTACCAAAAAAGACAAAATTTATTAAGAGCTACAAATGATTAGGTTGTGGATGGCCATGATTGCATACGTCCTATATATATATATATATAAAATTATTTTCAAGGATAAAGTCGATAAACACAAAAACGGAATTTATTTTTGACTCGTTAGGGGTGGCTAATTTCTTTTCCTATAAAGGACGATAGATCAAAATACAACCTAGTTACTTCCCTTGTCTGAGCGCGGCACTTCTGAATTGAAGATGGTCACAAGCTGACACTCACGTGGAATTCGTGCTTTCAATCCCAACAAATCCTTGCTGTCCTCAGACAGTAATTGAATAAAAGTTGTTTTATTGCGTTAAAATACTTTTCTTTTATTTTGATTCGTTTCTGTGCATCCTAACAGCCTGGGATATAACGCCAGAAATAAAATTATTTTGCTAGAACTTAATCCATTTCCAGACTTGGCCAGAGTTCAAAGCAAATTTCCTTTTGTGTTCATTTATTATAAATGGCAGGTTATTTAAATATATATATATATATATATAACATTTAAAACTTTTATTCTTCAATCTACATTCAACATCATCCCTTGATAAGACACCAGAGGTGTTGAAACAAAATGGCTATTTTTGTAGTGATTTTATAACATATCTATGTTATAATTCTTAAATAAATAATTATATTCGCTCTACTCTGTATTGAGCACTCTTTTAAGAATAGTAATTGTTAGTCACTGGAATTTATTCCGTATACACCAATCATATACGTGTGTGTATGTATATATATATATATATATATATATATATATATATATAAAAGTTGTCTGTTTTTATTTAAATTATTTGCTCTGGATTTACATTGAGCTCTCTGGATTTTATCCTCCTCAGGTTTACCCATACGGATTACCTAGTTTTTCTTTAACTAAGTATATATATATATATATATATATATATATATATATATATGCTATCAAGTAGAATCTCTTAAGGGCATCCTTCAAGTGGTCTTCTGTCAAATCTAGGCTTAGTAAATAATTTGGAGAAATACAGCGGAAATCTGTCCGCTTTATAACAGTGAATATCATTCGTCCGAAAACTGGCTTCACAGGAGCCATTAAAATTCAAACCTTCACCTCACTGAAAAATCATCAGTTAGGAAATGGAAAGGAGATAACTCATACTGGAATGGTCAGTCAGTTATGTGCCATGCGTGATACACGCTTCAGCGATCATGTATCTTTCGATACATGACTGATGAGGCAGTTTTTTTCGCACAGTATGTTGGCATTTCTTTCTGTGGTAGACCAGTTCACATCCAAGGCTATAGAATCCTGGTCTTTGAGCAGTGCAGAATTAAATGAAAATGTAAGGTTTGTATACCAATTTTGAAACTTTTTTTATTAGTTGTACAATCATAGAAAGTATTATATATATATATATATATATGTGTGTGTGTGTTTATTTAGGCAGCAAATTCTCTTTTAGGCGTGTCTGATTGAACAACAGATATTATGTGTGCTAATTTTTAATATAATCCGTTCATACCCACGAATAACCTTCAGAGAGAAATGTGCTATAGCTGTTTAAATTTCTTTTATTTTCATTTTCCAAGTACTTTCGATCTTTTTCTGAGATCATCTTCAGGGGTGCAAGTGGTGCAAAACTATATGTTGTTATCCAGTACCGTATTTTTTAACATTATGCTTTCAAATGCAAAACGGTTGACAACGTGCTGAAGGTTATTCGTGAGTATGAGCGGATTTTATAAAAAATTAGCAGACATAATGTCTGTAATTTAGTCACTCAGACATATACACACCTACATGCATACATATATACATACATATATATATATATATATATATATATTTATATATATAATTGTAACATTATTATCATTTTAACGAATCTGACATATATGTGGTTTATTTTTTGGGTGACTGTTGTGACAGTTGAAGATGGGTGTCTGATGACCCTCCGCTCCTGAGAGACAAAATTCAGAATAGCAAAGACGGAAACAAAAGTGCTGGGGAAAGAAAGAAGCCAATTTTGAAGGCTGTTCTTCAGCAACAATGCGATTGGTACCTTGACTTCAAACCCCACTAGTGGACCGGTGATCTTTGAGATTAGTTTAAAGCATGAAGAAGGATAATAAAAATAATAATAATAATAACAAAAAATAACAATAATAATAAAAATAACAATAATAAAAACAATAATAATAAAAATAACGTTTATAATAATAATAAAAATGACAAAAATAATAAAAATAATAATAAAAGTAATAGCAACAACAATAATAAAAATAACAAATAACAAAATAATAATAAACACAATAATAAAAATAACAAATAATAATAATAAACACAATAATAATAAAAATAACGACAATAATAATAATAAAAGTAATAGCAACAACAATAATAAAAATAACAAATAACAAAATAATAATAAACACAATAATAAAAATAACAAATAATAATAATAAACACAATAATAATAAAAATAACGACAATAATAATAATAAAACAACAACGACAATAATAATAAAAATAACAACGGCAATAATAATAACAATAATAAAAATAACAACGACAATAATAACAATGATAATAAAAATAACAACGACGACGAAAATAAAGAGTAGTTCCTTTCACACAACTCCTCAGTTGTTTTTTTTTATTTGTTTTTTTTTTTTAAACAGAAGTACAGGTTTGTTTATCCCTTATTTCTTGTTTAGGGTTGGGTTTCCGTTTCCTTCTAAAAGTCTACTTCTGCACCCTGACTGATTAAATCTTGACTTCTTCAAGTCTAAAATTAGCTGTTATCTTTCCTTCTGCATAGCCCACAACAACCCCACTTCTTACCCTTTTTTACGCTAATACAACTCTGCACAATAATCTTCTACTTTGAATGGCTCTTGGGCTTTGTATTGAGTGAATATTAGTAAAAAAAAATTATAATAATAATAAGGTACGTGCAAAGAAACGCGATACCTAACATTTAAAATGAATTAAAAAATTGAAAAATCATTCTTGAAGCTTTTATTTTACGTTTAATTTCAAACTAATAGATTACATTTAATATTTACAATAAACAAAATACTCTGCTGTATTTCAAAACGAATTTAAATTAACAGAAATGAATATTGTTTTGAAATCACTAAAAATCGCTGATTTTAGCACCATTTTAGCCATCGGTCATCACAACGAAATTCTCTTAATTAAAAAATCTTTCAAAAATGAAATATATTTTTATGAAACTTTATTTGAAGAATATTAGCTGGTTTTAAGTTCAATTAATCCGATTTGAAACAAATATTACTTACTTTAAAATGCCACAGAAATTCATTTTTTAACACAGAGGGAGGTGTTTATTTAAGGTGTTGACAGCTTGACTGACAGAAGATCAATTTTTACCTACGCTGGACATATCTGTAAAAATTACTTGAGGAATATAACGTGAGAGCATTTTTTATATAATTTTTAACTACACAGTAATCTTAAAAAAATAAAAATAATAATAAGATAATCTTTTATTGAATTTCAGTTACTTGGGCTTTAAATCACTATAGTTATCGTTCCCATTTTCTGATAATGTCGTGTATGGACTCCCGTATTTATAGACAGACAGCCTTATTTATTTAAAAAAATATTGTAGTAAGCTTTCCCGTTTATGATTAATAAATATAGCTTTTAGTTAATAACAAGTTGGCCTAACTAACCAGTACAAATTAATACAGAAATTTAAAAGATTTAAAACCTTATAAATTATTCTAATTAAAATTTTAAAAAATTGCAAACAATTGTTATAAAATTCATTCTTCATCTAAAAATGTTTTCGAAAGACAAGTTTCCATAATATAACTTATTAATGAAAACAAAAGTTTTCTGATTAAATAATGTCTTAGTTTTATTGCATTTTTTAAATTTACGATTCAGAGCTGATTTTTCGGTAACTGGGTGTCCAGTTTTACAATGAAAAAAAAAGTTAATTCTTCAACGAGTTCTGCGTATAACTAATATATGCATTAAGCAGTACAAAAATTAATTTCGTGAAATTTTATAAAATTAAAAGTTGTGGGGGTAACATAAGTAAAAAAAAAAAAAAAAAAAAAAATGATTTTACCAAGATTTTCGAAAAAAGAAAACATTTCTAAAATAATTTAATTCATTTGTGAATAAGTCCTGAAAGTTTCATTAAAACATGACAATTGAACTTTTGTAAGAATTTCCAAATCAATGTGTTTTTCACCGAAAAAAAAAAAAAAAAAAAAAAAAAAAAAAAAAAAGACGCTACATTTTCCAATATTAACCTTTGCCCTACACCCTCTGACTGACGCAAGAAGAACAAGTTTTTTAACACCAAAATTTCAAACGTTCTAAAAAGGACATAAAAAAATAATTTAATAATAATAAAAATAAATCCCTATCCATTGATCTTTCGACTCGACCCAAGAACACTACCCATCAATTAATGTTACATCTCTACTAACCATGGGTACATCATACCCGATTTTGAAAATATCAAAAAAAAAAAAAAATCTTTATTTGAAATATTTTACATGCAGGCACTTCAAACTTTGTACTTTGAGTTAACATTAATAGGAACTGAAAAAACATTATTTAGGTAAGAAAATCAGGTACTGAAAATTGTAATTAAAAATAGAAAAATTTGCCCTGGGTACTATATACCCATGGTTAGGGTTCTAGGGTTAATAAAGATTTTGGTCATAAAACTTTGTTTGGGCCATTTTCAAATCATAGTATGCTCATATTTAGCGAATTAGTAGCGGCACAGATATACATACACAGTGTGCGATGGGTAAATTGTCGTCATTTATGTATATATTTTTTTTAATTGAACGCATGCGTATTTTAGATTTTGTCGACTGTGCCGTACAATGGGGTCAGTTGGGCACCGTCTGTGAGAAAAAGAACACCCTGACGCAATTCATTTCGCCAGAAATTTGGAAACGGCATGCTGTACTTCTTGGCATTCGCGCCGGAGATTAGGTCTCAACAGTGTAAGGGATTCGGAATTAAATGGAACATTCTAATGGTGATTACGAAGGCACGGAAGCTCGAAAAGTCCACTCTGATCGTTCGGATGAGAAAAGAACTCCCGAGCTTGCTGGCCAGTCATCAGTCTCAACACGTGTTGCAGAAAACCAACATTGTTTATAAATTTAAATGCACTCTGGGAGATTGTAACTCCAACGGTAAAAATAATATCTACGTCGGACACACTACGACAACCTTGTCTCGGCGACTGAATTGTCATTTAAATATGTCCAACATTCCTAAACATTTACAACAGGAGATCTGCCCACATTCGCAATTCAGAAAAATTCTTGTTGAAAATACATCTATAATTTTTCATGAAAATAATAAACATAAATGAAAAAATGTTGAAGCTCTCAATATCGAAACCAAACCTTAATAAAATTAATTATGAATACTGCACAAATGTTTTCAATAGATAGCTTAAAATATCAGTGTTTGGACTAATAGATTTTAATACATATTTCTTAAAAACTCTCGATAAACCATACTTAATTACCTCCCTTGAAGCGCTGTCACGCGTGCAAGTACTGACCTAGCGTTTTTCACTTTAAAAGTAAAAAAAAACAAAAAACAACATTCTGAAGAAAAAAAGAATTTTATGTTTGAAAATGATGAATACTACAATATTTGTCTTGAAATAATGCTTACATCGTGCTATGTCGAAAGTACTCGGAATAAGAAAATATGTATCAACATGGCCATTTTTCTTTTCCTTTAATAATGACATCAGTAAGTACACAATACTTGACTAAATTATTCATATATATATATATATATATATATATATATATATATACACACACATACACACCAAGAAAATAACAAATTAAAACTACAGATGCTCGAAGCAATCGACATTAAAAAAATTGAAGCCAACACTGAATAGAATCAGCTACGAATACTGTAATAATGTTCTAAAATTCCTATAAAAACAGTTTTCACACTTTAATGCAGGCTCTACCATGACATTCCAACATAAAAGAATAAATTCCATAATGGATAAATATTTGCGTTCTAATGAACCTTCCAGCATAACTGTGAGACATAGCAAAAGAAAAATATTCGTTGATAGTTAAATATAGTTTTGACATTGATCTCAGAAAGAAAAAATACTTGGGAAATAAGTGATTCTCAGTGTTACAGTGCATGTCTTGTAATATACGGAAAATACCCGTGAATATGAAAAGATTTTGATAAAAATAAGCAGACATAATGTTTGTAATTTACTCAGACATGCCTAAATGTATGTATATTTATATATGTATATATTTATGCATATATATATATATATATATATATATATATAGCGTATAATTTTTTTAAGATCAGCGTTCCGTTTCACAATATGATAACGTCGGCGTCACGTGGGCGATGTTGTGAAAACGTATTCCTAAAATAGAGTCTTTTGAATGAAAAAGAATTTTATTTTAATCTACAACTTATAAGTACGTTTGTCGAGCATTAATCTTGCTAGAAAAGGGGAAATATTAAAGAAGCCGGGTCTGGTATTCACCGTGCGTGAGATAGATATATTATGCTTGCATCGTAAATCCGTCTAAGATTTTTATTATGAATATATTTTAAAATCTTCACAGAATCAAAATCAAAATTATGATCAGATTTAGTTGTGTGTACAAATAAAGCATTGTTTAAATTACCGAGGCGAATACCTCGTTTATGTTCGAAAACACGAGATTTGACGGACCTACATGTTTCACCTATACATACATATATATATAAGACATATATATATATATATATATATATATATATATAAAGACATATATATATATATATACATATATATATGAAGACATATATATATATGAAGACGTATATATATATATATATATATATGAAATATATTATATATATATGAAGACATATATATATATATATAAATATATATATATGAAATATATTATATATATATGAAGACATATATATATATATATGAAATATATATATATATATATATATATGAAATATATTATATATATATATATGAAGACATATATATATGAAGACATATATATATATATATGAAATATATTATATATATATGAAGACATATATATATATATATATGAAATATATATATATATATATATATGAAATATATTATATATATATGAAGACACACATATATATATATATATATATATGAAATATATTATATATATATGAAGACACATATATATATATATATATATGAAATATATTATATATATATGAAGACATATATATGAAATATATTATATATATATGAAGACATATATATATATATATATGAAATATATTATATATATATATGAAGACATATATATATATATATGAAGATATATATATATATGAAATATATATATATGAAGACATATATATATATATATATATATGAAGACATATATATATATATATATATGAAGACATATATATGTGTGTGTGTGTAAATGTGCATTTATGAATGTATATTTTTATATCTATATGTATATACGAATGTATATTAATGGTTGGAACTGTGTAGCGAAAAACCATATTTTAAGTCTACTTATAATATGTATATACGAATATATTTATATGCATATATAGATGTGTAATGATATATATATATATATACATTTATATATGTATACAGGTATGTGTATATATATTTATATGTATTTGAATATAAATGTATATATATATATATTACGTATTTTTATACATACATATATATATATGTGTCTTTGTTTATATAGGGCACCTCGAGGTGGCGTAATGTTTAGCAAGCTTGTCTCGCTAGAAAAATTACGACTGAGTAGTGAATTCGGTCCTCACTGGGTGCCCCGTACTTTCGGCCTTATGCCACAAGTAAGCCACGCTTGGAAAATCGCTATATATGTTTATATATGTATATATCTATCTATCTATATATTTTTATAAATATGCACATATATACGTATACATATATATGCATATATATGTATATATGCATATATGTATTTGTATCCATATATGTATATATGTGTATGTATATGTATGTATATGTGCATATGTATATATATATTTATTTACTTACATGTATGCATGTATACATCTTTATATTGCGTATTTAGTCAGCAAAACGTCATGTGTACAAGTTTCATTAAATATGACAGAGAAGTTGCTTAAAGTTTTATATAAAATTTCTCGTGATTTTATATAAGATATATATATTACATATATATTATATATATATGATGTGTATATATATATATATATATATATATATATATATATATATATATATACATGTGTGTGTGTATATATATATATCTACATATGTATTTATATATATATTTACGTATATTTATGTATATATATATGTTTATGTATACATATATGCGTGTATATATGTATACATATGTATATATATGCATATGTATACATGTATATATATATATATAAATGTATTTGTATATGTGTATGTACGAGTGCATATATGCATACATATGTATTTGTATATGTGTATGAGTGCTTATGTATATATGCATATATATATATATATATATGTATATATACATATATAAATACAATATGTATATATATGCAAATATACGTATATATAACATATATATAGGGCACCTCGTATATGTATACGTATATATGTGCATATTTTCTGCCAACCCGGTATATATATATATATATATATATATATATATATATATATATATATATATATATATATTGTGTGTGTGAGTGGTTGATTTGAAGTTGGTTCTACTTATCGGATGCAATGTTTTCCTTCTTAATGCCAGGTGGAAGGCATAAAATGTAGAGACCAAGAAAAATTAAACGTTTGATAATTTTTTGACATTCCCTTCTTATCTCGGGGCAAAGCTCAAGTGTCAAACATGCTAGTCAACTTACCGCTACAAACAAAGGACCTACTGTAGCGCAGCTGCAAACGAGTTCATGTCATAAACCAATTTGTTCGCTCGAGCGAGAAAGTGGCACAAGCAACCACGACATTACACAATGTTATCGAACTGTTTTGTAACTTTATTGATTGAAAAGTAACTCTCCATTTTATGTATGATGGACTCTCCGGTCTTGTAAAAATTATAGCTACACGGGAGAGTCCATCATACATAAAATAGGTTGTTACTTTACAATCGCCCTGTATATTAAATATATAATCATGAAAAACAGATATAATACAAGCCTAAATGCCACCGCTTCTGCTTAGATTGAAAAGTAACTCTCCATTTTATGGATGATGGACTCTCCGGTCTTGTAAAAATTATAGCTACACGAGAGAGTCCATCATACATAAAATAGGTTGTTACTTTACAATCGCCCTGTATATAAAAAAAAAGTAAAAAATACACGAGAAAAGTGTAAAGCCTCAAGAGCCAGTCAATATAGAGGATTACTATAATGGTTATGACGAATGAGATGTTATGAGTGAAATTGATGGCAGGAGAAGCGATAATCATAAGAAAATAACTGTTGACATCTTGACTTGAAGATTGTAGTGGTAGCTTAGATGTGGCACAATACTGACAGTGTGGAGCACCCTGTAAGGATCGAACCCACTAGTCAGTTGTAAAGAGGAGACAAGCTTGTTAACCATTACACCTTGTCGAAGTGCCCCTTGAAGATTGTAGCATTCAGGGATGCATACACACGTGTGTCTGTTCCACAAAATAACTGTTCTTGTCGAGGGGAAGGGGCCAGCTGTCTGAGTCGATCTCTCTCCTTTACATCTGGGATACGGAGAAAATGAGGATGATTTGACACCGTGGAAGTGACATCCTAGTAGTAAAGGTCTGAAATGGAGGAACTAAAGTATGGAGCGCTCATCTGAACATTATGGGTCACTTCGACGTGACGTTAATAGTTACCAAGCTTGTCTCGCTAGACCAATTACGACTGAGTAGTAAGTTCGAGCGTCACTGGGTACAGAGGGGACATGGCAATAACAGCAATTAAGAGGTGGTTCCACGCTCTTCAGAATCTCCTGATGAGAGGCCTGGCTGCCGGATGTAGTTTATCGTCATACCCAGAATTTTTACTTTAGACCGAAGAAGTTAATAAATAAGACTTACTGACCAAAGACAACAAAAAGTCAAAATTTTTGTTACACAGTGTAATGAAAGATCTCGTGTTTTATTATTTTGCCGGCTCACCCACTTCATGACACCGCCCTAGCGTAATAAACTCGATTTGAAGACCCATTTGCTAGTGGCCTTGTGACAGATCTGATAGTGTTTAGTTTACGAACATCTGGTGTTGGAATTTTGTCGCCGACTTAGACAGAATCCCAAATGGATTTAGTGACTTTTTTTTTTCTCACTTTATCAATATTTAAATAAAATGTCTATTTTTACTTTCTTTTCTTTTTTTTTTTTTTTTTTTTTTTTTTTTTTTTACTTCTTTTCTTTCAGATTCTTGTAGACTGGCCTTGTAAAGCGTCAGTTCCAAGCGGGGGGCCATCTGGTTTATAAAAACTTGCAAGTTGTGTCAAGATAAAGGAAATATTTTGAAATTTCAACGACACATTTCTTTCCGTTTTGGATAAATATCTAAAAAAAAGAAAAGGAAAGAAAAGAAAAGAAAAAAGAAAAAAAGAAAAGGAAAGAAAAGAAAAAAGAAAAAAAGAAAAGGAAAGAAAAACTCGGTCGACACTAGCAATGACAAATGACGCTACAAAAGAGCCGTGACAGCAGAAAGAATTTTTTAGTTGGGTGACAACAATCTCGGTGTAACAGAGTTCTTACTTCCGGGTTTTACATGTACCCAAGAGACATTCGTGAGCACTCGACGTGGGGTAATGGTTAATGAACCAGACTCGATAGCGCGCATTCGCTAGTGGAGAGAGTTAACCTGTCATTGAATAACTCGCACTGTAGACCATGTTTCGTAATTATTTTAGGTCGTCTGCTGTAGAGCCACAGTCAGTCGATTAGTCTAGTTACCTTTGAGTTTCGAATAGACGGACAGGGAGGATTATTTGTTTGTTTTATTATTATTTTATTTCCTTTGATTTCTATTGTATACACATTTCGTTCCGG
>OZ010614.1:37727669-37770169 GCA_963932145.1 Acanthosepion lycidas | reverse complement strand
ATTTTTTGTACATAAACACACAATTATGGCACAAGGCCGAAAAGGGGGGATCGGTTGAGGTTGGTCTTCTATCTTAAACGTAACAGTCAAAAGACGAGGAAAAGAATGAACCACACCAAAGACAAAACAGCCTTGAAAAATTCCTTACTCGATTTTCACTTCCTCTTCGCCGCCATAACGTTTGCCCCTCAGCGCTACTTTCACTGCATCAAAGAGATGGAAATCTGGTGATGTTAAGTCAGGTGATGATAAAAAAAAAAAGTGAAAACTGCTGTCAGGAATTGGCTAAATAAACAGCTAGCTAAGTTTTACGAAATTAGGATACATCTCCTCATTGATAGATGGAACACCGCCATTGAAGTAGCCACCTACTATGTTGAAAAGTAGGGATGTGAACCTATGATGTATAGCTATATCTTGATCTATGACATGTTTTATTGTGTCTCTTATATCTTATATAATAAAACAAATTGCATTACTTTTTGACTCACTGTCGTATATAGCAGAAGCACCAGACCAGATGCGTCAGTAATATTCAACACACGTTACTACTTTTTATTCATAGATTCCTTCAGAGCATTTACTTGTGTTGTTTTTATCGGAACGTTTCCGAGTTTCTTTCTATCTGAATCTGAATCAAACGTATTATTCATCAAGATAGAGCTATACATCACAGCTTCACATTCCTACTTCTCCACATAGTCACCACCTCTTTCCATAACAGTGTTTCTACCTACAAGCGCATGTATTCCAGATTCGTAAAGCTCTACTGGCTGCAGACTTAGCCAATTCCTTAGAGTAGTTTTCACTTCTTCAGCACCACCTGATTTAGCACCCACAGACTTCTATTTCTTTGGTCCAATGAAAGAGGCACTAGAGAGCAAATGTTATGGGGGTGATAAGGAAATGATGTAAGGAATTGGTTACATTAGCAACCCTCCGTGTTTTACGAAGCTAGGATACATCTCATTCGTAGGTGGAATACTGCCATTGAAAGAGGTGGCTACTATTTTGAGAAGTAAGGATTTGAACCTATGATATATACCTGTATTTTGCTTGCTGTATAATATGTTTGATTGTGTTCATAAAACAAATTGTATTACTTTTTGACTCACCCTTGTAAGTATCAGGTCATCCCATAAGTTCTGTCCGAATTTTAACTTTTTGTTAAAATGAACGAAATTTAAAGAGAATTTTAAAATGTCTAATGGAGCTGAACATTATTTTTATGTTTAGATGCATTTAAACTGATCAAATTTTATTTCAGAGAACAATAAAATAAAATTTTGTTTGATTAAAACCCTGCTAACATGGAAGTACCCAAGAATCATTTGAGGCACATAATGCTTTATGAGTTCAAGAAAGGAAACTCAGCAGCCGAAGCGGCTAGAAACATTCAATCAGTTTATGAAGAGGAATGTGCGAATGAAAGAACTTGCAGAAGATGGTTTGCAAAATTCAGAGATGGAGATTTCACCCTTGAAGATGAAGATCGAACCGGACGTCCACTTGAGTTTGAAAGAAATGTGTAAACGCCAGAAATCAAAGGAAATAATAATAATAATAATAATAATAATAATAATAATAATAATAATAATAATAATAATTTGAAAAACTCTCGAAATATAAAGACGTGGAAATCGAAATAGAAAAAATGTGGAAATTAAAAACAAGAATAGTACCATTCTTTTTTATCATTCTTGGAATGATAAAAAAAGAACACAACAACACATTGAAAAAAATCCCTGGAAATCCCAACTTAAGAGAAATTTCCATTAAATTGTCTTTATAAGTACAGCCTACACACTGAGAATAACTTTGTCCATGTTATGGGAGTAAGAAAAATAAATCATGAAATGTAGCCATAACAATACATCACTATCTGTCTTAGGTCTTCCCGCAGACTTGGTAGGCAGTGTGACCATAGAAGAAATCGAAATAATAATAATAATAACATTACCTCTGAAATTCAGGCCAATATTAAAGCTTTAAACCATTGAGTTACTTATTTAAGTTTCAGGAAAAGTTTAAATCTTAAATTTTTAAAACTTTCTATAGATCTGGAGAAAGAATTAACAAAAACAGACGTATATTAAGTCAATACACATGTAAACTTTTTTAAAAATCCATTTTAAATATGCTTTGCAAAAATGATTAAAAAAAACGTAATTTCTTAGCAGAGCTTACCGTCAGTAATCAATTCCCCAGGCTCAGATGTTCTAATTACTTTGGATTCTCGAAATCCTTGAAAACAGAGAAGGCCCGGGAAACATTTCATAGGCATGGAATTTTTTTTTTTTTTTTTTTTTTGGAAAGGCCTATTTATTTATAGATACGGGTAGAAATCTTGTAAGAACATACGCATTTTTCTCGAGGCTACCTATACCTACTAATGTTCCCGCACGATCACCGAAGTTAAGCAACGTCGAGCCTGGTTAGATGGGTGACCGATTGGGAATACCAGGTGCTGGAAGGTTGGATGTGTGGGTTTGTGTAAAGGATAATGACTCTGAATTGTTAAATCCGAGAGCCGAGTTCCAATTCCAGCCGGGTTCGTCATAATCACTTACGCGCAAATACTCTTGGAAAAGGTATAAGTCTGCCTCTTCTCCCCCAGCTATGGGTTAATTATTAAGACTTATGTCACTAAACCATTATTATCTACGAAAATAAAATAAATAAAACTGTGTACAAAAATGTTTAGATTTCGGCATTAAATAACCCACACAGGTTTTGATATGCCGCTAAACAAAAACAACCAACCAATTCATGTGGGTTGAAATCCACATGTAATTCGCTTGCATGTGGAGAAACTCAGTGTCCATATAGGACTGAAAGCCTGTGCGACGGAGTGAGACGCTAATTGGTTTAACAGTCACGGGTAGGGGTTCGTTTTTGATTGAAGTTAACAAATTGACTCTCATTATTTATTTATTTATTTATCTATTTATTTATTTTTATCCGTCTGTTAAATGTGGTTAAGAAGATTGTATTGCGCCAATTTTACAACGTTAGAGTTTGGCAATTGAATTTTTTTTTTTTTACCTGGGCCCGAATATCGATCACCGGTGCAAGTCTCTCGACTACGAAACAAACCTAAATATTATTCATGAATCTTAGCTTTGTTTGACACAAGGTCATACGAGTGAGGTATACCATGAGAAACGGACAAGACAACACCGGTGAAAGTTAACCACCGTACTTCAATAGGTGACTTTTTAGCTTAGTAAAGAGGCACAGGTGCGAAATTATTATTATTATTATTATTATTATTATTATTATTATTATTATTATTATTATCCTTTGATTTCTAGCGTTTACACATTTCTTTCCGGGTCCCGCCCAGGGACCTAAGGTTAGAAATGGCATCATGACACTTTCCACTGACAAAAAAAAAAAAAAAAAAATTACATAGAAAAAGCCCTTCGTAAAGTGTGGGCTGTACTTGTAAGAACAATTTTTTGTATCTCCTTGAGGCATGGACATCCAGGAATCCCTTCAATTAGTCTACTGCAATCTTTTCCAACCAATCCTAGGGCTCCAACTACAACAGGGATTGTTGATGTTTCCATATGACACATTTTTGAGATTCCTATTTTTAGGTCCTTGTATTTTGACATCTTTTTGAATATCTTCAAAGATACATTGCAGTCAGCAGGGACTGCCATATCAATAAGGAGGCACCGTTTTTGTTTGTGGTCTTTAATAACAATATCTGGGCGGTTGGCCTTGATTGTTCTGTCAGTGTGTATTGTGTAGTCCCATAGAATTGTAACAGGTCCTATCTCCGTAACCGGATCTGGATGGTGTTCATAACAGACATTATTATTATTATTATTATTATTATTATTATTATTATTATTATTATTATTTGTGAATGCTATGTTTCCTACTTTGTATCTCGTAGAGTTGGATACAAACTATGGTCCTTAGGCTCTATTGGAGAATTGACCTTTAATTAATAGTACTTTTCTTAGTGTATGGTATCTTCCTAGTAGTGTGATCTTCTGGGAAACTTTTATATTGATGTAATCTGGGATACTGTTAGTAAAATTGTCCATTCCTTTTCTCATTGATTTCTATTGGTACAGTCTCAGTCTTCATTCCTCCACATCCTGTTAATCTCGATCTCCAGACACTTGTATTTGGACAATTTCTCGATAATTTTTCCTGGAGGTGTTTCTATCAGATTGTACTGTTATATTAATAAGCATACAACACCTGAATTTCTTGTCTTTTATTATAATACGTAAAATAAATCGAAAATACCTGACGTTGCTACCTATAATGCTCTATTGATCAGCATATATAACTAGTCGCGCCACCACACAAAGCACAGGGACTGAAGATTGCGTTCACGCATGACAGAGGTTGTCGATCCTCGATGTTGACCTCAGTGTACACTTTTATATTTGCATGTGCTCTATTCCTGATATTCAGCACTTTTACCCATAAATATAGCATACCTTAAAACTATGTTTGTATTATATATATATATCGGAAAAAATATATTAGAAATTCACGGGATATTAATACTAGAAGCGATGGGAGGATATCTTTGGTAACAAAGAAAAGAATACTGAACTGTTACGTGACATCTGTTCTTTACGGCAGCGAATGTTGGACGATTTCTTCCATGATGAAGAAGCGACTCGAGGCGACGGAGATGTGGTTCTACAGAAAGATGCTGATGATATCATGGAACGAGCGTGTGAGCAACGATGAGATCTTAGAGAGGTTGCAAACAAGGAGGAGGCTTATAGCCAATATCAGGAAGAGGCAGCTGAAGTTTCTGGGACGCATGATGAGGAAGGAGAGCCTAGAGAATCTGATACTCACTGCTCAAACTGAGGGAAAGAAACACAATGGCAAACAACACGTGACATAACTAGTAGACTTAAGGAAATGGATGACAGAACGTGGTCTGTGGGAGGATGCAGACGGAAGGAACTAGAAGGAGGTGGAGAACCATGATCGCCGACGTCCTTAAAAGACATAAAAAGAAAGAATATTAGGACAAACAACAAAAAAGGAGGGGACAATTCAGGATGTATTATCGGGAAAGTCTTTTGTTCGAAATTACAATCATTGTTTAGGTTTCGGAACTGCTTTGTTGATTATTGTGTTCTTATATTACGATTGCGCAGTGGTTATTATATTCTTATATTACTGTTGTGCACTGGTTATTGTGTTCTTATATTACGGTTGTGCACTGGTTATTGGGTTCTTATATTACGATTGTGCACTGGTTATTGAGTTCTTATATCACGGTTGTGCAGTGGTTATTATATTCTTATATTACGGCTGTGCACTGGTTATTTTGTTCTTATATTACGGTTGTGCACTGGTTATTGTGTTCTTATATTACGATTGTGCAGTGGTTATTGTGTTCTTATATTACGGTTGTGCTCTGGTTATTGTGTTCTTATATCACGGTTGTGCACTGGTTATTGTGTTCTTATATTACGGTTGTGCACTGGTTATTGTGTTCTTATATCACGGTTGTGCACTGGTTATTGTGTTCTTATATTACTGTTGTGCACTGGTTATTGTGTTCTTATATCACGGTTGTGCACTGGTTATTGTGTTCTTATATTACGATTGTGCAGTGGTTATTGTGTTCTTATATTACGGTTGTGCACTGGTTATTGTGTTCTTATATCACGGTTGTGCATAGGTTATTGTGTTCTTATATTACGGTTGTGTACAGGTTATTGTGTTCTTATATTACGGTTGTGCACTGGTTATTGGGTTTTTATATTACGGTTGTGGACTGGTTATTGTGTTCTTATCTCACGGTTGTGCAGTGGTTATTATATTCTTATATTACGGTTGTGCACTGGTTATTGTGTTCTTATATTACGGTTGTGCACTGGTTATTGGGTTTTTATATTACGGTTGTGCACTGGTTATTGTGTTCTTATATCACGGTTGTGCAGTGGTTATTGTGTTCTTACATTACGGCTGTGCAGCGGTTATTGTATTCTTATATTACGGTTATGCAGTGGTTAATGCGTTCTTATATTATGGTTGTGCAGTGGTTATTGTGTTCTTATATTACGGTTGTGCAGTGGTTATTGTGTTCTTATATCATGGTTGTGCAGTGGTTATTGTGTTCTTATATTACGATTGTGCACTGGTTATTGTGTTATATTACGGTTGTGCACTGGTTATTGTGTTCTTATATTACGGTTGTGCACTGGTTATTGTGTTCTTATATTACGGTTTTGCACTGGTTATTGTGTTCTTATATCACGGTTGTGCAGTGGTTATTATATTACGGTTGTGCACTGGTTATTGTGTTCTTATATTACGGTTTTGCAGTGGTTATTGTGTTCTTATATTACGATTGTGCAGTGGTTATTGTGTTCTTATATTACGGTTGTGCACTGGTTATTGTATTCTTATATTACGGTTGTGCACTTGTTATTGTGTTCTTATATCATGGCTGTGCAGTGGTTATTATATTCTTATATTACGGTTGTGCAGTTGTTATTGTGTTCTTATATTACGGTTGTGCAGTGGTTATTGTGTTCTTATATTACGGTTGTGCAGTGGTTATTGTGTTCTTATATCACGGTTGTGCAGTGGTTTTTACGTTCTTATATTACGGCTGTACAGTGGTTATTGTGTTCTTATATTACGGTTATGCAGTGGTAATCTAAATAACTGAGCAGCGGAAACTATAGTCTCTCATAGACAAGAACCCATAAACAAGTATACCATCTATGAGGTAAATAGCATGGTGATCTGGGCCTTTTAGCGCTGGTTGGCAACCAGCTTAGAAGAAGACCAACTCTGAATAAAAAGTCCCGGCTGTACACAGGGCTCGCAACTTCATGTCGTAAAACCTAATTTGCTACGGGAACCGCTGCAGTAACATATTGTTAGGGGATGTGGGAACCACAGCTGGAGTCTAGTGGACCTGATTATTATTACTAGTAGTATTAGAGTTGACAAAAACAGGAGAAGTCGTCCTTATTCAGGTTATGGGACTACTTGAGTATCGGCCACTACGATATAAAACTTTACAAAATAGTCACTATTGATGAAAAATCGATTATGAAAATTTAAATTGAAGGAAGTGGTGACGAAATTCAAGACGTTTTTCAAATCCTCAAATTAAATTAAATCTATGTGAAAAATCTTTTTTTTTTTTGGTCGGGATGTAAGTATGAATTGGTAGATAGATAGTTTTTTTTTTTTACGGTTTAACAACCCTTGGTGGATTTTTTAAAGCCGGAAAATATTTTGGATTGTAAAAGGTTGCTTGCATTACCCGGTATTCCCAAACTGTACCACATTTTATTTTATTTATTTATTTTTTTATTTATTTTTTTACAGCGCGTTTCACCATTTACAAGGCCCAGAAGCCACTCGAGGTAGAGTTCATTTGTGTGTATAGGAGTGGAAGCTAACGGTTAACCTTAGACTTATCAGGTTAAAATTGTACCGATCAGGCTTGACGCTGATTAAGTTCAATTATGGAATGGTAACTTTGTGTGACTATGTATTCGAGTATCAACCACTATGATATACTAATTTACAAGATTGTCACTAATGATAAAAAATTATGAAAATCTAAAAGGAAGGAAATGGTAGCTAAATCTAAGACGGTCTTCAAAACTTCAACCTGAATTGAATCTGAAATTTTTTGAAAATAGTTTATTTTGGTGGGATACAAAACAAATTCTTTAGTATGACTTGCTAGATTTTTTTTTTTTTTTTTTTTTTTACGGTTCAACAACCCTTTTTAGTTAATTTAAAGCCGAAACATATTTTGGATTGTAAGAGGTTGCTTGCAGTACTCGGCGTTCCAAAGATGTTCTCCATCTAAGTACTGACCAGGCTTGACTCTGCTTAACTTCAGTGACATGGCACAAGTGTCATGGTAATGTAATTCAAATATGCGAAAAGGGGAGACTATAGACACCCCTTGACAAGAACAGAGGAAGTTGCCCATAGCCTTGGATGGCAACAGGTCTACCGCAGAAAGAAATGGCAACCTACTGCTGGGAAAAATCTGCCTGTCAGTTACGTATTGAAAGATACATGATCGCCTGACTGAAATAAGAGGACAGAAGATTAATGTTGCTGATGCCAAACTGGTAATTTTCTCTTGTTAAATATCTAATCTTGTCATGAAACCAATAATCAGGAAGACTTGAATTAGCAAACGAGCAAAATGCAATTAAAAAGAAAGCAAGAAAGTAAAGAAATATCATTTTTTATTATTATTATAGATTAGAATCCTAATCGTTTCCTTTGCGAAAAGGGATGTTTTGGCATTTGGCCAATCATGAAGCCATGATCACTGTCAATATCGGCTTTTCCGCTGACTCATGCCGAAAGGAACGATGGGTAATCAGTTGATTGCTGGCGATGATAGGATCAGATCTGTTGCACAGAGACGAAATAAAACAACAATAACAACAACAACAAACAAACAAACAAAAAAGTTCTTCTCAATTATGGACGGGAAACTCTGTGAAGAACTGTGGCATTAAAATAAGATCAATTATTGAAAACAACAACAAAGAGGAAAACAACAACAACAATTACAACAGCAACAACACAGAAAACAACAACAACTAAAAGCAGAACAAATGGATGAAATATGTTCGGTTTTTTCTTCTTAAGGGAAAAATCATCAAGAGAAAGGAGAGAAAAGAGGATGAGAGAGAGAGAGAGAGAGAAAGAGAGAGAGAGAGAGAGAGAGAGGAGTAAATAACGAAAAGAGAGAAAGAAAAAGAAAACGAAGAGATGAGGGGGAAAAAAATAAAACAGAAAATAGTAAAAAGGAACCTAAGAAAGTAAAATAGAAAGAGAAAGAGAGAGGGAGGGGGAGAGAAAGAATAAAGAGAAGAAGCAAAGAAAGAGAGAAAAAAATGAAGAGAAAGAAGGCAAAAAGAGACATAAAATACAATACAAGAGAAGAGAGAAGCAGGCAAAAGAAAGAGAGGAATAAAGAGAAAAATAATCAGGAGAAAAAAGACTGGAAAAAGGGCAGAAAGAGTTATAAAGAAATGAAACACAATGAGAGAGAGAGAGAGAGAGGGAGAGAGAGAGAATAAAGATGATTGAGAAGCGAACAAGAGAAAGTGAGAGAGATGGAGAGTGAGATAAAGAGAGAGAATAAAGATGATTGAGAAGCGAACAAGAGAAAGTGAGAGAGATGGAGAGTGAGATAAAGAGAGAGAATAAAGATGAATGAGAAGCGAACAAGAGAAAGTGAGAGACAGAGAAAGAGAGAAAGAGAGAGAATAAAAAAGTGTGAGAAGCGAACAAGAGAAAGCGAGAGAGAGGAGGGGAGAGATAAAGAGAGAGAGAATAAAGATGAATGAGAAACGAACAAGAGAAACAGAGAGCGAGAGAGGAGAAGAAAGATAATAAAGATGAGTGAGAAGCGAACAAGAGAAAGTGGGAGAGGGGGAGAGAGATAAAGAGAGAGAATAAAGATGAATGAGAAGCGAACAAGAGAAAGTGAGAGAGAGGGGGAGAGAGATAAAGAGAGAGAATAAAGATGAATGAGAAGCGAACAAGAGAAAGTGAGAGAGAGGGCGGAGAGAGATAAAGAGAGAGGATAAAGATAAATGAGAAGCGAACAAGAGAAAGTGAGAGAGAGGGGGAGAGAGATAAAGAGAGAGAATAAAGATGAATGAGAAGCGAACGAGAGAAAGTGAGAGAGGGGGAGAGAGATAAAGAGAGAGAGAATAAAGATGAATGAGAAGCGAACAAGAGAAAATGAGAGAGAGGAGGAGAGCGATAAATAGAAAACAATCAAGAGAAAGAAGACAGCAAAAAGGGAAAAAGATAGCTGAACAAATAAAACATACAGAGAGAGAGAGAGAGAGAGAGAGAAAGAAAGAGAGATAAGAGAGAGAGGGAAAGGGAGATAGAGAGTGGAGGGAATGCAGAGAAAACAGGAGTCAAACTTCTTCGGAGACCAGTTATTCTTTTTATCACCGTAGAAGGACTTCTCAAAGACAACAGAATATATGTTAAATTACATTAGGTGGGTTGATTTGATAAGGCCATCCATCTTGGGTGGACATACAGTTTTTTTTTTCATATTCGAATCTATAGGCCTCGGGATAAGTGAATATTGTTCGTTGATATTTTAGTCTATAAACATTTACTTAAAAAAATTAAACATTTTATTTGATTCTATGAGCATTTACTTGGTTCAAAGATAGGTAAACAATTGTTCATTTATATTTGAATGTATAAAAGTTTAAGTGGTACGGGAATACGTTAAAACATTAGTCACTTATATGCAGTATATACTCTTTGAGTATTTTAGTATATTTGAGTCTATAAACATGGCCAATGCATAGTTCACGTGCCACCCAGTGAATCTATGACACAGACTCGCACCCCCAACACTACTGCATCTCAATTTTCATAAAGTAGCACTCATATAAAATACAAATTTTTATTGTAACCTGATTGTTTATATCGTCGAAGATTGTGTGCTTATAAACAGTAATTTGGACTTTGTCAACCAGACGCTTCTCTGTAGCGAAATGGTATAGCACCTCAGATAAAATGCCGGGTTCCGAATAGGAATACAGGTTCGATTCCTATAGGAAAAGGCATATTTTCTACAAATTTCTCGAACATTCAGGCCAGTAAATGTAATTAATACTGTTTCACTAAAAACAGAGCATTTAGTTAAATAAATTATATTTATAAAATTAACGTATAAACAGACTATATATATATATATATATGTATATATATATATATATATATATTATAATTATTCCATCGCTATATAAGAGTTTTCATGTTTCAAAAACAGAAGCTAAAAACTTCAATTCTATTTATAGAAATTGAATTAAAGCAGCCAGTTCAGTTTCATCCTCAAGCAAATTTTGGAATAACTAATTTTGAAATTTACGGAGCTTTATGAACTAGTTTTTTGAAGTAGCTGCTTTAATTCAATTTAATTTCTATAAATGAAATTGAAGTTTTTAGCTTCTGTTTCTGAAACATGAAAACTCTTATGTAGCGATGGAATGATATTTAAAAAAAAATATAATATAGGCTCTACTGTTGTATCGTGTACTGTTTTTTTACACACACACACATATATATATATATATAAATATATGTGTGTGTGTGTGTAAATATATATTTAGTTGCGTTGATGTGAGTTTGTGACCCTGACGATTACAAAGGGCGTGAATCCCAGAGTCACGGATTCACATCAACGCAACTAAATATGTTAGCTTTATCATAGATATTGAGCGCTTTCCAGTAAGTACCGCGCATGTATAATATATAAATAATATAAAAACCACATATATATATATATTTATTAAATACATATATTTAATACTAGCAGTAGAGCCCGGCGTTGCCCGGGGATGTAACAGTAAGAGATAGATCAAGTATCGACCATCATAAAGACAGAAAAATAAAATTGACCAAGATTATTGTTTAAGGTTGACGGACATGCATGTTTTAATTAGTTTTTTTTTTTTTTTTTTTTTTTTTTACGAATTGGTCAAACCCAAACTCAAACAAAAACATTGTTTTCAATCGTTATGAGTCTACCGATTGAATAGAATTTTATTATAAACAATTGTCTTGTAAATGTAATTTTTAAAGCATTCTGAATGTAAAAATAAAGAAAAAAGTGTGCAAGACAATAAGAAACACTACCTGCCAAAAACAAAGTGAAGTTTTGTTTAAATCGGTTGAAAAATGTAGGAAATCCGATCCCATACATAAACGAAGACACACACACACACACACACACACACACACACACACACACACACACACACACACACACAACCTGGGTTTTAAGTATAACTCGATATGAGTTGTCCCCCTTTCATTCTCGCGATGCCTCTTAATCGTGTTTTCAAATTGATTTCGTGCAAAAACAATTGTGTTTTTTCCAATTTTTGGCGCTGTTAGAACCACCGCAAGGTAATTTTACGTAGTCCTGTGAAGTTTTGTTGAAATCAGTTGAAAAATGTAGGAAATCCGATCCAATATATAAACGTACGTACATACACACACACACACACACACAAACACACACACTCCTAACCTGGGTTTTATAATAAGTATTATATATATATATATATATATATATATATATATATATATATATGTGTGTGTGTGTGTGTGTGTGTGTGTGTGTGTGTGCGTGTATATATATATGTATATGTTAGGTTGGTGCAAAAATAATATCGTTTTTTCACATAGCACCATATGTGAGAAAACGACATTATTTTTACATCAACCTAATATATATATATATATATATATATATATATATATATATATATATATATATATATATATATATATATATTTAAGCTTCATAAAATGCGCAAGAAAATCGAGGAAGGAAATGAAATCTATCAATAAAAAAAAAACAAAGATATATATCAAGGAACCAAACGAACCCAGAAATATTTTTAAAAAAGTAACACATTAATGAAAAGCAAAAAAGAAAATGGCAACATTTTCATTCATAGAAATAACACTGACATGTGTGCAAATATTGGTTTCCTTTATTTTTTGCAAAGTCTTTCCTTGATCCGTTCATCGGCATCTCCCCCTCCGCCACCCCGCTTCTTTAATCGTTGCTGTCTTTCTAATTATTTTCTCTGCTTTTTGCATATTTCCATGCAAATTCTTCATTTTCCTTTCCTGTTTATATTAGGTTGGTGCAAAAATAATGACGTAATAATGTCGTTTTATGACGTATTTTTTAACGTCAAAAAACGACAATACTACGTTATTATTTTTGCACCAACCTAATACGATGGGCGAAGTAAGCACTGACGTTTTAGGAAATCTAATAAGATAGTCTGCTTCAGATTCTTCAGCAATGTCCTCTTCCTCACCTGCTTCTTTCGTCTTTCTTCTTTAAATTCATCTTCTTCATCTTTTTCCTTCTTCCATTTTTGATTCGTTAAATATTACTTAATCTTCTTTTTCTTCTTTCATCTTTCTTCTTTAAATTCATCTCCTTCTTCATCTTTTTCCTTCTTCCATTTTTCTTCGTTAAATATTGCTTAGTCTTCTTTCATCTTTCTTCTTTAAATTCATCTCCTTCTTCATCTTTTTCCTTCTTCCATTTTTCTTCGTTAAATATTGCTTAGTCTTCTTTCATCTTTCTTCTTTAAATTCATCTCCTTCTTCATCTTTTTCCTTCTTCCATTTTTCTTCGTTAAATATTACTTAGTCTTCTTTTTCTTCTTTCATCTTTCTTCTTTAAATTCATCTTCTTCATCTTTTTTATTCGTTCATCTTCTTTAAATTCTTCAACTTTTTTCTCCTTTAAATTCTACTTCTTCATCGTCTTTTTCTTCATTCTTTTTTCTTCTTTAAATTCTTCTTCTTCATCTTTTTATTTTTCATTTTATTCCTCTTTAAATTCTTCTTTTCCATCACTTTCCTTTTTCCGTTTCTTCTTTAAATATTACTTATTCTTCTTCATCTTTTCTTCTCACTTTTTTCTTCTTTAAATTCTTCTACTACTTTATCTTTTTCTTCATTTTCTTCTTTAAATTCTTTATTCATCTTTTTCTTCTTTCATCTTTCTTCATTAAATTAATCTTCTTCATCTTTTTCTTCATTCTTTTTTCTTCAAATTCTTCTTCATCCTTTTGCTTTCATTTTTCTTCCTTAAATTCTTCTTCTTCATCTTTTTATTTTTCATTTTATTCTTCTTTAAATTCTTCTCCTTCGCCTTTTTTATTCGTTCATTTTTCTTCTTTAAATTCTTCTTCATCTTTTTCTTCTTCCATTTTTCTTCTTTAAATTTTACTTCTTTTTCATCATTTTCTTTCATTTTTCTTCTTTAAATTCTTCTTTTTTTCTTCTTTCATTTTTCTATTTTAATTTAAATCCTTCTTTCTTTCCCACCCGCCCTAACGAGCTTCTGTCTCTCTTTTCTATAAATACTTTCACGGTGATTATTCGCATGTTGTGTGCTCTATGGTACCTAGACTTTATGAATTTAAGCGCAGTACTAGATTACAGTTGATTAGATTACAGTCATTTTACAGTTGAAATGGCTCGAGGTAACCGTAAGTTCTATGCTGACAATTTCTTCTTTCGCACTTCTTGTTGGTGAACTCTCTCCGGCTTCTTGCTTCCTAGTCAACTTTAATTTTCAAAAATTTAAATGCAATGCCAATTTACTGTCTCCTTGGTTCCTCTTCTAAAGTTCTCACTCCTTAATAATGTTTTTTTTTTTTTTTTTTTTCTTCTTATTCTTTCACACTCAGTTACCTGTTGTGAGTTAGTCGCTTTATTGACTTGCTTGGGGTGATATGATTTAAAAAATGGTACTTTTTCAGATTATTCATTTTCACCTTTTCCTTCTTCATATTCTTATATGTATTCTTCAAAATGTTTCTTTGAATTCTTATTCGAATTTTTCAAATTTTTATTTTTCAGATTTTTCATCTTCTTCGTTTTTTCTTCATTTTTTCTTCCTCCCTTTTTCTTCCTCCCTTTTTCTTCCTCCCTTTTTCCTCTTCATTTTTTCTTCTTCATTTTTTCTTCTTCAGTTTTTCTTCCTCCCTTTTTCTTCTTCATTTTTTCTTCTTCATTTTTTCTTCTTCAGTTTTTCTTCCTCCCTTTTTCTTCTTCATTTTTTCTTCTTCATTTTTTCTTCTTCATTTTTTCTTCCTCCCTTTTTCTTCTTTATTTTTTCATCTTCATTTTTTCTTCCTCCCTTTTTCTTCTTCAGTTTTTCTTCTTCCCTTTTTCTTCTTCATTTTTTCTTCTTCAAATTCATGTTCATCTTTTTCTTGAGTTCCTTTAAATTCTTTTTCAAATCTTGTCCGTTTTTTTTATAATATACTTCTTTCATTTTCTTTTTTTCCCAAAATTCTTTTTCTTTTTCATTTTTTCTCTAATTCTTTTACATTTATCATTTTTTCTACAATTTCCTTTTTTTTATTTTATTCATATTTTTTTCCAATTCTTTTACATTTTTCTCAAAATTCTTCTTTCATTTTTTCCCCAAAATTCTTTGTCTTTTAAAATCTAGTTATTGATATTCGACTAGTATCATTCTTTTGTTGTTTTTCGAAACGCAACGCTTTTTCGCCATTAAATGAAACAGATGTACCCAAGAATCTCATTTCCCATGCTCCCATCTTTCATGAGCGACGCTTAAACTAATTACGTTACCAAAACACTCATAACAACGCAGAGCTTTTATCTTTAGTCTATCTACCACTGCATCTTTTTTTTGTTTTTTTTTGCGACACTTTGTTTATGATTCATAACCGAACCACATAAAATGCGGCGAAATCGAAATGTGTCCTATTATAGATTGTATCTCCTTCATCCAGCAACGCTGAGACCTGGCCATTGCTGGACCACATAAAAATACCGGAAAACGAAAACATTTTTCAATATACATCTTGAAGATAACAGAAATCAATAATATCTACCAAAACACTTATAATTACCAGAATTCAGCATTTTTTCAAGGCGAGCATTAGTAAGAGCTCGATAGAGAAAAGAGCGACAAGGGTCGACAAATTAATATGGTTCAATTGACTTATCTTTCGACTGACAAATTTTCCCGTACAAACATCTCATCAGATGTCGAAAAATCTATTGAATTATTACCAGATATCATCAAGGCATTTAGACGTAGTGTAATAGTTAGCAAGCTTGCCTCGCTAGATCAATTACGACTAAGTAGTAAGTTCGATCTACACTGGGTGCTCTAAACTTTCGGCCTTGTGCCACATCTAAGCTACACTCAGAAAATTGTCTTAGTTACTTCGACGTGGTGTAATAATTAGCAAGCTTGTCTCGCTAGATCAATTACGACTAAGTAGTAAGTTCGATACACACTGGGTGCTCTAAACTTTCGGCCTTGTGCCACATCTAAGCTACACTCAGAAAATTGTCTTAGTTACTTCGACGTGGTGTAATAATTAGCAAGCTTGTCTCGCTAGATCAATTACGACTAAGTAGTAAGTTCGATCTACACTGGGTGCTCTAAACTTTCGGCCTTGTGCCACATCTAAGCTACACTCAGAAAATTGTCTTAGTTACTTCGACGTGGTGTAATAATTAGCAAGCTTGTCTCGCTAGATCAATTACGACTAAATAGTAAGTTCGATCTACACTGGGTGCTCTAAACTTTCGGCCTTGTGCCACATCTAAGCTACACCTAGAAAATCGTCTTAGTTACTTCGACGTGGTGTAATAGTTAGCAAGCTTGTCTCGCTAGATCAATTACGACTAAGTAGTAAGTTCGATCTACACTGGGTGCTCTAAACTTTCGGCCTTGTGCCACATCTAAGCTACACTCAGAAAATTGTCTTAGTTACTTCGACGTGGTGTAATAGTTAGCAAGCTTGTCTCGCTAGATCAATTACGACTAAGTAGTAAGTTCGATACACATTGGGAAGATTTTTACATACATAACGATTCTTTTAGATAACTATACTTATCCTTTAAGAATGGGTTTAATAAAGGTTGTTGAGGTTATATAAGATTTTTGACGTGCGTTTATAGTTGGTAATATATTTATTAGTAATCCCTCAAAGTACTTTAGACATAAAAAACTGTGTTCTTTTTAAATTAGGATGGCATTTGTAAAATCAAATGAATTATGTATCGACAGTTTCAAAATTAAAGTTCTTCGATTTGCTTTAAAAGGCCGGCTTGGTTGTAAAGATTCGGGTCAAATAATTGGAAAAAAACATATTTTTCTTAGATTATTAACGCTTTGCGATCGTTGATGAATTGATGAACATTTCAATCTTACAAGCA
Organism: Acanthosepion lycidas; assembly: GCA_963932145.1. Taxonomy (NCBI): domain Eukaryota; kingdom Metazoa; phylum Mollusca; class Cephalopoda; order Sepiida; family Sepiidae; genus Acanthosepion; species Acanthosepion lycidas. The sequence goes on along the minus strand of OZ010614.1, from coordinate 37,753,390 downwards.
TTTCGAATCAAAATTATTAATATTTTTATAAATAATATTTGTACAGTGTAATCCGGATATAAGAGACCCGGATATAAGAGAAACCCGGATATAAGAGATATTTTGTCTGGTCCCAAATTAGAGCCTGTGTTAATGTATATAAATTAGACCAAACCCTGATATAAGAGAAACCGGATATAAGAGACTTCGTCTCCGGTCCCGACAACTCTCTTATATCCGGGTTACACTGTAATTACATGTGATCTGTGTATTTGGGAGTAATGCTTTTTAGGGTTCTTTTTCTTCATTTTTATTCTTCTTTGTTTTTATTTTCTTCTTCTTCTACTTTTCGTCTTTTTGTTTCTGTTTTTGTTCCTCCCTTTTTTCAGCTTACGTTTTTTTCCATCTTTTTTCTTCTCTTGGTCTATTGTCCGCATTTCTCCTTCTACCCTTTCTGTCTCTTTCTACCTTTCCTCTGTTTTCTGGCTTTTTTATATCTCGTCACCTGCCTCTCTCTGTCATGTCTTCCTTTTTCTTTCATCCTTTTTTTTTAATCATTTCACCGCCAAGCAAGACACTAATGCCACTAAGACGCACGAATATTACTGGGAGGGAAGCAAGAAAGCGGAAGCGAGTTCCACAGGCGAGAAGCGTGAGAAAATAAATTTCTCGAATAGAACATACGGTTGCATCTAGCTAGTTCAACAGTAAGTGCAGAGTAACCTGACTTATACATACACATATAATGTGTATTTAGGCAGCAATCCTTTTTCATGCAAGCTTCATTAAATATGACAGACAAGGTGCTTTGATTAAGTTTTTTTTTTATATAATTTCTCATATGATCTTATAATTTATACAAAAAAAAGGAAAATTATACAAAAACTGGACAAATGTTTTATTTTTCTAACCGTTTTCGGTTATATCTTTAGCCATTATCAAGGATGACTTCTGTTTACTTTTAACTCGAAATGGATTGTTGTATGTTTTATTTTCAAGACACAGTCAACATATTGTGTCTATGTTCATATATATATATATATATATATATATATATATATATATATATATATATATATATGTATGTACGTATATATATCAAATATGTGGTGCAGTTCAATTTATATTACAATGAATCATTCATACAAAAAGTAGATTAGTGAAGTTAATGATATAAAATGGCGAAATCCCTTCGCTAACAACATTTTAAAAGTGCATTAACCTAGAAATCACTCGATGAGTGTTATGATCCTTGTTTGTAAAAACAACGAAAAACGCACTCTCTTTAGTATCTGTCTATATTTCTGAGATGAGGTATTATGTACACTATTTACATTATTCGGGCTATTGTCCTCATCTTTGTCGCCATATTTATTACAACGTTTCGGCCCTTCAGTATCTGTCTATATTTCTGAGATGAGGTATTATGTACACCATTTACATTATTCGGGGCTATTGTCCTCATCTTTGTCGCCATATTTATTACAACGTTTCGGCCCTTCAGTATCTGTCTATATTTCTGAGATGAGGTATTATGTACACTATTTACATTATTCGGGGCTATTGTCCTCATCTTTGTCGCCATATTTATTACAACGTTTCGGCCCTTCAGTATCTGTCTATATTTCTGAGATGAGGTATTATGTACACTATTTACATTATTCGGACTATTGTCTTCATCTTTGTCGCCATATTTATTACAACGTTTCGGCCCTTTAGTATCTGTCTATTATTCAGGATATTGTCCTCATCTTTATCGCCATATTTATTACAACGTTTCGGCCCTTGTTCACTCCGGCCTTCTTCAGGTGGCTGGAATGTCGAACTGAACACTTTATTTCGCTCACTGGGGTAGACTGTTCTAGTTCTACGTGCAATGTTTAATAGATGTTAGTTATCAGTTATCTCCTGTTAATTCCCCTCTCTAAGTTCTCCACTGCCTTAACCGGGTATTGAACTCACACTCTTTGGGTCCTGTCAATAGATCTAACCAAAGCCTTTATCCATTGTGCCATGTATCCTCAAGGCAATTAAAGCAGTGGAGAACTTGCAGAGGGGGAATTAAGAGGATTGCATCTAGCAAGTCAACACTCGGGGGCGATTGGTTGATATTGAGCACTTTATCCCATAAATATAGTACACCTTAAAACTATATTTCTTCATGTATATATATATATATATATATATATATATATATATATATATATATATATATATATATATAGAGAGAGAGAGAGAGAGAGAGAGAGAGATAGATGAGTTGGAGATCAAATATAGATCAAGTAGGGATAAGAATCACACAAAATGATAGGATAAAGATCAAACCACAACAAAATTTTTCAAAACATCCTGCTAAGACTCACTAATTTTTATGCAAAATGTTTAGAATGTTTCTCACACGCATATTTGGATATTATCTGTTATTTCATTACACCCGACATATATCTAACCAATAAGAAATAACCAAACACAACATACCATTAATCTGAGTCTCTTTGCTTTTGACCATTTTTATTATTTCTATCTTGATCTCTGACGTAGCTTTAATAAATTGAAACATCTTTGATTGGGATTTGTTTCCTACTTGTTCTATCTATCTATCTATCTATCTATCTATCTATCTATCTATCTATCTCTCTATCTATCTATCTATCTATCTATCTTAATTTATTCAATATCTATCTATCTATCTATCTATCTATCTATCTATCGCTTCATATCAGTCTCAATGTATTTATTATCTATCACAGTCTGTTCATTGTCTGTCAGCTTGTTCATATCTATCTATCTATCTATCTATCTATCTATCTATCTATCTATCTATCTATCACAGTCTGTTCATTATATATTTATCAATCTATGAGTCTATTCGTTTTCTATCAATCAGTCTGTTCATATCTATCTATCTATCTATCTATCTATCTATCTATCTATCTATCTATCTATCTATCGCTTCATATCAGTCTCAATGTAAAATTTATTATCTATCACAGTCTGTTCATTATCTTTTTAACTATCAGTCTGTTCATTGTCTGTCAGTCTGTTCATATCTATCTATCTATCTATCTATCTATCTATCTATCTATCTATCTATCTAATTTTGTTCCCTCTCTATCTATCTATCTATCTATCTATCTATCTATCTATCTATCTATCTATCTATCTAATAGAACAGTCGTTGTTCAGAGATCACTTGTCTTCTGTTTAACTTCGTGACCCTTCTTTGAGCTCACAGTTTTTATTCCACCTTTTCATCCTAATGTGTTACCCACACCTTTGCTCTTCTCCCTTCTTTCCCCACCCCTTTGCTCGCTATCAGTTTCCCCTGTTTCTGCCACCTCTCCCATAGTTTTATTATTCTAACTAAATGGCACATAAAAGAAGGTTTATTACTTTTGCCTTCCCTCGTCGTGTCGACGTTCGTCGAGAGATGGATTTTATTATTATTATTATTATTATTGCTGGTCTTGTCATTACGATTTAGTCATACATATCATTTTTAGCGTTCTTCATTATTATTATTAAACACTTGAATCACCACCACCACCACCTCCTCCTCTATTCTCTTCTTCGTCCTTCTCCTCTTATTCCTATTCTCAGACTCCTTCTTCTTCCTTCTCTTCTTCCTATTCTTATACTTCTTTTTCTTCTTCTTCTTCATCCTCCTCCTCCTCCACCACCACCACTTATTCCTATTCTTCTTCTTCTTCTTCTTCTTCTTCTTCTTCTTCTTCTTCTTCTTCTTCTTTCATACTCCTCCTCCTCGTATTCCTATTTTTCTTCTTCTTCTTCTTCTTCTTCACCACAACCACCACCTCTTCTTCTTCTTCTTCCTTCATACCCCTCCTCCTTCTCTTATTCCTATTCTTCTTCTTTTTCTTTGTTCGATTTTCTATCTTTCATCTAATTTTCTTCTTCATCAAATTCGTTTCCAAGTGCATTCTTCAACTTCTTTTTCAAATTCCTCTTGTACATCATCATCATAATATTCTTCTTCTTCGTTCATTTTCCTCCCATCCCACTTCTTCTTCTTCTTCTTCTTCTTCTTCAAATTTTTATTTTTCCATTTCTTTTTTAAAAGTCTTTTTCGGTATCATCATCATCATCATCACCTTCGCTCATTTTTCTCTCAAATTCGTCTTCAAGGTCTTCTTTTTTCAATTTCTTCTTCAAATTCACCTTTATCATCATCATCATCATCATCATCATCATCATCATCTCTACTTGCTTGTTCATTTTTCTATCTCTCTTCCTACTTTTTCCTTCTTCTTCTTCTTCTTCTTCAAATTCGCTTTCAAATTCCTCTTCATTCTTTTTTTTCAAATACATCATCATTACCATCATCAATTTTTTCTTCTTCTCATCCTTCCTCCATTTCTCCGCCTCCTCTTCCTTCTACTCTTCTTCTTCTTCTTCTTCTTTTTGAAGTACGATTCCTGAACATTTTGTTTTTATTCAGATATTTCCACGGCATCTTCCAACTTCCAGCTGCTTTCGGCATCGCCTTTACCAGCCATATTATGATCGCCGCCATTTGCATTGGTACCCCACAACTCATTATCATTCACATTATAATCAAAACAACTACCCCATCACCCCCAACCCACCGCAATCGCCATCATCATTACAGCAACTTCATTATCATCACTATCACTGGTTATCATCATTAATAACATCATCATGATCACCATCATAATTCAGTCAGTTATGTGCCATGCATGATACACGCTTAGGCGATCATGTATCTTTCGATACATGACTGACGAGGCAGATTTTTAGTAGGTTGCCATTTCTTTCTGCAGTAGACCAGTTGCCATCCAAGGCTATAGAACCTGGTCTGTCCTGCTATTTACTCATAGCTGGGGGTGGACAAGGAGAGGATTCATACCTTTCCCAAGGGTCAGTCAGTTATGTGCCTTGCGTGATACACGCTTAGGCGATCATGTATCTTTCGATATATGACTGAAGAGGCAGATTTTTCCTGCAGTAGGTTGCCATTTTTTCTGCTGTAGACCCGTTGCCATCCAAGGCTATAGAACCCGATCTGTACTGCTATTTAGCTTAGAAGAAGAGGATTCATACCTTTCCTATTAGCACGTAAGTGGATTTCAGTCAGGTATGTGCCATGCGTGATACACGCTTAGGCAATCATGTATCTTTCGATACATGACTGACGAAGCAGATTTTTTCCATCAGCAGGTTGGCATTTCTTTCTGCGGTAGACCAGTTGCCATCAAAGGCTATAGAACACAGTCTGTCCTGCTATATTTACCCATAGCATTAGAAGAAGAAGATTCATACCTTTCACAAGGTATTAGCACATAAGTGAATGTAATGGATTTGACTGGAATTCGAACTCGGCTCTCCGACTCCTCAATCTGAACCGCTATCCATTACTCCACCTTACTATCATCATAATCCTTATTACCATACACGACTATTATTGTCATAACGTAGTCATTGTCATAATCTTAATCATTACTACAGCCATCAACATAATCACCACTATCACCAGCATCATCATCACTATCGTCAACATCAACACGTAATCTTCATTAACATTAACATCATGGTGATCACCGTCAGCGTCATCACTATCACAATAAACTTAAGTATTGCCACGATCATCATCATCATCACTAACACAATCATCACCATCACCTTAAACATAATCATTACTACAATTAATCATCATCATTAGCATCACCATAATCATCATCCCAGGTTTAAACATTATTATCTTCTTTACAGTCTATCGTTTTTCTTCCTTTTTATCTTTTGGAAAACAAAACAAAAAAAAAAAAAAAAAAAATTAGATTTGCTTTTCCAATTTACTATTCTATTAAAAAATCTCTTAATGGTGATATTGGGATGGAAATATACCGCCCTATGACATTCGGTAATAATAAAAGGTTTCGCCAAGTTAAAATTATACTTGCCACAACCAGTATTTAGCCGCAGGCAATTTTTATGTTGCCTTCTTCCATAACGAAAGTAATGCAAGATCATAATAAGAGAATAAGAATCCATCTTGCCACCCACGAATGTCTGCATGTTTCTGGATTTATACCTGAAGACAAAATTCTTTTCATGTTTGTCCTGAACATGACTGTATACATATTTAATGTTTTTTTCCCGACATCTGTTTTAGGATACGCTTTCCTGCATAAAACAGTTCTCGACATTGTTTTCGTTTTATTGAAAAAGAAAACATGCGTGGCGGATGGGGGTATGGTGTGTGTGTGTGTGTTTGAAAAAATATTAGCGAAGGTTTTCGTGGTTCCAAGTTTTTTATTTATTTATTTATTTTTTTCCAAAATTCGGAGATAATAAAACTATCTTCTTTATCTGCGTCCGGGTTCAGCGTTGTAGCCTTTGCGCAGGCGCGGTGACTAGTTTCACGATTTGCGATTGCGTGATCTACACATTGGGTAATTTTCTTTGTTTCGTGTTCATTTGTAACATGCAAAAGTGATGTTTGAATCTTTCTGAACCTAGTCTACGTCGTCATCGTCGTCATCGTCGTCATAATATCGACTGTGCTTTGTGCGTATCTTGTTGTTGTTGTTGTTGTTGTTGTTGTTGTTGTTCTTCTTCTTCTTCTTCTTCTTCTTCTTCTTCTTCTTTGGGTCGTGTCCCTTCAAGACATTGGCGATCATGTCTCGTCACAATTTCCTGTCCTTTGTAGCTCTTAGTAAATTTTGTCTTTTCACTAACTCTCCTAAATCCTGTTCTGTCAACCATTAAAGCAAGCTCATTCTTCTTCTTCTTCTTCTTAGCTCTGAGCAAATTTTGTCCTTGTTCTGTCAACAGTTTTAGAAGTCATTTCTTCTCGCTTTTATCATCTGTTTATTTTCAATCGTTAATAAGATTATTATTATTATTTTTCTTTTCTTTGCTTTCTGGCGTTTACACATTTCTTTCCGGGTCCCGCCCAGGGACCTAAGGTTAGAAATGGCATCATGACACTTTTCACTGACAAAAAAATAAAAAATAAAAATAAAATAAAATAAAATAAAAATTTCATAGATAAAGCCCTTCGTAAAGTGTGGGCTGTACTTGTCAGAACAATTCTTTGTATCTCCTTGAGGCATGGGCTTCCAGGAATCCCTGCAATTAGTCTACTGCAATCTTTTCCAACCAGTCCTAGGGCTCCAACTACAACAGGGATTGTTGATGTTCCCATATGCCACATTTTCGAGATTTCTATTTCAAGGTCTGCCACATTTTCGAGATTTCTATTTTACGAATTTAAGCGCAGTACTAGATTGGCGGCTAGGTCCCATCATTTAACAGCTGAAATAGATAGACGTGACGGTAAGTTCTATGCTAACAGTTTCTTCTATTATAATTCTCGTTTTTTGAACTTTCTTCCGGTTTCTTGCTTCCCATTCAACTTTGATCTTCAGAAATTTAAATTGCAATGTCAATCGTCATCTTTTGTCTTCTTAACTTTTGTTCTTTTATTGTTCTCTCTCTCCTTAATATATTTTATGTCTTTTTCTAATGTTCTTCCACGTTCAGTAACACCTTACGTCTTAGTGGCTTTATTGCTTTGATTTGGGGTAAAATGTTTAAAAAAAAAAAAAAAAAACAAAAACAAAAAAAGAAGCAAACAAATAAAAAATCACACTCAGTAGCTTGGTTGCTCACCTTAATGAGTCTGACCATAATTTCAATTTGAAAAATGCTACATTAGATGAAATAGAAAATGTATAGGAAGTGCTTTAATCGCTAGATCATCCACAGTAAATTTACACCCAGGTTCTTACAACGTTTAACCTTTTCTGGCAGGTCTTCTATTATCACAATGTGGGATATTTAATAACAAAAGGGATACAAACATGAGCAAAAAGAAACTTAATGAAACCTGCTTGACTATTTACCTAAAGACTTATTACAAAACAAAAAAATTAAATTTATAAGTTTAAAATTTCAGCTGCCATTCCACTTCGTGCGCATGTGCAGTTACCTCAACGTAAACATCGCACCAGTCTGATGAAGTTCTAAGGGACGAAACACGTCACATGAAAAATTTTCCCACTTTATCATTAATTGTTCAGGTATGTGTAGAAATTATATATCATTTTCTCTCAACTCTGAATTCAAGACCGTGGAGAAGGCAAAAATTAAATACAGAGAAATACTAGTAAAAAATTAATAATGGTTGATACTGTTTCATCTAATGATAATAAAATTCAAGATAATATTACTACTAACAATACTAAAGTAATAAAAAGCAATTGGAATTAAGATGAAATAAATCCTAGCCAAAAATGAATAATGGCTGACAGAGCTTCATCTAATAAGAATAAAAGTCAAGATAATATTATTACTAATACTACTAATGTAATATAAAGCAAATGAAATTAAGATGAAAGAAATGCTAATCAAAAATGAATTGCTGACAATGGTTCATCTAATAAGAATAAAATTAAAGTTAATATTACTTCTAATATTACTAATGTAATAAAAAGCAATTGATGTTAAGATGAAAGAAATCCTAGCCAAAAATGAATAATGGCTGACAATGCTTCATCTAATAAGAATAAAAGTCAAGATAATATTATTACTAATACTACCAATGCAATATAAAGCAAATGAAATTAAGATGAAAGAAATGCTAATCAAAAATGAATAATGGTTGACAATGCTTCATCTAATAAGAATAAAAGTCAAGATAATATTAATACTAAGGTAATAAAACGTTTGTATTATTTCTGCACATTACGAATATATTTTGAGCTTTAAACAATGCTTTTCTTTCAATATATGATTCTAAATCCATTTTTTTACTGTCCAAATACTTGTTTCACCTCACTGTATATATGTATATGTGTATATTAATCACTAACATTATATATATATATATATATATATATATATATATATATATATATATATATATATATATATGTATAAAAGTTAACATTGAAGTCAAAACGAAGCGGCAACTGTCAGTTTCATGCTTAAACCCAATCGCATTGACTGTGATTGGGATACATCCGACAGTCCTCGTTCTGGAAGACAACTTACCTTGAATGAAGAACTGTCGAAAAAGGCCAAAGGAGATTTAGCGCGCGCAAAAAAAAAAAAAAGAAAGAAATATTTCAGCCTTCGGGAAAATTTTTCATGTGTTGAAATCTTTAAACATTTTTATTTTTTAAACGATCATTTTCTCGTTTTTATCTTTCTAGAAATGTAAAAAAAAATAGGGACTAGAAATTTTTTTTTAATTACTTGCCGTGGACTTTTGGTTAGTATTACTATTAGCAAAATAAAAAAATCAAATATCCTCCTTAGTGGATGATTACGGAATAAAAAATGATTTTACCGAGATATATTACCGTCTTAATTGATTTAAAAGAACTGTTCAGAAAGAAAATTACTATTTAAAAATATAGGCACTACTGAAATTAGCACTTGTGCCCCACTCCCAAGTAGGCGTGGTTGAGAGGTTCGGGGTAGTAAGCACCGGCCCTTTCGATTATTATACTTGATGATTGACAATATATGTTGGGTAGAAAAAAGTAAAAAGTATAAAAAGCAAAAAACAAAAAAACAAAACAAAACAAAACAAAACAAACAAAAAAAAACAAAACACTGGTGAAACTAGCTCTTTTGGGGCGCCAAACTCGTCGGGGGTACCTGCGTAGTACGCACCGATCATGCAGATACAAGATGTATATTATTAGTTGATGACTGACAATGCGCCGTCACTTTAAAAATAATTTAAAAAAATGGCGAATGGCCATAAAACAGTGCTGAAAAATAATGGCTGTTGCCACAATGGGGCAAAAAAACCCCCCAAAAAACCCCCCAAAAGCGCCCCTCCCCCGCCAATCCTGATTACATTAGTAGTATTAGTAGTAATATTATATTGTAAGTTATTCTTATTAGGTAAAGCATCGTCAGCCATTATTCATTTTTGACTAGGATTTCTTTCATCTTAATTTCACTTGCTTTTTATTACATTAGTCTTATAAGTATTAATATTATCTTTAATTTTATTATTATTAAATGAAGCATTATCAACCATTGTTCACACACACACACACATGCATGCGCGCACGCACACAGACACGCACACACATATACATACATACATATGAGATAACAATATATAATTTTTTTGTATATCAAGAACAGTATTGGGGAAAATATATTCCACTTTGTCATACGTTTTTTCGTCAATATATATGTATATATAAATTATTGCACATTAAATGCGGGTGCTAAGGAAATATTGTTCGATGTATAATAAAAGAACTACCATTTATATAAATATTAAATATATATTTTTCATCACCTGTAGAACAACTCAGTTTACAATCTGCACCTGACAATTCCATTGTGAACAATGATAGATTAAGATTAAAAACACCAGTCTTCGAAATTAACAAATTAACCTGCAATATTCAATATTCCTTTTTGACAAGAATTTCTTTCATTTTAATTATACAAGCGTTTTATTACCTTAGTATTAATATTATCTTGACTATTATTATTCTTATTAGATGAATATTTTTCAGCCATTATTCATTTTTGATAAGCATTTCTTTCATCTTAATTTTACTTGCTTTTTATTACATTAGTCGTAATAGTATTAATATTATCTTGAACTTTATTATTATTAGATAAAGCATTGTTAGCCATTATTCATTTTTAATAAGGATTACTTTCATAATAATTTCAATTGCTTTTTATTCCATTAGTAGTATTAGTAGTAATATTATCTTGACTTTTATTCTTATTAGATGAAGCATTGTCAGCCATTATTCATTTTTGACTAGGATTTCTTTCATCTTAATTTCACTTGCTTTTTATTACATTAATAGTATTAGTAGTAATATTATCTTGAATTTTATTATTATTAGATGAAGCATTGTCAGCCATTATTCATTTTTGATTAGGATTTCTTTCATCTTAATTTCAATTGCTTTTTATTACATTAGTAGTATTAGTAGTAATATTATCTTGAATTTTATTCTTATTAGATGAAGCATTGTCAGCCATTATTCATTTTTGATTAGGATTTCTTTCATCTTAATTCCAATTGCTTTTTATTACATTAGTCGTATAAGTATTAATATTATCTTGAATTTTATTATTATTGGATGAAACATTATCAACCGTTATTCACACACACACACACACGCGCGTGCACGCACACAGACACACACACACATATATATATACATATGAGATAACAATATATAAATTTTGTATATATCAAGAACAGTATTGGGATTTAGTCATCAAAATATTGCTGGTTATTACAAAAAGAATAACATTTTCTCAGATTTTTTTTCAATAAAAAACCTTTTCATTATAAAAGTGAATAATTAATGTACTGAAATTTTCATTTACATTGGATAATTCCCTGATGTTTTGGTAATTTAAAAAAAAAGCGCTGCATTTCAACCACAATATTCCTTTTAGGGTTTGTGCTCCCCAGATTGTGAAACTTTGAAATCCTTATATAGTATCAAAGATTCGGGATGAGGGAGACCCTATCGCCGGCCCTGAATAAAATCAAGTGAAATTAAGATGAAAGAAAACAACTTCTAAAACATTATCAGTAACTGATAATAATTTATTTAATAATAAAATTCCAGATAATATTACTAATAATGTTTAGTGTCATACGTGATACACGCTTGGGTGATCGTGTCTGTTTCAATTCCATGATAGACTAGGCGGAAGTTGTGATAATCTTTCACTTAAGCACTGTAAAAAAAAAAAAAAAAAAAAAATGCTGTTCCTTGAACGGCGTAAAATTAAGTTTATTACAATCAGGTCCTGTGCAAGGAACTCGTGTACCCCAAGATAATCTAAGATACGAAAACACCTGAATCTATGGTACGGGGACCTCCGAAATTTATGATACGGAGCTCTTCAATCTACTAAATGTCAATTTTCATGAGATATCATGAATATAAAATACAAATTTTATTCTAACCTAATTATGTACAATAACAGACCATATGCAACAGAAAAATTGAAAATAAATACAATTTATCTCAATAAATTCACTTGAAGCAAGTGAAATTAAAACGAAAAAAATGGTAATAAAAAATAAACAATATTTGACAATGTTTCATCTAAGAATAATAAAATTCACGTAAATACAATTAATACTACTGATGTAATAAAAAGCCAGGGAAATTAAGACGAAAGAAATAGTAATAAAAATAAACAATATTTGACGATGTTTCATCCAATAATAACATAATTGACTTAATTATAATTAATATTACTGATGTAATAAAAAGCCAGTGAAATTAAGACGAACGAAAATCTAGTAGAAACACTAACACTAATTGACAATACTTCATTTAATTATATTGATTGACTAATTGTTCTATTTTAACGGCATCTAAACTTTATCGATTATTGGTCTGCGATGTTTTCAAGCTCGAATATATAATACCTGATTTTAAGGCAGGTTTTTTTTTACGCTGAATCCAAAAATGATGATCATTTTTTCTAATCAGATAAAATTTTCAAGATACAAGCTCTTACTTGAAATGTGTAGAAATGCATTATAATTATTTTCTTGTTGAATTAAAAAAATAATGGTAAATTTAGGACTGATATATTTGCAGAAAGCTCACATTGTGCCATAGTAAACTGAAAAAAAGACAAAAGAAGCTATTAATGGATGGAAGGTCTTTTCAGTGACTTCCTCCTGTGCTCGACAGCAACCGAATCCCATTTCAAGCACCAGCAGTAGTCAGCAAGAATGTTTACATCCCACTGACCTTGGTTGCGCTATTCCGTAAAGCGAATGTCTTGGTGAAAGCATTCACCCTGCCTTTCACTCGAATCTCCACAATTCTTTGGAAAATAGTCCAAGTGTGACCTCAGAAAGTGATGTTTGACTGACATTCGTGCACCGAGTTGACGAAAATTCTTCAGTAGCTCTTTAATTTCCTTCGCGTATTCCACACTAAAGGGGTTTCCCAGGAAGTTTGTAAAAACTGATTTCAGCTACTACCAGGCGGACACTTTAGCTACGCGCAGTGATTCGTCAAACACGGGGTGTTTCATGAGTTTTCTTATTTGAGGACCGTCTAATATACGAGCCTTTCTCTATGCTTATTCATGGGCTCTAATTTGAGGACCGTCAAATATACCAGCCATTCTCCATGCTGATTCATGTGCTCTTATTTGAGGACCGTCAAATATACCAGCCATTCATTATGCTTATTCATGTGCTCTAATTTGAGGACTGTCAAATATACCAGCCTTTCTCCATGCTTATTCATGGGCTCTTATTTGAGGACCGTGAAATATACCAGCCTTTCTCCATGCTTATTCATATGCTCTTATTTGAGGAGCGTCAAATATATCAGCCTTTCTGCTCGCTTATTAATGTCCTCTTATTTGAGGAACGTCAAAGATACCAGCCTTTCTCCATGCTTATTCATGGGCTCTTATTTGAGGACCGTCAAATATACCAGCCTTTCTCCATGCTTATTCATGGGCTCTTATTTGAGGACCGTCAAACATACCAAACTTTCTCCATGCTTATTCATGGGCTCTTATTTGAGGACTGTCAAATATACCAGCATTTCTCCATGCATATTCATGGGCTCTTATTTGAGGACCGTCAAACATTCCAAACTTTCTCCATGCTTATTCATGGGCTCTTATTTGAGGACCGTCAAATATAAAAGCCATTCTCCATGCTTATTCATGTGCTCTTATTTGAGGACCGTCAAATATACCAGCCTTTCTCCGTGCTTATTGATGTGCTCTAATTTGAGAACTGTCAAATATACCAGCCTTTCTCCATGCTTATTCATGGGCTCTTATTTGTGGAGCGTGAAATATACCAGCCTTTCTCCATGCTTATTTATATGCTCTTATTTGAGGACCGTCGAATATACCAGCCTTTCTCCATGCTTATTCATGTGCTCTTATTTGAGGACCGTCAAATATACAAGACATTACCCATGCTTATTCATGGGCTCTTATTTGAGAACAATCAAATATAAAAGACTTTCTCTATGCTTATTCATGGGATCTTATTGGAGGACCGTCAAATATACTAGCATTTCTCCATGCTTATTCATGAGCTCTTATTTGAGTGGCGTCAAATATATCAGCATATCTCCTCGCTTATTAATGTTCTCTTATTTGAGGAACGTCAAAGATACCAGCCTTTCTCCATGCTTATTCATGGGCTCTTATTTGAGGACCGTCAAATATACCAGCCTTTCTCCATGCTTATTCATGTGATCTTATTTGAGGACCGTCTAATATGCCAGCCTTTCTCCACTCTTATTTATGGGCTCTTATTTGAGGACTGTCAAATATACCAGCCTTTCTCCATGCTTATTCATGGGCTCTTATTTGAGGACCGTCAAATATAAAAGCCATTCTCCATGCTTATTCATGTGCTCTTATTTGAGGACCGTCAAATATACCAGCCTTTCTCCGTGCTTATTCATTTGCTCTTAATTGAGGACCGTCTTTCGCATGAAGAAACGCTGGTATATTTAACGGGCCTCATATAAGAGGACATGAATAAGCATGGAGAAAGGCTGGTATATTTCGCGGTCCTCAAATAAGAGCACATGAATAAGCATGGAGAAAGGCTAGTATATTTGACGGTGCTAATATAAGAGTCCATGAAGAAGGATGGAGAAAGGTTGATATATTTGACGGTTCTCAAATAAAAGCACATGAATAAGCATGGAGAAAGGCTGGTATATTTGACGGTCCTAATATAAGAATCCATGAATAAGAATAGAGAAAGGTTGGTATGTTTGACGGTCCTCAAATAAGAGCACATGGATAAGCATAGAGAATGGTTGGTATGTTTGACGGTCTTCAAATACAAGCACATAAATAAGCATGGGGAAAGGCTGGGATATTCGACGGTCCTATTATAAGAGCACATAAATAAGCATGGAGAAAGGCTTGTATATTCGACGGTTCTAATATAAGATCCCATGAATAAGCATGGAGAAATGCTGGTATATTTGACAGTCCTCAAATAAGAGGCCATGAATAAGCGTGGAGAAATGCTGGTATATTTGATGGTTTTCAAATAAGAGCATATGAAAAAGCATGGAGAAAGGCTGGTATATTTGTCGGATTTCAAATAAGAGCCCATGAATAAGCATGGAGCAAGTCTGGTATATTTCACTGTCCTAATATAAGAGACCATGAATAATCATGGTGAAAGGCTGGTATATTTGACGGACCTCAAGTGAGATCACATGAATGAGCATGGAGAAAGGCTGGTATATATGACGTTCCTTAAATTAGACCACATGAAAAAGCAGTGAGAAAAACTGGTATGTTTGACGGTTCTCAAATAAGAGCACATGCATAAGCATGGAGAAATTCTGGTATATTCGACGGTCCTCAAATAAGAGCACATGAATAAGCATGGAGAAAGGCTTGTGTATTTGACGGTCCTAATATAAGAACCCATGAATAAGCATGGAGAAAGCTTGGGATGTTTGACGGTCCTCAAATAAGAACACATAAATAAGCACTGAGAAAGGCTTGTATATTTGACGGTTCTCAAATAAGAGCACATGAATAAGCATGGAGAAATTCTGGTATATTCGACGGTCCTCAAATAAGAGCACATGAAGAAGCATGGAGAAAGGATGGTATATTTGACGGTCCTCAAATAAGAGCATATGAAAAAGCATGGAGAAAGGCTGATATATTTGACGGTCCTCAAATAAGAGACAATGAATAAGCATGGAGAAAGGTTGGTAGGTTTGACAGTCCTCAAATAAGAGCCCATGAATAAGCATGGAGAAAGGCTGGTATATTTGACGGTCCCCAAATAAGCACTTTTGAATAAGCATGGAGAAAGGCTGGTATATTTGACGGTCCTCAAATAAGAGCCCATGAATAAGCATGGGGAAAGGTTGGTATGTTTGAAGGTCCTCAAATAAGAGCACAGGAATAAGCAAGGATAAAGGCTGGTATATTTGACGGTCTTAATATAAGAGCCCATGAATAAGCATGGAGAAAGGTTGGTAAGTTTGAGGGTACTCAAATAAGAGCACATAAATAAGCATGGAGAAAGGCTGGTATATTCGACGGTCCTCAAAATAGATCACATTAATAAGCATGGAGAAAGACTGATATATTTGCCGGTCCTCAAATAAAAGCACATCAATAAGCATGAAGAAAGGCTGGTATATTTGACGGTCTCCAAATAAAAGCACATGAATAAGCATCGAGAAAGTCTGGTATATTTCACGGCCCTCAAATAAGAGCACATGAATGAGCATGGAGGAAAGCTCGTATATTTGACAGTTCTCAAAAAAAAAAACATGAATAGGCTTGGAGAATGTCCGTTATATTCGACGGTCCTCAAATAAGAGAACATAGATAAGCATGGAGAAAGGCAGATATATTTGACCGGCCTCATATAACAGCACATGAATTAGCATGGAGAAAGGCCGGTATTTTTTACGGTCCCATATTAGAGCCCAAGAATAAGCATGGAAAAGGCTAGTATATTTGACGGTTCTCAAATAAAAGCACATGAATAAGCATGGAGAAAGGCTGGTATATTTGACGGTCCTAATATATGAGTCCATGAAGAAGGATGGAGAAAGGTTGATATGTTTGACGGTCCTCAAATAAGAGCACGTGAAAAAGCATGGAGAAATGTTGGTATGTTTGACGGTCCTCAAATAAGAGCACATGCATAAGCATGGAGAAAGCCTGGTATATTTGACGGTCCTAATATAAGAGCCCATGAATAAGCATGGAGAAAGGTTGGTATGTTTGACTGTCCTCAAATAAGAGCGCATAAATAATCGTGGAGAAAGGCTGGTATATTTGACGGTTTTCAAATAAGAGCACATGAATAAGCATAGAAAAATGCTGGTATATTTGACGGTGCTTGAATAAGAGCGCATGGAAAAGCAGGGAGAGAGGCTGGTACATTTGACGGCCCTCAAATAAGTGTACATGAATGAGCATGGTAGAAGGCTGGTATATTTGACAGTTCTAAAAAAAGAGCAGATGAATGTATGAAGAAAGGCTGGTATATTCGACGGTCCTAAAATAAGAGCATATGGATAAGCATGGAGAAAGGCTGGTATATTTGATAAGAGCACATGAATGAGCATGGAGGAAGGCTGGTGTATTTGAAAGTTCTCAAAAAAGAGCACATGAATAAGCACTTCTTCATGTGCTCTTATTTGAGGACCGTCGAATATACCAGAATTTCTCCATGCTTATTCATGTGCTCTTATTTGAGAACCGTCAAATATATCAGCCTTTCTCAGTGCTTATTTATGTGTTCTTATTTGAGGACCGTCAAACATCCCAACCTTTCTCCATGCTTATTCATGGGTTCTTATATTAGGACCGTCAAATACACAAGCCTTCCTCCATGCTTATTCATGTCCTCTTATTTGAGGACCGTCAAATATACCAGCCTTTTTCCACGCTTATTCATGGACTCTTATTTGAGGACTGTCAAATATACCAGCATTTCTCCATGCTTATTCATGGGCTCTTATATTAGAACCGTCGAATATACCAGCCTTTCTCCATGCTTATTCATGGACCCTTGTTTTTGGACCGTCAAATATATCAGCCTTTCTCCGTGCTTATTCATGTGATCTTATTTGAGGCCCGTCAAACATACCAACCTTTTTCCATCCTTATTCATAGACTCTTATATCAGGACCGTCTAATATACTAGACTTTCTCCATGCTTATTCATGGGCTCTTATATTAGGACCGTCGAATATCCCAGCCTTTCTCCATGCTTATTTATGTGCTTGTATTTGAAGACCGTCAAACATACCAACCTTTCTCTATGCTTATTCATGTGCTCTTATTTGAGGACCGTCAAATATACCAGCCTTTCTCCATTCATATTCGTGTGCTCTTATTTGAGGACCGTCTAACATACCAACCTTTCTCCATCCTTATTCATGGATTCTTATATTAGGACCGTCAAATATACCAGCCTTTCTCCATGCTTATTCATGTGCTTTTATTTGAGAACCGTCAAATATACCAGCCTTTCCCCATGCTTATTCATGTGCTCTTATTTGAGGAACGCGAAATATACCTGACTTTCTCCATGCTTATTCATGTCTTCTTATATGAGGCCCGTTAAATATACCAGAGTTTCTTCATGCTGATCCATGTTCTCTTATTTGAGGACCGTCGAATATACCGGACCTTCTCCAAGCTTATTCATGTGCTCTTTTTTGAGAACTGTCAAATACACCAGCCTTCCTCCATGCTCATTCATGTGCTCTTATTTGAGGGCCGTCAAACATACCAGCCTTTCTCGATGCTTATTCATGTCCTTTTATTTAGGGACCGACAAATATACCAGCCTTTCTTCATGCTTATTCATGTGTTTTTATTCGAGGACCGTCAAATATATCAGCGTTTCTCCAAGCTTATTCATGTGATCTTTTTTGAGGACTGTCGATTATACCAGCCTTTCTTCATGCTTATCCATGTTCTCTTATTTGAGGACCGTCGAATATACCGGACCTTCTCCAAGCTTATTCATGTGCTCTTTTTTGAGAACTGTCAAATACACCAGCCTTCGTCCATGCTCATTCATGTTCTCTTATTTGAGGGCCGTCAAATATACCAGCCTTTCTCGATGCATATTCATGTGCTTTTATTTGGGGACCGTCAAATATCCCAGCCTTTCTTCATGCTTATTCATGTGTTTTTATTCGAGGACCGTCAAATATATCAGCGTTTCTCCATGCTTATTCATGTGATTTTTTTTGTGGACCGTCGATTATACCAGCCTTTCTCCATGCTTATTTATGTGCTCTTATTTGAGGATCCTCAAACATACCAGCCTTTCTCCATGCTTATTCATTGGCTCTTATTTGAGGATCCTCAAACATACCAGCCTTTCTCCATGCTTATTCATTGGCTCTTATTTGAGGACCGTCAAATATACCTGCCTTTCTCCATGCTTATTAATGTTCTCTTATTTGAGGACTGTCAAACATACTAGCCTTTCTAGATGCTTATTCATGGGCTCTTATTTGTGGACCGTCAAATACAGCAGCCTTTCTCCATGCTTATTCATGGGCTCTTATTTGATGACGTCAAATATGTCAGCCTTTCTCCATGCTTATTCATGTGCTCCTATTTGAGGACCGTCAAATATACCAGCCTTTCTCCATGCTTATTCATGGGCTCTTATTTGAGGACCGTCAAATATATCAGCCTTTCTCCATGCTTATTCATAGGCTCTTATTTGTGGACCGTCAAATATACCAGCCTTTCTCTATGCTTATTCATGTGCTCTTCTTTGAGGACCCTCAAATATACCAGCTTTTCTGTATGCTTATTCATGGGCTCTTATTTGAGGACCGTCAAATTTATCAGCCTTTCTCCATGCTTATACATGTAGTCTTATTTGAGGACCGTCAAATATATCAGCCTTTCTCCATGCTTATTCATGTTCTCTTATTTGAGGAACGTCTAATATACGAGCCTTCCTCCATGCTCATTCATGTGCTCTTATTTGAGTACCGTCAAATATACCAGCCTTTCTCCATGCTTATCCATGTCCTCTTATTTGAGGAATGTTAAATATACCTGCATTTTTCCGTGCTTGTTCATGTCCTCTTATTTGAGAACCGTCAAATATACCAGCCATTCTCCATGCTTATTCATGTGCTCTTGTTTGACGATCGTCAAATATACCAGCCATTGATTTTCTCCATGCTTATCCATGTTAACTTCTGGAGGAAAGTATAACCACTGCCTTCCCTGTTCATTGCCTTCACAAAGATCTTCATTACTTTAAACTTGACATCTAATGGCGGAAGCAGTACTTTTTTAGGTTTCACCAGAGGGTGAGACTGAAGGTTTTGTGAGCCAGGTTGTCTTAACGGCCACTCTTGTCTGACATAATGTTGGTCATCAGGCCGGCTGTCCCAATGACACAGAAAACAAGGATACATTTTGTACCCACCTTCGAGCCGTAGGGTCACTTCAACCATCTTAATATCTCAAACAGATCACCCATTTGTGCTCTTGGTAGTTAACAACAGACAGCAAATTATCCTTTCTCTTGTGAGATTCTTACATTTGTATTGAATGCCCAAAAAATTCCCATTATGTAGAAGAAATGCTTGTAATATAACAAAGAATAATAATTTCTTTTTTTTTTTTTACTTCGTTCTTCCAGTATTCTTACATTTTCCCGTTTGGTGGGAGTAAGCTGTGTAAAAAATTTCCATATTATCTCAAGCGCTTGCAGATATTTCTTTACTCGTTATTAAGTGGGTTTATGTGTTGTTAATTTCTCTTCATTTTTGACTATTTTTTTGCTTTGTTTTCAATACTAGTAGGAGCGTTTATTTAGAGATTCACCTGTAGAGCGCGGCTGGAATTTGAGTTAGCGTCTTTCTATTTTGTTTTTACTTAAACTTTCAACACACTATTCCCACTGTTAAATAACGTAAGGTTGACAGTCGGAGCGAGATGTTTTATATACAGGGCCTTTCTCACAGCGATATGTTTCCGGTAATGTGATTTATCTAGAGCTTTAATGTTTGCGACCAGAATGTTTCTTAAGGGTTCTTGTAATTGTGGGTAGCTAGATGATTTTTTATAGCACTTTCATCAGATAAGTGACATTTCAGGCGTCTACACAAGGAGCTGGTAGTATGTCCGATATAGTTAATTGATTTATATATACTTAAATATGGCATCACCCTCCATTTATGCCTCTAGAATGGAGTTATTTAATGCTTAACATGTGGTATAGACCACCCCCCTTCAAGTAGGCTAGGGGAACATTGCTTTTACCTACTTGAAAAGGTACTCTAAGCCAGTCGTAAAATCGTTGACGTATAGAGGCAAGGTTATTACAGTCTGTCAGAATATTCTAATAATAATAATAATAATAATTTCTGTCCCTTTATACTTGTGGGACACCCACTTTAAATTCGGTCTCGTGACAGTTCCATTCGAGTGAGCACATGGATTAATCTAAAATATTTTTATAGTCTTGGTACCACGCCAACAAGCATTTGTTACTAAATAGGGAATTTGATTCCCACATAATGTTCCATACTTTTTTTTAAGCATTCCACCCCAAGCATGGCGGGAAGGCACTAGCACGCAAGGGGTTACAGAGAGTTGGATCGAGAGCAAAGAGGAGTGATAGAGGAAAGGATGATGAGAAGGATATGGGATAGATCAGGGCATCTGGAGACATCGATTGACATTACATTTGAATAGTTGGAGATTATAGCTCTCAGGGAAACAGTAATAAGGAAGGGTGTTCCATAGGCGAGAAGTGCGAGACATGAAGCTGTTGGAGTAGAAGAGACGGCCACATTTAACAGTTTCGACAGTGAAAGGGTGCGAGCGAGATGCCAGCCTAATTGAACGCTTAAATTCATGAAGTCTGGGAACCAGCGAAAGCAGCTCATCGGGGCAGTTCCCATGAAAGTATTTAAAAAAAAAGCTGGGCACAGTTAATAACAAATTTCCTTATATCTGAATAAATATTGATGTTTATAGCCCAAAGATAAATATAAGAGCGATAGGGTTACTAAGATTATGTTACGCCAATTTTTTTAAGTAGGGGTGTGCTTGCTTGTTTTGAAAAATGAACATCTGCAGCCATGTTTTTTTTCTATTTATTTAGGCTCGGCTTACGCGCAGGTCACATTGAAACACCGGTTCCAGTACGATCATCGAAGTTAAGCAACGTTCAGCCTGGTCAGTACCTAGATGGGTGACCACGTGGGAATACCAGCTGCTGTAAGTTTGGATGTGCAGGTGGTGTGTAATGGATAATGGCTTGGAATTGTTAATCGGAGAGCCGAGTACCAATTCTAATTGGGATCGTTATATTTACTTACGCGCAAATAATATAATAATAATAGCTGGCCACTCGTATTCAAGGATACCGGTCTACTAGGGCGGCTAGACAATCACTATTTCCGACGCTCGCACATTTTTGTTTATTGAACACCCACAGAGCCCACCTGTGGTTTATACTGCAACTATGCTGAGCTTTCAGGGAAAGAGCGCAATATCTAGCGTGATCAACAATTTGAACAAGGCCAGCACGCTGAATCACTCGACCACGATGACTTGCGGTTTCATGTTAGCACAGCTATCGACGGCCTCCAAGTGTTCCGTCTACCCAATTTCCCTCACAATGCTTGGGTCAAAGGTGCCGGACGCTGGGATCCAGTTCAATAACATCAGGAAGTTTCCTTTCTGACAACTCAAACATGTTGAGATTCGAACCCGGGTCTCATGGCCAGAAAGCGAACGTCCTAAACACTCGGCCATAACTTACGCGCAAATACCCTTGGGAAAAAGGCATGGATCTACTTCTTCTTCCCCAGCTATGGGTTAATTAGTAAGACTTATACCACTAACAATTATCGAACCGCAACGAAAAAAATCTTACAATCTAAAAAAAACAAAAAACAATTCTGTCTTTAAATATTTTGCAAAAGGTTGATAAGCCGTAGAAAACGACTTAATCCATCAAAAATTATTTAGGCTCAAAAACTTTAGTCGCCAGTAGGATATCTGCAACTGTGTCGTCCACTAGGTTTAGATCCTTCGATATTGAACGAAAAGCCAACGCAGAAGTTAACGGATTTTTTTTTTTTTTTCATATATTATTTTTTAAAAATTGTTTAAAAATTGATATGTTCGCCGATGGTAATCGCAATACGTAATCCCTTACCTTCCTTTTTCCTTTCATCAATAGTTAGCCCAACGCTGCGTCACGTGACGCTTAGAAACGAACGCTCAACGTAATTTAAGAAAACAAATCAAATCAATTAAGAGACATTCGTTATTTTATTTTTTTTTCCTTTTCATATGCCTTTTTTTTTTCTTTCTTTCTTTTTTTTGGTCTTTTTTCTTCTTCTAAGCGCTTTTCGACAGCAAGCCAATTTCTTCGTAGTAAGATTAGCTTTAACTTTTTTTTCCCCCCTTCTCCTCGTCCCAAAGATGGCGACGGCGAAATTCAAGGCCGAGAAACGATCTAGGTCACGTGAGCATCGACAGGGAACTCCCTCCTACCACCACATTTTTACTCGTCGCGCACGCGCACACACGTACACGCGCCCGCCCGTAAGACGCGCTGATCGAAGTTACGCAAGATTTTTCGGATTCCTTCTTTAATATCCGTCTTATACCGTTCTGAATAAGAGAAGAATAAAAGACGTTAATCGGCGACAAAGCTCAGACATTTCTCAAATTTTCACATATTTCCATTTCTGTATTCCTTACTCCGCAGACAAGACGCATTGTAAGGCCTGTTGACATCTTTTTAGCGAAGATCATTATTATTATTACAGAAATATTAACCTAATATCGTGATCGGATTCTGCTTCTAAAATATCAAACAAAGTTTATATCACTCTGCAATTTCATGTTTCTGTTAGATACTTCCTGAATATTAAACTAAACAAATAACATTCTATTCACCATTGAGTAATTACAGGTTTCCTGAATATTAAACTAAAATTGCCAACTGATTCCCAGCCTTGTCTCTATAAATTCTATAAAAGAGAAGAATTATAATTAATAAAGTTAATTTTGAATATATACGTATATTTAATGATTAAACGACCATATTCTTCATATCTATCTATCTATCTATCTATCTATCTATCTATCTATCTATCTATCTATTCAAAGTATGTATAATCTATCTATATCTATGTCCATATCTATATATCTATTTCCAAACTATCTATCTATCTATCTGTTCATATATATCTCTCTCTTTCTATATATATATATATATATATATATATATTAGGTTGGTGCAAAAATAATGACGTAATAATGTCTGTCGGGGTCCTGCTCAACGCAGATTTCCGCCCCGTATGTGTATAAGGTTTTTGCACTTATTCTTTTGGCAGTTAAGTTAGCTACACTGAATGTGAATGGCTTGAGGGATCGGGGTAAGACTGCTCGCCTGCTCCGGGACCTGTTGTCCTTTGATGTGGATGTCGCCGCGATCGAAGAGACCCACTTTGTTTGCAGTTCCGATGCGTGTGTGCTGGAGGATGACTTTGTCGTTTATTCAGCATATGATCGGTACGAGAAGGTGACAGGGGCCAAAATAAACCGCGACAAGTCGTCCGGCTTGCGGTTAGGTGCCTGGAAGGGGGTCGCTCTTCCGGGCCGCTTCGGTTGGACAGACGGTCCTGTCCGCATTCTTGGAGTGTGGTTTGGGCCTGACCTCCAGCTGGAGAAAAATTGGTCTGAAGTACGAGCAAAGGTCGATTCCGCCGGTCAGACTTGGAATCGACGGAGGTTGTCCGTGAAGGGCAGGGCGGAGGTGTGTGCTACATACATTTTCCCCCTGATTCTTTATCGATTGTCCGTACTTCCTCTCTGTAAGACTCACAAGAAGGCGCTCGAGCAATCGCTATCCTCCATTTTATGGAGGGACGCGGGAATCGGGTCGACAGACGAGTCTGCACTAAACGTCCGTGTCATGGGGGGCTGGGAATGCCGCACCTGCCGAGTCACATCCGTGCCTCTAGGTTGGCTTTCTTACGCCGTGCATTGACTGGAGGAGATCCGATTCTGGAGGGGATTGTTAGGGACGCGTTCCCTGGCCTTACCATCAGTCCCTTGGTCAGTTTTATATTTTCCCATTCCAGCCTAATATTTTATACTTTTTCCCACTCCCTTAGCGAGAGCGTCTCTTGATTTTGTCCCCTGGGCAGAATACAGCGGCCTCTCTGTTTTATGGGTTGGACGGTCCCTACTAACATCAATTATGTTTAGTTTGTACTGTGTTTATTTTAAGTTTGTTATTGGGTTCATTTCACTCCCTCTCATTTTATCATTATTAGAATTTTTATGGTATGGGGCGCGATTTTGGTAGGTCTCCCTTGAGTGCACGTGGTATTATGGTGGTTGAAGGATTGTTTGGTGATGGACGAGTTCTTTTGGTGAATGGGTAAAATGTAATGTACGAATGGGTCGCGAATCTGATTAGCTAGGTATAAGATAGTTAGTGTTGACCAGCCTCTACCGCTCCCCTTTATTGGCCTCGTGCCACAATTTGTACTTTTTGTACGAATAAATACCAGTCTTAATCTTATGTCCATCGTCTTTTTATGTTGAATTAAATATAGTTTAATGTTAATTATGTTTTATGAATATTTCCTGAAGATGGTCGACTAGACCGAAACGTCCGACGGTGACATTATATTAACATTAAAACAGCATAATTGCATATTAGGATTTTTGTTTGTTTTTCCGTATATTTTTCTTCATATATATATATATATATATATATATATATATATATATATATATATATATATATGTATGTATATATATATATATATATATATATATATATATATATATATATATATATATGTGTGTGTGTGTGTGTGTGTGTGTGCGTGAAATATATAGAAAATAGGAAAGAACTGGTTAGGTAAATAATCCAAAGTTCTTTAGTATTTTTGTTATTATTTAAAAAAAATAATGCTCGATACAAAAGTAGAGCATAAATATAATTATTTATTTAAAAATATGATTCCAACACGCTACATAAGAGGTCTCATGTTTCAAAACAAGAGCCGAAAACTTCAATATAATTATTTGAATTAAATTGAGTTAAAGTAAGCTCTGTTCTATCTTCAAGCGAAATTTTTTTGGAATAACTTATTTCTGAAATTACGTGTTTTAATATTATATTCATAATTGAAATCAAAATTTCCATGGTAACAGCC
>OZ010614.1:37710169-37722669 GCA_963932145.1 Acanthosepion lycidas | reverse complement strand
ACACACACACATATATATATGTATATATATATATATATATATATATATAGTAAAGGTAAAAAATCTGTTGGTATATAATTCCAATATAAAAAATTAAAACTAAATGAATTCGTGCCTTTTCGACAGAGTCACTTACTGCGCGGATAACCGTTACAATATACGCGCCAACCGAAAAAAAAAAAAAAAATTACAAATGTTTAATTTTTTAACAAAATATTTAATTAATACATGGCCCAAGAGCCACTCAAAGTAGAGGCTTGCTGAATAAGATTATTTTATAGACGTAAGAAGAGGAGATAACATTATGAGTATATGGACGATAGATAACGGTCGAACCAAAGACTTGAAGAGGCCAAGATTATAGTGATTAGGGACGCATCTCCTCCGGTGTCTGTTCCACAAAGTAACCGTCCCCTCTGAGTAGAAATTCTTCCATGTTAATAGAATACAAAGGGAATGAGAATTTCCTCTTTCACCGTTTTCCTAATTCCTCTGTTCGTGGACAGTTGAAAATGAGATATCGATTTTTTTTTTGGGCGCTAAATCTCCGTTGTTTTGACATGGTCTCTTTTGACAGTTCTTCATTTAGGGTGGGTTTTCTTCCAGAACAAGGGCTGTCATATGTATCCCAATCGTAGTCAGCACGATTGCCTTTACGCATGAAACTGACTATTGCCGCTTCGTTTTGACTTCAATGTCAACTTTTATACATACATACATACACACACACACACACTCATACGCACACGCACACACACACACACACACACACACACACACACACACACACACATATATATATATATATATATATATATGTGTGTGTGTGTGTGTATGTATATGTATAATAGCTGGCTACTCGTATTCGAGGATACCCTTCTACTAGAGCGGCTAGCCAATCCCTATTGCAGACTCACGCTCAGGCACATTTGTGTTTGTTAAACACCCACAGAGCCAACCTGTGGTTTATATTACAACTATACTGAGCAGATCTTAGTTACAGTTTCTTGGAGAGACCGTGTTATCTAGACTGATCAACAATCTGAACAACACCAGCACACTCGGTCAGTAGAAGAAAGTGCCGATGGTGTGAATTTGTTTATGGTGAACCTCAAATTGCCAGAAAGTGACTCACAAACTTGATTTCATGACCTTCCTCTGCAGCACATATGGAATGAAACATTCTGTATCCAGTGATGAAACTGCAACGGACTTCCGCTAACACTTTTATAATTCTGAGTGGCGCCTTCTGTAGCATGTCTATGATGCGTAGCCCTCTTCATCCGTTGGTTCATCCGTTGAGATCTTTGGGGTAGGCCATGCTTAGACTGGATTCTTGTCTTCGACCTTGCCACCAAGAATGCTTCTACCAGAGATTTTGTAATGTTGGTGTTAGAAGTGCTCTTCACAAATCCCAAAACTAGACACCACCAATAGCACTTTTAACAACAACACAAAATGCATGTTGTTCGTAAAGTCACTATGTACTTATATTTTGATTAACAGGCATGTTTTAATACAGAATGCAGGAGAAGATTATGAATGAATATTATAAACAATGTTTAAAGTGACGCCGAGTAGCATCACTACAGAACTCGGATCCTACTTATTTTGTTTCTTAACAACGTTGTCAGTTGCCATCTTGAAACAGATTAAATGAACATCACATCCAACACATTAGCATATTCTCGTCGATGAATCGGTTAAACAATTTGCATTAGCCAGGTCACTTTTCATGATCAGTTGATTTCAGTTCTTGTACCGCCATTATGTTGTATGGGAAGAGTTTGTTAATAAATAAATGCATTAATTATATTTATCAACTGATAAATTGAACATAGAATACGCCATGTTCGCTGGACTTTTTTATCCAACATTGCAAGATGCTGTACGGTCAAGATCTTAACCCCAAGATTCGTGTCCTGTCCTTTAAATAGCATCACCAGATATATACAGGATGTTTAGAAAGTCATTATGTACTTATATTAACGTAACCTGGGAGATGGAACCATGCTTCGTCAGTAAAAAAAAAAATGTTACATGCAACAGATTAACAGAATTCTTGTCAATAAAACGGTTGAACCATTTGCAATAGAACAGAAGCTTTTTTATGATAAGTTGCTTTCCGTTCTTGCACCGCCATTATTTTGTATGGGAAGACTTTCAATTTTTGTCTGATGGCCTTATGAGCAGTTCCAGGGTCAATATCTTGCTGGCTGCTGCACTAACTTTCGTAATAATTGTCTTGGACTCTTGGACTCTGCTGCATACTATCAGAAATATCCAACAGTTTCTTCCCCGATAGCTTTGCTGGGGTCTTCCACAACATTTGACATCGTCCACTGATCCTGTTTCGCGAAATTTATTCAACGTGGTTACAAAACGCATACACACATGCACACACACACACACATATATATATATATATATATATACACACATACATACATATACACATACAGCCATACACATCCACTCCTACCTATATATACATTTACACGCATATATACATACGGGCATACGCATACGTGCACAAAAACATATACACATAAAACCTTACATCTCCATACAATTACATACACCATCTAAACAAATACACAATGTATCCCTTTATCTATCCGTCTAACTATACATACATACATATACACCCATATACAGATATATATGTATACATGCATACCTAAACATACACACACATCTAGATACACATCTACCTACATTGCATTAACCTTGCTATTTAATTTTGTATAAATTGTTTCTTTATGATATATATATATATATATATATATATATATATATATATATATATATATATATATATAAACATCTACTATTAAATATTCTATTCTGTCTGATCATGAGCCGTTCTAATGTTCGAATGTTTGCTTTAATTTCTGGAGAAAATAAATACAAAAATAGCCCAACATTTGGATATCAGATTGTAAGTTCAAGATGCGATTCTATGACGTCATACCACGTGATAGACCGAAATATTAACAACAGAACCAATGTTTAGATGCATTGTAATGTGTTGTGACTAGTTTGAAATGTCATTTTGTTGAGTGTGGGTTGCTTCGTCTTAATGTAGATGGCTTCCAATATAGGAAGGTTCTTTTTACTGTGTGTACGTGTGAGTATTATCGTGTTATCAACTAATATCTGTCTAATATTATGTACGTGGCTATATATATATCTATCTATCTATATATATATATATATATATATATATATATATATATATATATGTATATATATATGTATATATATATGTGTGTGTGGTTGCTCAGTTCTTTGAGGAGGTTTGTATGATAAGTTTACACGTCATGAAAGAAGAACTTTATGGAAACCACTGATGGCGAAACATGTCTGAATCTGATTATCTGCATCTATTTTTAATATTCAGCTACTTATGACGGGCATCAGAGATTTTATAGTGTTATAAGGGCGTTGGTAGACTCCCCTTTTGACTAAAAAATAAATATATAAAAAAATAAATGACAATTCTGTAACAACAACGTTTACACACTTTCGTTTATTAGGCAATAAATAACAACACTTAGCTTGCGTTTCTTTACACAGATGTCTTTAAGAATATTCTAGACGCTTTAAAAAAAAAGTAAAATCTGAGACATTAACGCTATTCTTCCTCCCCTCTACTTCTGTTTATAAACAGAAATCGTAAAATAAAATCTATGAATTTACCTTGACGGAATCTCTCAGGGAACGAAACGTGTTGGTAAAGGAACGTTTTAAGTTTTCTCGAACATTCAGGACGGTGGACGAAAATAAATAGATATATTGTTTAAAAAATAAACGGAACGGCTACTCAAATACGAGAATGCATTAAAAATAACGTTTAAAGTCATAGAATCTGTCGGATTAATAAAAAAAGAAGTAAAATTCTCTTTTTTTACGTTTGGATAAGAAACTATGGAAATTTGAAAAACTTCGAGAGATTTTTATGACTGGAAAGATTTCGCTGGAAAGGCACTAAATTTGCCTTCCCTGGTCGCATGCTCTGCGTGGCCTAGTGGCTTAAGGCGTGCCGGGTTTAACGGTAGTTTCCACTGAACTTCCTTCTTTTAATAATACAGGAATAAATAAATATACTGTTTTATAAATAGGGCTGCCCAAGTACGAGTATCCACTAAAAATAACGTTTAAAGTGATAAAAATATGTAAGATTTATTAAAAAAAAATCAATTCTAATATATATATATATATATATATATATATATATATATATATATATATTTATAAGTGGCGACTCCGGGGGTCAGGTTTGTCGGGCTTAGCCCGAGTGAGCCAACATTCAAGTATTGCAAACAAACAAAATTTTTTTGTAGTGCATTGTTTTCATTCTTGACTTCATCCGGATCCAAAGTTAATTTGTTTTAACTCCGTGCATCAAAATATTCAACAAAATGCATTTCGTTGATATTGTTCATAATAAAGAAGAAATAATGAAAAGAAATGAAAGTAAAAAAAGAATGAAATAAAATTAACGCACCTTTTAAACATCTCTAATAGATCGTATGCTCTGTTTTTAAAATAACACATTTTTATTTCAATTTATTGTTTTCAAATGTCAATTTTAAATAACTTATTGCATACTGTATCAGTTTTTTTAGCGTATCAATTGAAAAAGGGCAAATTAAATTTAACCCGACTTAAAGTTGGCGAAAATCAAAGAAAGTGGGAGCCATAATTCGTTAACTGGAGAGTTGGGTGCGGAGGAGTATGACTGGGGTAGTGTTGAGGAAATATGATACCACTCAACTATTCCTATCTCTGCTTAAGTGACTTGATAACCAAACAATAAAACAATAAAAAATGGAAAGGAGGTAATAAACAGACAAACATATCAAATACTTTGTCCTCACAATTTTTTCTGGTCAGGTCGATAAAGACCTGATACAATACAACACAATGCGCTAAGCATTTTTCCTGCAGTCGACTGACTCAGATCCAATCCGCGGTGCCTCTTCGCGGTCCAAATCCACATTGTGTCGCAGGTATATCTCGAGGGCAAATCCATCTTGTATGCCGATTAAGTAGACGTTTTTGGACAAAAACCTTACCCACTGCCTCAAGTAGACTTATCCCCGATAATCTCCACAGATGGATTTTGACCCTTTCTCCTTAAAGAAGAAAATAATGATTACATCAGCCTATTTCTGAGGTACATGTGCACTCGACCAAATATATATATATATATATATATATATATATATATATATATATATATATATATATATATGTGTATATATATATGTTTGAAACAGTACAGAAACGTATTATGGCATAAAAAGCAAGAAATTTTATATTATAGGCCATGATAGCTTTAAAATAAAAACACACACCAGTCGACCGGTTTCGTCCCCTCTCATCAAAACTGTTAACGGGGAACACAAATTATGAAGAGAAAAAAAAAAAAGAAAGTCTGTCATGGATGACGTGAATTAAATGGACAGGGAGAAGAAAAAATATAATTATAAAAATTATACGAACTAAGATGCTACACCATCGATCTGACGATACATGATATTATCGAAACTAAAATCGACAAACATGGTGGCAAATTCCATGAGTTCAATAAAAACATCTTCAGGTATGTTCGGAGGAGTCAAATCACTACGATATAACATATCGCTACAAATATCAATAGTCACTGATAAAGGAACACAAGTGAAGAGGCTACAGATGTCAAAGGAACACATAAAACCATCAGTGGCATCACAATTCCGAATGAATTTGGAAAAAGAAAATGAATCTTTGATACTGTAATGCTGCAACACTGGTTGCGACAATATAGCAAGCCACTTTGCGACAATATAGCAAGCCACTTTATGCTGTGAAGACCCAATCATCGATAATATGGGTCTCAACGGGACACCCTTCTTATGAATCTTGGGTAATCCATAAAGACGGGGACGAATAAAGCCAGACGGTCTCTGCCATTTCAGAAGAAAGAACACCACTTGTTCTTGTTCAAAGAACTTCTTCCTCTTTTATTACCTCTGTTTATAGGAAGTCTACCTTTACAGGTCTTTATACTCGATGGGACTCTTTTTGTCCTAAACGACAAAAGATCAGTCTGATTAGGACCTTGACTCATAGGGCATTAATGATTTGTTCTAAGAACACCTTGAAAGATGAAATCAGTTGTTTAACTGAGATCTTTGTGAACAATGGTTATCCATTGAACATTGTTCAATCGGTTATTCGAGATAAGACTGCCAGGTTCAATAAAATCAAACCTGCTATAGTGGGTAAATGTCCGGTCTATCTTCGTTGACTGTGGTTGGGGTAGGATTAGTGAATCCTTCGCCAAGCGGATTTCATTTCGTTCCCGTAAGTGTTATAATGCTGCCAACGTTCGTGTTGTTTTTCAAACTAAGTCCGTACTTTCATCTATGTGTGAAGATGTTCTACCCCCCCACCATATTAATTCTGTTATTTACCATTTCAAATGTAGTTGTGGATTCGACTACATAGGTAGAACGACACAGCGGTTGGACGTTAGAATTAAACAACACGTACCTGCTACAATAATGAATAAAAATTTTTCGTTGGGCAATACCATTCGTAACATATATGGTTCTTCGATTGCGGATCACTTTATAAAGAATCCCACTCGTGTGATGGATTTCTGTGTGAACTGGTTTTCCGTTTTGACCAGAGCACACTCATTATTCCATCTTAAGGTGTTGGAGACGTTGTACATCAGGGCCAGGCGACCTGCTCTTTGTAAACAAAGAGATTGTTTGCTTGGACTTGCTGTGCTGCGTTTCTAGCATCGTATAATTTTTATAATTATATTTTTTCTTCTCCCTGTCCATTTAATTCACGTCATCCATGACAGACTTTCTTTTTTTTTTCTCTTCATAATTTGTGTTCCCCGTTAACAGTTCTGATGAGAGGGGACGAAACCGGTCGACTGGTGTGTGTGTTATTGTTTTTATTTTAAATCTATCATGGCCTATAATATAAAATTTCTTGCTTTTTATGCCATAATACATACATATATATACATATATATATATATATATATATATATATATATATATATATATATATATATATGTGTGTGTCATGGGTCCTTAACTATAGCTACAGAATGAACTCTTCCTAACACTATGTATACTACGCCTCTCAAGAGAGAGTGTCGAGTCGAGTCGATAGTAGTTCATTCCAAACCAGACTGACAGTCATACTAACACCTTCCACATCTTGTATTATTATTTCGTGTAATATACCTTCGTTATTTCTACTCTTTTGTCCGTGTTGTTCTTCCTTGGTCCTAACCTAAAAAATCCCTTACTATAAAGGTAATTTACATTAACCAGAAAAAAAAGGCTTAGACAGAAGCGTCTATCTTTTTAAATTTGGATTTTTTAATGTAACTGTAACAACAAAAACATTTCGATTTCATTTTTGCCTTGAAAAAGTCGGAAGACGAAACGCGTCGGCAAAATCTAAGATTTTTTTCCAATTGTCATTTTATACCATATATATATATATATATATATATATATATATATATATATATATATATATATATATATATATGTACAGGGTGTCCCAAAATAATGCATACACTCTTTGAATCGTTATAACGTATTCAGTTTATGTATTTTGACTTGTAAGTAAGATTAATACAAGAGAAAGAATACGCATTTAAAGAATTTGAGAGTAAAATATACAAAAAAACATAGAAAATTAACTTTAATAAGATAAAAGCTACTTGAAGCAATGGCAGAATGTTCATATAATGATGAGTTCACATCAAGTGCTCAAACTGGTTGCCATTCTGTTCAATACACTTTTCATATCTTGAAGAAATAGATCTACAAACGTCCAGTATCATTTCCTCTGGTATTTGAACACATTCTTCTTCAATTGCTACTCTCATTTCAGCAATTGTTTCAGGTTTCCTGCTGTAAACATTGTGTTTTAGAAACCCCTACAAGAAGAAATCTAAGCGTGTCAAATTTGGTGATCTAGGTTGGTATTCAACTGTTCCAATTCATCTGTTTTGTATATTTTCATCCATATAAGTTCTCAAATCACGGTAATGTATTATTAACTATTAATATTTAAAGAGTGGTTACATTAATTTGGGATGCCCTATATATATATATATATATATATATATATATATATATATATATATATATATACCTTCGTTATTTCTACTCTTGTGTTCGTGTTGTTCTTCCTTGATCCTAACCTGGACCATAGCAATATATATATAAAAAAAATCCCTTACTATATATATATATATATATATATATATATATATATATATATATATATATATATATAACATGATATAGGGCACCTCGAGGTGGAGTAATGGTTAGCAAGCTTGTATGCTAGAACAATTATGACTAAGTAGTGAGTTTGATCCTCACTGGGTGCACCCTACATTCAGCCTTGTGCCACATCTAAGCTACGCTTGGAAAATCGCTATATAACATGATATATCTCTTCAGCAAGCTTTGACTGGTATGCCATCAAGATCTGGTAACTTTTCATATCAATTCCTTTTATTGTTTCCTGGGTCGTAGTAGTATGATACAGTATCCGATCAATGTTATCTAACTGAGGCGAATTATTAAAGATGTCTCCGTTTAAAATTGATGGACGATACAGAAACATATCTGCAAAATGTTCAGTTCAGCATTTCATTTATATCCATCTGGTCCTTGAAAAGAACAAACCCGTCATTTAGCTTGAGTGCTACCATAGACGAGGCCTGTGGACCAAAGATCTGCTTAATCAGGAGATATAACATTTTGGAGTCCTTCCAATCGTAATATTAACGGTCCTAACCTGGCATCTCGGCTTCATTCCCTTTCCTAATCTCACAATGTAGCTTTTCTCCACCTTTTTTTATTTTTTAATAAAAAACTTTTAAGGCAATTGTTCTGGTGATCTTTCCTCTATCGCACCAAGACTTTATGAATTTAAGCGCAGTACTAGATTGGCGGCAAGGTCTCATCATTTTACAATCGAAATAGCTACATCTAACTATATTCTATACTAACAGTTTCTTCTATCGCACTTCTCGCTTGTGGATCTCTCTTCCGGCTTCTTGCTTTCAAGTCAACTTTGATCTTCAAAAATTTAAATGCAATGTCAATCGTTATCTTCTGCCTTCTTAATTCTTATTCTTTTATTGTCCTCTCTCCTTTTCTCATATTCTCTAACACCCAGTAACCACTTGCATCCTAGTGGCTTTATTGCCTTGCTTGGTGTGAAATGCTAAAAAGAAAATCACTCTGAGCTTGCAAGGAAATATCTAACTTTCACTGATTTTTCATCTGACGGATTTTGTTCGGTAGCGATGGTTTGGCGTTTTTTGACGAATTGGACTACCATTTGGGGATCCTTGCAAATAGCAGAGTCCCTCAAAATCAAAGCATCGATATGTTTTGGAATCATTGTACCATAATATCTTATTTTACGTTTAATGTAGAGCTTCATCTTGTCACGTACCAAGCTATTTGTCCGTAACACATTCAACACCACGCCTGACTCAGACAGTGCATACACCCTGAACTAATTTCAACTGGTAAAAAAAGAATAAAAGTTACAGAAAAGATGAATTTTGAATTATCATATCTAATAAAGATTTTTAATGCTAAATAAAATTATTAACACAAACTCATTGCATTCTATTTAGGAATTCAGGGAAATTGATAAATTTGATTTGAAATCCAGTTGAAATTAGTTCCAAG
Source organism: Acanthosepion lycidas (assembly GCA_963932145.1). NCBI lineage: Eukaryota > Metazoa > Mollusca > Cephalopoda > Sepiida > Sepiidae > Acanthosepion > Acanthosepion lycidas. Next base: position 37,712,923 of record OZ010614.1, on the reverse strand, counting down.
TAGAAATTAGTTCCGAGTTGAAATTAATTTCGTGTTGTAATTAGTTCCGTATTGAAATTATTTCCGTGTTGAAATTAATTCCGAGGTGAAATTAATTCTGAGTTGAAATTAGTTCCAAGTTGAAATTAATTTCGTGTTGAAATTAGTTCCGAGTTGAAATTAGTTCCGACTTAAATTTAGTTCCGAGTTGAAATTAGTTCCGAATTGAAATTAGTTACAAGGTGAAATTAGTTCCGAGTGGAAATTAATTCCGAGTTGAAATTAATTCCGACTTGAAATTAATTTTGTCACTCACCCTGAAGGTCTTTGCTAATCTTTTGATCTTTTACGAATCCAAGTAACCTTACGGGTAACTTTTTAATGGAAAAGGAGTTGCAAATGACTAGTTCGAATTCACTGCAAAGCAGAAGGTGTAGTCCGTTACTATTCTTTCTTTTTCCCAAGGCCACACTTAGTCAGGCCCTTTCAAGTCTCGTGATCCTTGACGACTTTAGCATTGAAACCCCAAGCAGGAGAATCTTAACTCTTTTTGGAACCTTTCACGCAGAAATATATGTGCACGCACAAACATGCATAAAGATACAAAAGTTACATACACGGTTGTTACGCACATACTAATGTATACATACATTCATGTATGGATACACATACATACGTAGAAACGCATATAACCTGGCCAAAGTTAACCTCTAAAGTCAAATATAAACTCTACCAATGTTTACCTATAGACCCAAGGATAAACCCGATCAATGTTTACCTTTAAATTCAAGTATAAAACTGAAAAATGCTCAACTATAGAATTAAGTTTTATGAGTAATCAAGAGTGGTCTTCCCTTGTTTCGTTACTCTCCTCTTTGAGAGATCTATTTCTGTTTACTGGGACTATAAAAAGACACTAGACGCGAACCTTGTATTCTGAGTTGAATAAAGCTTTCTTAAAGCCTGTACCTACGCACTTTTGTCATTACATTAAGTATAAATCCGACCAGTATTGTTTTCGTTTCGTTTATTTTGTTTTACGGCTTATCGACCCCAATGGGCTATTTAATACCGGCAAGGTTTTTAGGGTAGGTTCGTATGAATAGAATAACTATTTGTATGAAATCAGTTTGTAGATCAGGTTTCATTGAATCTGTTTATACTTTCATAGGGTTTTGACTCCAGTTTGGGAGTTAATTATTTGCTCATATCTGGGACCTTAACAGGTTCTACCACCCCAAGATAAGGTAGACATGCGAACTACAGCAATTAAGACGCGGTTTCACCATCTTCAAAACCTCCTGATTAGTGGCCTTGCTGTCGGACAGAGTTTATCATTATAGCCAGGACGACGACCAATTTTTAAGTATAGACTCAAATATAATTACGACCAATTTTTAGCTACAGATTAAAAATAAAATGTTTATAGACTTGAGACTTGAGTATAAATCCAACCACTTTTTAACTGCGGATTAAAAATAAAAATGCGACCAATGTTTATAGACTTAAGTATAAATCCCAACAATTTCTAACTGCGGATTAAAAATAAAAACGCGACCAATGATTAACTATAGACTCAAGTATAAACCTAATATTTGCCTATAGACAAGTTTAAAGAACACATTCATTTTTTACTTATAGACCCAAGTATAATCAGTCAGTAATGTGTCGTGCGTGATACATGCTTAGGCGATCATGATCTGACGAGGCAGATTTTCCCCCAGTAGGTTGCCATTTCTTTCTGTGGTAGACCAGTTGCCATCCAAGGCTACAGAACCTGGTTTGTCCTGTTATTTACCCATAGCTGGTGGGGAGGGAGAGAAGAAGAGGATTCATATCTATCCCAAGGGTATTAGCATGTAAGTTGATGTAATGGATTTCTCCGATTCCTCAATCCCAGACGCTATCCATTACTCGAAGTATTTTAGTCACATTTAGAATCAAGTATAAATTCAGCCAATATTTACCGGTTGACTCTAGTATAAACCCTACTAATATTTACCTATAGACCTGTGTATAACAAATGGAGACCCGACATTAAATAACTAAACAAGGGTTGGTATGTTCTAAAAATCCATCAATTCAACCTACAAACACATAAAAACAGATACGCATGCGTACAAATACATCAGCATACATAGCACACCTCGCTCAGAATCTGCATTTTGTTGCAAATAACAACAAAAATATTGAGTAACTCTCAACACTTGTAATGGGTGAAATTTTATTTAAAAAAAAAAAGGCAAAAAAAAAAATGCACTTATATTGATACATACGTAATGATGAGAAGGGCAGTCTGAGGCGGTGTAATGGTTAACAAGCGTGTCTCGCTAGCACAATTACGAATAAGTAGTGAGTTCGTTCCATACTTTCCCCATACTTTCGGCCTTGTGCCACATCTAAGCTACGCTTGGAAAATCGCTAAATAATGATGAGAGATCACTTAATTGAACGCATAGTATATTTAGTTTTCAACACAATCTCCTTTTTTCTTTCTTTTTTTTTTCTTTTTGTTGTTGTCAACGCACTTAATTCACCGGCGAATATTAACGACAAGGATCGAAGATGATACAGCGAAAATTTCAGATACAAATTGAGTTAATATCTACGTACGCACAAGCGCCCACGTATACAAGCACATACACGCATCGGCACACACACACACACACACACACACACACATTCTTTATCCCCCCATTGTACGCAAACATACACACACATACGCACACTCAATCATACTTGCCCCCCATTGCACGCAAATGCACACACACATAC
>OZ010614.1:37687669-37700169 GCA_963932145.1 Acanthosepion lycidas | reverse complement strand
GATCAGTATAGGCTGGGTCACTGTGGAGAGGGGCTATGCTGTTGAAAGACCCGAAAGCTCGAATGACTCTCGGCTAAAATGCATGACTGATAATATGTGCCAAATTTCACGAATATATATAGATATGAAAAAAATGTGAGGAAAAAATTTATATTATATATATATATATATATATATATATATATATATATATATATATATATATATATATTTCATTTATTACTACACACACGCGCACATATAAATATACGTATACACACACGGACTTATTATCTTGTCTGTATATACATTATCTTCATATATATATATATATATATATATATATATATATATATATAGAGAGAGAGAGAGAGAGAGATAGATAGAGAGAGAGAGATAAAGACAGAAACAAATAGACAGGTACATACATACATACATATTATTAATATATGTATATATATCGATATAGATAATATTATCTTGTCTGTATATTCATTATCTTTATATATATATATATATATATATATATATATATATATATAGATAGATAGATAGATAATATTAGTGGTTAATATACACATACATATGCAATCATGTATCTAAACTATATAAATATATATACATTCATACATACACATGCATATATATGTATACAAGATAATTCCGAGAGGATAGAATTCAGGTAGAACTCAATGTCCAGGACAGAGTAAGGATATAATAAAAAGGCTTAAACACTAATACTCAATGGTCATGCATAATGGTAAGGAGTATGGAGTATTAGTGTTTAAGCCTTTTTATTATATTTTTTAAATGATATATTTACTGGATACACGTGCTTGAGTAGACGCCATTATTTCTTTTATAAAAAGACTAAATACAGTCTAATTTTAAAACTATCTATTGATTGTGTGTGCGTGTTTCCTACCTTCCGACTTCATTGGACCGGGTTTGTTTACGTTGATGCCTGGTCCGATGAAGTCCTAAGGGGACAAAACGCGTCGCATAACAAAAAAAAAAACAACTTTTCCACATTTGTCATATGTCTTTCTTCCAAAACTGTTCTTGATATATAAATATTTATGCATCGTTATAGGAATTTATATATGATTATATATATATTTTTTTTTTATTATTTGAAAACATCACACTCCATTCATGGTTGATTTAAGTGCATTCATAAGGGAGACGACTCTTCTGAAAAATCTGTTCAAAATAAATGCATTTTTTTTTTTAATAGAATTCGAGTATGGGCAAACAAGCACACACACATATATATGGCGAAATGCGAAAAAAACTGTATTTTCAATTAAACGTTTTCTATTTGTCATATATATATATATATATATATATATATATATATATATATATATGACAAATAGAAAACGTTTAATATATATATATATATATATATATATATATATATATATATATATATATATATATGAAAAATAGAAAACGTTTAATTGAAAATACAGTTTTTTTCATATTTCGCCATTCTAGGCTTTATCAGATCCAGAAACGAAAGAATGAAATATGTGTATGTCTATTTGTGTGCATGTGCATTTGTGTGTATGTGTATTTGTGTCTATGTGTATTTGTATTTTTGTGTATGTGTATTTTTGTGTATGTGTATTTTTGTGTATGTGTATTTGTGTGTATTTGTGTCTGTGTGTATTTGTGTGTATGTGCATTTGAAAATGCTCTATGTCTATTTGTGTGTATGTATATTTGTGTGTATTCTTAAATAATGAATCGTCGTTCTTTTTCCTTAAGATGGCGTTTCTCGTGATTAAAGAAGAAAGGAAATGAGGGACTTTTAAAAGCTAAAATACTTATTCTGTATCTTTTCTTTATAATTCTTAATTCATGCCTAAAGTTATTAATATTTTCACAGCTTTTTTTTTGTATCGAATTAGAGGATATATCCTCATCTCATTTTCAGAATGTCACGGAAGAATGAAATTCATATAAGCCTTTTGTGAAATGAATCCGAGGCAATGTCTTATCCCTTCCTTCGGAATTGGTTGAAAGTAAAAGATTTATGTGTTTTTTTTCCGGTCTATCCATGTGTTTTCCGTGTCGACAATATGTTTTTTTTTTTTTTTAAAACAGGATACATAAATCTCGACAAATCTTTTTCTTTCGTTTGTGGATCAGATGAAGCCTTGAATGACGAAACGCGTAATCAAATTTATTTTCAATGAAATTTTTTTTCCATTTGTCAAATTTCTAAAAAACTATGCCAGTATTTCTGTATCCTATTTTAAAAACATACACACACCAACAAACAACTACACACACACACATATATCTATGTACATAAATACATATATATGTATAGATAGAAATATTCACGTAAATGCTCTGTTTATAATAAACAGTATTAAACAACATTTACCGGCCTGAATGTACGAGAAATTTTCACAGAAAATATCCGTCCTCTATAAAAAGAATGTATAAACATAAAAAATGTCTTAAAATAATTGTCGGACTTTGTCAATTTCATAATTTGTGATGTGTTTTGTTTACATTTGGATGCGCTTTGAGGAGATATGAATGTACGTGAGAGATTCATGGAAGATTGAAGTTTAAAAACAGTAAATTCGACCTTGCTAACCGAACGCTCCTCTGCGGCCAAAAGGCACGTCAAGCTAAATGACGGTTCCGTATAGGATACAGGTTCGATTCCTGTTGGAGGACGAATATTTTCTGTGAAAATTTCTCGGGTATTCAGGCCGGTAAATGCTATTTAATACTGTTTATTATAAACAGAGCATTTACTTAAATATTTGTATCTATAAAAAGAATGTATAAACATAAAAATGTCTTAAAATAATTGTCGGACCATTTCATTATATATATATACGGCTTAGTGGTAGAATTTCCGACTGACACCAATTCAGTCGGGTTTCGATCCTAGCTAGAGGCAACCGGATGTCTAGCCACACTGATGAGCTGCGAAACAGTCTGTCTATGGATGACGTTATATATGTGTGTGTGTGTGTATCGTACGATCGGAAGGGCGTTAAACCTAGTCTCACAAACTCACATCAATTCAACTATATATATATATATATATATATATGCATCAAGAAAGAAAAAACTTAACACATCATTCCTTCTTGATGTATAGCATATTACTCTGTATATAAATACATTGATTTCTCTGCATGTATCTATCTTTTTAATATTTTATATTAAAAATACATATTTGGCTCATCCTTACCACTTACGGATTTGATATTATATATATATATATATATATATATATATATATATATATATATTACTGAATTTATCCTGTGTTCAAGCGTATGTACTGAATGATTCCAATTTATATTTTCATGTTAAGTTGATCGTCTTTGTTGATATACAAATGTGTCATTGACTCCAGGAAGCTGCTGAAATTATTTCTGTGTCTCTTAGTTCATATCTTTTCTCTTTCTTTCTTTCTCTCACTCTCTTTCAACACACTCCCTGTTGTTATCATTTCCTCTCAAACCTCTCTCTCTCTCTCTTTCATTCTCCCCCTCTCTCTAGATCTAAACAGCTGTGTTGCCCATACAAGTCAGGTTTGCCACTAAGCAAACACAGACGGAACTCTGTCCCTATATGTTCTATTCAAAACAATTTCCACCCCACCCGTCCAGTGGAGAACACATAGATTTTTTTTCCTTACAAAGAAAAGGAAATAAAAAAAAAAGAAACTTTATTGAAGAAGTTTAGTATACCTTGGTACAGTCATGGACTGTCCTTGAGCCACTTGCTGCCAGTGAACCACATGCTGCCGGTGAGCTGAATACTGCCGGTGAACCACATGCTTCCGATGAGCCTCATGCTGCCCGTGAGCCGCATGATGTCGGTGAGCCACATGCATCCGGTAAGCCGAATGCTGCTCGTGAGCCGCATGGTGTCGGTGAGCCGCATGCTGTCGGTGAGCCGCGTGCTGCCGGTGAGCCGCATGCTGCCGGTGAGCCGCATGCTGCCGGTGAGCCGAATGCTGCCCGTGAGCCGCATGCTGCCCATGAGCCTCATGCTGCCGGTAAGCCTCATCCTGATTGTTTGGTATTTCTGAATGGTACGTTTAATTTCATGGGGTAAATAGCGTGTCTTAAAATTATGATGGTTTTGTTTCCTTATCAATTGTTCATTCACACTTTCGTATACATAACCAAACATATAAACAATGATTAAGTACGGGTCGGCGTCGACTTACGACCTCGATTGTTTACGACCAATAGATCTTAAATCGATCTGGTCGTAAGTCGGTCTGTAAATAATTTTGCAATCTTTTTATCATTGTTTAGGCATTATTGCATCCTGAAAATCATTTTTTACGGTTACTTTATGTTTAATGCCATTCGTATCATCAAACATTGTATTTTTACGTTCGTCAAAAAAACAAAAAAGCCTCAGCAGTGCAAATCTAGCACTCGATATAGTCTACCTCCTTCTCGATCGCGATACGAATGTCCATTAAAAGTAAGACCTGTTCTTCTTTAATTAAAATAGATTTAATAAAAGAAGTACACGAAGCATACTAGAATGAAAAGAAAAGTCTCTGAATTGCAAGTCTCGTCCTCAACATATTCTCCTTCATACTCGATCGCGATAAGAGTGTCCATCAAAAAGTAAGACCTGTTCTTCTTTAATCAAAATAGATTAATAAAAGAAGCTCAAAAGAATACCAGGATGAAAACAAAAGTCTCTGCATTGCAAATCTCGTCCTCAACATATTCTCTTTCATTCTTGATCGTGATACGAGGGTCCATCAAAAAGTAAGACCTGTTCTTCTTTAATTAAAATAGATTTACTAATGGACGCACGCAAAGCATACCAGAATGAACAGAAAAGCTCTTAATGACGTGGCAGCAAATGTCCACGACCACACACACACACAACTAATCTGATTAAGTATGAGTACAAACAAAGACGTGAGTGTTGCTGAAACAGTACTCCCCGTTCTTCTCTAATTACAATAGATTTAATAGAATATACAAAGCGTACGAAAACGAACGCAAAATCAGCAGGACTACAAATCTAGTCTTGAATATAACCTTATTATTCGGTCATAGTATTCTCATTTTGAATGAGGACATGTATATCCACCTCCCGTGGAAACTTTTTCTCTCCATTATTAGGCCTGGGTTATCTAACGCCGGAATCATTTTTAACATTTTTATACCTTCAACTACAAATAAAATGCACTGGTGGTCAATAGTAACGCCTTCGGTGTAATTATTTCAAGATGTGGTCGACTCTGCTTGCTCTCTGGTGATCCGCGTTCAAACCCAAGTGTCGGCAGAAACACTTTATTCCTATATGACAGTAATTCTGATATAAATAGATATCGTTGGTAATTCTTTTATATAAAAATGTATTGCTGGTATTTTTACTATAAAAATGTATTTTTAAACTTTCATATTGTTTGGGGGTTCACTATTTGGCTATAGCAGGGGACCCTAACAGGTACTAACACCGCGAGTCAGGGTGGACCTGGGAACAACAGTAGTTAAGAAGTGATTCCACGCTCCTCAAAACCTCCAATCTCCCGATCAGAGGCCTTATTGTCGGATGTACTTTTATCGTCATACCCAGGTCTAACCCCTGTTCAAATTGTTCTAGTAGACTGGCTGCAATCATAGGGTAACTTCTATCCTGTTATTTAACAGACAGATTATTTAACAGATATTAGGTTGGTGCAAAAATAATTTCGTTTTCTCCCATATGTTACTATGTGAGAAAACGACATTATTTTTGCACCAACCTAATAGCTTAGGAGAGATGAGATGATTTCGAGCCTTTTCATTCGAATGAAAAATAGGTCGGAATTTGAACTTGGCTCGCCGATTCCATTTTTTCGTGTCGGTTACTGTTACGCCACCCTCACATAAAGGCGCATAATAGCACACCTAAAGGCTAAAAAAAAAATGTGGAGAAAACGTTAAAAGAAAGACTGCCATTAGTTTTGTGTTTTCTTTCAAGATCCGTTAAAAGGTTTTTTATCCTTTCAGGCAGTCATCAGATCAGTGCGTTTGTCATTTCAACGTGAAACATCTGCTAATATTTTTGACGTAAGTTTATGGCGAATTTTACTCGCCTCATAACACCTGCTTGGGCGTGGGTAGTGTTCACCTCTCCGATTTTAAATCAAAATTCTCATTACGATTGATAAGTGAGCTCCACACTCATGGGATGCTTAGTAATTGGGCGTAACCAAAGTAATGCTTTTATCACCATCAACGAATTGCCAGAGTTGGAAGGGTCAGAAAAATGACATTTCTCGCGAGATTTTGTCAGCGGCTTCGGAACAATCGCTGCTTTCACTGCCTTCATCTCCATCTTTGAATTGTCATGAATTGCTATCCCATTTCCTGCCAGAGTAAGAAAACTCAAGGCAAAGACAAATCTCGCGAGACAATCATTTTTTAAATGTTTTCAATGGCAACATCGTTGAATTGTTTTGATTCGTTATCTGATTTCTTGCCCGAGTAAAAAGACAAAGACAAATCTCGCGAGAAAAAACATTGTTTTAAATAACTTCATTGCCATCATCTCTGAATTGTTTCGAATAGGTGTCTGATTTTTTGTGGCCTTGTTAGGTCCAGAAATAAAGACACAAGAGAGGAATTGAGTTAAATATATTAACAGAAACAATAATACAAACATAAAAAAAACGAGTGTTACAGCAAGAATGTTCGACCCGACTGTCAGAGCTGACTGCTGGAAACTTCTCTCTCTAAAAGGTAGTACATGCTTTTATTTATACCTGGGAGAGTCCATGCGTGCGTGGGTAAATTACCATAACAGATTTTTTCCCAGAGTAAGAAGACGAACACAATTCTCGGGGTCCTATAGCCTGTTCGTTACTATCGAACTCTCTGACTTGAGCAGAGAGGAACCCGGACGAAGCTGTGCCGAAGGGCAGAGTTTCGTCCGGGGAGGTAGACAGACCCGAAGCCGCTTATGCGGGTTCTACGGGAATATTTTTGGCGAGCCTATGGGCTAGGAGAACCCACGGTAAACTCGGCCTTGTGCCACATCCATTCATCGTGGGTGGGAGAGCTGTTAAATATTAACATAATTCTCGCGAGATTATCATTGCTTTAAATGCCTTCAATGCCATCATCTCTGAATTTTCTGGGATCACTATTCGATTCTCTGCCAGAGTAAGAAGACTCAAGACAAAGAAATTTCTCACGAGAAAATCATTGCTTTAAATGCTTTCGTTACTATCATCCATGTGTTGTCTTGAATCGTTGTCTCATTTCTTGTCAGACAAATGTCGTGCCTAGACTTGAAGCGTTTAAGCTTGTCTGAACTTGAAGACGTTAACGCTGTAGTGTTCGGAGAAGCACACTCGCGGAAACCTGTTCCACAAAGTGGAGGTTGTTGGCAAGGAAAAATCCGAGTGGAACATCCTTCTTACAAATTGAATACAGAGGGGCTGGCGGTGATTCAACCCTGTGGACATATTACCTCTGAGGTTATAGTTGTCCACTAAGCTTATCTATATTTCAAATATGACTACAAATACGGGTCACTCGGTGAGGTTCGGGCTCACTATTCACCCCCTGCATCATAATAGTTCCTAGACGTTTCACACACAAAATGTGATTGTTATAGAATTCTTCTTCTTTATGTGCAGTGTTCCTTCAAGACATGCTCGGTCATCGCACTTTACCATTCCGTGTTCTTTGTGACTCTTAGTATATTGTCATTTTGTTACCTTCTCTCAAACCCTGTTCCGCCATCCATTTACTGAAGCACACATGTCAAGCGTTGATTTTCTCTGTCCCTCTTGCCTTCAATCTGTCCTGTGAATATCAGATCTTCCGAGCCATCTTTCCTCAATATGTTCCCTAGAAATTTTAATTATCTCTCTCTCTCTCTCTCTCTCTGATGTTAAATATAAATTTCCTTTTTGGCTGCATTTTAACTGAAACTTCGTTGTGGCTCACATGTTCAATCCATGGTATTTCCAACATCCCTCTGTAAATCCACATTTCTGTTGCTTCAAGTCCCTTCTTCGAGATTTCCAACATTCACTGCTATACGGGATGACTGATATCATGTAACAGTTCTGTACTTTTTCTTTGTTTCTGTCGCTTCAAGTCTCTTCTTCATCTGTGAGGAGATTGTCCAGCATTCACAGTCATATAGGATGACTGATATTACGTAACAGTTCAGTACTCTTTTCTTTCTTTCTGTTTCTTCAAGTCTCCTTTTCATCTGTGAGGAGATTGTCCAGCATTCACTATCATATAGGAGGACTGATATTACGTAACAGTTCAGTACTCTTTTCTTTGTTTCTGTTGCTTCAAGTCTCCTCTTCATCTGTGAGGAGATTGTCCAGCATTCACTGTCATATAGGAGGACTGATATTACGTAACAGTTCAGTACTCTTTTCTTTGTTTCTGTTGCTTCAAGTCTCTTCTTCATCTGTGAGGAGATTGTCCAGTATTCATTGCCCTGTGAGAGGACAGTAAACACTTCATAATTCAGTTCTTTTTTCTTTTTTTGCTAACGAAGTTTTTCTGCTTCTCAATAAGTGATGGAATAGAGGTAGGATATGGTGGTTTTCAAAGCGTAGCTTAGATGTGGCACCCAGTGAGGATCGAACTCACTACTAAGTCGTAATTGTTTTAACGAGACATGTTTGCTAACCATTACACCACGCGGTGAATAGAGGTAGGATATTATAAGAATTTTTTGATGGTATGTCGAGTGGATGATAATTTTCTTTTAAGTCTAAAAACTGAAGGAATCTATTATCGAAATAATGGTCTAGGGAAAACGCTTGTCAATCATTACACAAATGCAAGGCATCTTCCCTCCGAACGTTCTTTCAAGCAAAAAACTCCAGGTGACGGACATTTTAAGACGCTAATTCCAAAATATTTACTGAACGAAATAAAGTCATCACGCTTTCAAATGTCAGACTTTTTTTTTTTTCATTTATCTCGAAGTACAGGTCGACTGCACCTTTACTCAAGAAGAAAGGAAATAAATGAAAAAAAATACCAAAGAAACAAAGAAACAAAAGTAAGCTTACCGGTCGTTTTTATGGCCGCAATATGTCGGCGAGGGTTGTGGATTGGAAGATTGAAGAAAGTCTGCTTAGTTTAATTAGGAACGTGCTCACAATACTTTTCGATCGCAGTACGACTACTTCTACTTGTCCAGTTATCTTTGGTAACATGCTAGGAATTCTTTGTTCGCCAGAATTCATTTATTTCAACGGAACGGATCTCTTCCTGGCTGTTGCTCCAACTTTATCAGCGACATTGCACATATTTAATTCAAAGCGACGATCCCGTCAAAATATATCTTGTTTTGAACGAGATAGTGATAAAGAGAGAGAGAGAGAGAGAGAGAGAGAGAAGTGCAAACAACGAGAGAGAGAGAGCAAAACAGCGAGATGGAGAGAGAAGGAAAGTGAAAGAGTGAGACAGCGAGAGGAGACATCAAGAGGAGGCATCAAGAGATATATAGAGAGAGACAGCAAATCAGAATGAGCGAGACAGCGAGAAGGAGAGTGAGCGAGACAGCGAGAGAGAAAGAGCGAGACATCGCGAGAGATAGAGAGAGAGAGAGAGAGAGAAAGAGAGCGAAACAGTGAGAGGGAGAGAGAGCGAGACGGTAAAATAGAGACAGCGAGAGAGAAAGGGCGAGGCAGCGAGAGAAAGAGCGAGACATCGAGAGAGAGAGAGAGAGAGAGAGAGAGAGAGGTGCAAACAACGAGAGAGAGAGAGCAAAACAGCGAGATGGAGAGAGAAGGAAAGTGAAAGAGTGAGACAGCGAGAGGAGACATCAAGAGGAGGCATCAAGAGATATATAGAGAGAGACAGCAAATCAGAAAGAGCGAGACAGCGAGAAGGAGAGTGAGCGAGACAGCGAGAGAGAAAGAGCGAGACATCGCGAGAGATAGAGAGAGAGAGAGAAAGAGAGCGAAACAGTGAGAGGGAGAGAGAGCGAGACGGTAAAATAGAGACAGCGAGAGAGAAAGGGCGAGGCAGCGAGAGAAAGAGCGAGACATCGAGAGAGAGAGAGAGAGAGAGAGAAATAAAAAGAGTGAAACAGTGAGAGGGAGAGAGAGCGATACGGCAAAAGAGAAACAGCGAGAGAGAAAGAGCGAGGCAGCGAGTGAAAAGAGCGAAACAGTTAGAGGGAGTGAGAGAGCGAGACGGCAAAATAGAGACAGCGAGAGAGAAAAGGCGAGGCAGAGAGAGGGAAAGAGTGATACATCGAGAGAGAAGGAGAGAAAGAGAGAGAAACAGTGACAGGGAGAGAGAGTGAGACGGAAAAATGGAGACAGCGAGAGTGAAAGAGAGAGAGAGAGAGCAAACGATAAAGCGAGAGACAGACAGCAAGAAATAGAGCGAGACTGTGAGAGAGAGCCAGAGAGAATGACAGAGAGAGAGAGATAGAGAGAGAGAGAGAGAGAGAGTGAGAGAAAGAAAGAGAGAGAAACAGTGAGAGGGAGAGAGAGCGAGACGGCAAAATGGAGACAGCGAGAGTGATAGAGAGAGAGCGAGCGATAAAGCGAGAGACAGACAGCAAGAAATAGAGCGAGACTGTGAGAGAGAGAGCGAGAGAGAATGACAGAGAGAGAGAGAGAGAGAGAGAGAGAGAGAGAGAGAGTAGTGGTTAGCGATACGTGCTCCGTAATCGGCGAGTGGAGTTCGCTTTCCGGTTGCGACGGTTTGCATTTCACTTTGCACTTTAACACACGCCAGAAAGGTATGAAATTCCTTAATTCCACCGATTCACGTCTTCACAGCTAGGACCCGTCATGCTACGCACACAGTCGATTCATTCTCATTTCCTTCGTATTCCATTAGTAAGGAGGAAGTTCAACCCAGAGAGCTTTTCCCCAAAGCTTCGTGGAACTTCATGGAACAGACTTTCAAAGGAAATCTTCCCCGATCACTACGATCTTAACCTCTTCAAGTTCGGTGGTCGACTGTTAACTATCCCACATATCCTCATAATATGCACTTTTTACCTTCCCCTTTTACACCTTTACAACAGCCTCATCCGGTAATCCTCTACCTTGAGTGGCTCTTTGGCATGGTATTCGGCGTGCAATACCATACAAAAAGTAAATAAAAAGCCCATGGCAAGTCATTTATAGTAGTTTGAATATATATTGAGAAATCGTGGTTGTATTTGGCTGCCGGAAGAGATACCTACCCACACAGGCCATGTCTTCAGGAGTGTAGCCGTACTCACCACGTTTGGCAATTTGCTGGTTGGTGAGGCTATTTAAATCATAATTGTAGGTTTTGTATTCTGAGTTGTTCTTTTCCTTGACCGGTTGCTACTTAAGGCTATAGTCCCATTTATCCATCTCTGTTGGGGAGGATTCATACCTTTCCCAAAGGTGTTAGCACGTAAGTAAATGTAATGAACTCGACTGGAATTCGAAAACGGCTCTCCGATTCCTCATTCCAAATTTTTATCTATTAATTCTTCCCATATATAAACACAACAATTTTGTTTTTGGAAATGACGAACACTACTATATTTGTCTTGAACCCCCCCAAAAAAAACAAAACAAAACAACCCCTGATGATGAAAGTGTACTAATGTCGAAAGTATTCGGAATAAATAGTATGTATTAACACGGTAATTTTCTCTCTTCCTTTAATAACAACACCAAAAAGCTTGTCCCTGAATATGAATGGATCCAACTGAAAATAAGTAGACAATGTTTGTGATGCCAACGGACACTCGATTGACGCTTTTGTAATGTCAACGAATATTCCTTGTCACTTTCGTAATGCTCGTTAATATTTAACGTCCCCACCCACGAGGGATGTATCTGGCACAAGGCCAATTTAGCGTGGATTCTCCGAGCCCGTAGGCTCGGCCAAAAATATTCCCTTTAAACCAGTAAAAACGGGTTCAGGGCCTGTCTACCTCCGCGGACGAAACTTTGCCCTGCGGCAAAGCTTCGTCCAGGTTCCTCTCTGCCGAAGCAGAGAGTTCGATAGTCATGAACAGTTTGCAACAGAAAAAGTTGCAGTAGAGCCGTTGAAGAATACTGGTGTCATACGCCTTCGAATATCACTGGCACTAATAGTCCTTGCTCGATAATACTAGCTCGAAAGGTAATCCATATAGTGATCCGAATAGAGAAATAGTAGATCAATCTAGACGTCACGTGATTTCCTTTATATGCGTTTCCTCTGTGGGCACCTCAAGGCCGTTTAATGGTTAGCAAGTTTGTCTCGCTAGAACAATTATGACTGAGTAGTGAGTTCGATCCTCACTAGGTGCCCACATACCGTCGGCCTTGTGTCACATCTTGTGCTACGCTTGGAAAATCTCTTTATGCGTTTCCTCTATGGTCACGTGATCTACTTAACTCATTAATTGGATCTCCTGTGTTTGCTCACTGGCGATCTGTGTTCAAACTCAAGTGTCAGCAGCGACACTTTATTCCTATATAACAACAGCACTTGTCAAATTATTCAATGAAACATGTCTCAATATATATATATATATATATATAT
>OZ010614.1:37647669-37682669 GCA_963932145.1 Acanthosepion lycidas | reverse complement strand
AGTTTGGCACGAGGCGGCAAAAGCTGGACAGCCAGTAAGATCTTCTTTATGTGCTATCTCCTATCGAGGCATAGGCGATCATGGCTCTCCACAATTTCTGTCTTTTATAGCTCTTACTAAGTTTTGTCTTTTTGTTATTTCTCCTAAACCCTGTTCCGCCATTCATTTACTCAAGCTCATTAAGTATATTATGCGTTGTTTTTCCCCTGTTCCTCTTGCCTTCAATCTGTCTTGTGAGCATTAGATTTTCCAAGCCCTCCTTCCTCATTATGTACCCTAGCCATTTCTACTCTCTTCCTGATGTTAAGTATAAGTTTCGTTTTTGTTTCCATTTTCTCGAAAACTTCGTCGTTGTTCACGTGTTCGGTCCATGGTAGCCTCAGCATCCTTCTGTAGAACCACATTTCTGTTGTTTCAAATCTATCTTTGAGAAGATTGTCCAGCATTCACTGTTATATGGGAGGACAGATATCTCGCAAGCGTTCAGTTCACCTTCCTTTGTTTCTAACGAAACTTTTCTGTCTCTAAATACTCTCTGCTCATTTTTGGGAATGCATTTCTGGCCATCCCGATGCGTCATTCAACAAACAAAATAAGATAACTCTAATAATAGAAGATTAACTTGGGAATCTAGTTTCGCGCCATAGCAGACACAATCTATTATATTAGCAGTTTCAAAGCTGAGCTAGTTTGACCCAAGGCCACGAAAGCGTGACTGTCATTAAGTTCCTACCCAACCTACGGCACGGAATTGGTTTGCGAGTCGACTTTCTAATCTTCTCTCTTTAGCAAGACCCCACCCACTTCCTGGAAATTCTTATTGCTATTTATTAAGATCATCTTTGTCAGGAACAAGGCCGTATTCGTTGAGTACCCAGTGAGAACACAACGGTTTAGCCTAATAACCCGTGAGACGAGTTTGGTGGCCATTACATTGTGGCAGGCGTCCTTAACTATTTAGTAAGTTCATCTTAAACCACGCTATGTCGTAGTGATAAGGCACCCAGCAGGCATTGGGCTAACGAGGGTAGAGATTTGGTCGGCAAGACAAGCCTGTTAACAATTACACTCGAGTAGGATCACTACAAATAATAGAGAAAATAAGAGAAAGAGGAATTGATAGAGATAGGGAGAGGGTGAAAGAAGAAGATAGAAAAAAAGGAGTAAAATATATAACGAAAGAGAGAGAAAGAAAGAAGAAAAAAGGAGTAAAATACATAAAGAAAGCGAGAAAAGGAAAGAAGAAAAGGAAAAACGAGTGAAATATATATAGAAAAAGAGAGAGATAGAGGAAAAGAAAAAAGGAGTAAAATACATAAAGAAAGCGAGAGAAGGAAAGAAGAAAAAAATGAGTAAAATATATTAAGAAAGAGAGAAAGAAGAAAAGAAAAACGAGTAATATATATATATAAAGAAAGAGAAAGAAAGAAGGAAAAGGAGTAAAATCCATAAAGAAAGAGAGAGAAAGAAGAAAAGAAAAAAAAAAAGACTAAAATATATAAAGAATTAATATTTGCATTTTCTCTCTCCCTCTCTCTCTCTCAGAGAGAAAGAGACAGAGAGATAGAAATTGAGGAAAAGAACGAAAGAAACAAAGAAAATAATTATACCATGTAAAGAATATTTGCAGAGAGAAAAAGAGAGAAGAAAAAAAATACACACACACACACATATATATATATATATATATATATATATATATATATATATATATATAAATCAATGAATATTTTCATAGAAAAAGAACGAGGGAGATAGATAGATAGATAGATAGGATAGATAGATAGATAGATAGATAGAGAGAGAGAGAGAGAGAGAGAGAGAGAAGAGAATCGCCAAAATAAAACGAAGCTAATAGACCTGGAAAGAGACGAGATATTAAAAAAAGGAAAATTGCAAGGTGTTAATGTGACCGAGAGAAAATTTGATTATCCGAATTCTTGTGAGAAAAAAAAACGGTCAATTGCCAACCAAACGATTACCACAAAAAAGAAAAAAAAAGGAAAAGAAAATGTATAAAAATAAAAAATAAAATGGTTAGTATCGAAAAAAAATGAAAAAAAAAAATGAAAAAAAAAATGAAAAAAAATCAGCCATTTGCTTAAAAAGAGCTAATGAAAAAAAATCAACAAATTATGGAAGGACAAGAAGACTATTAATTGTGTCGAGCTTACTCAATTGCGACTCCATTTTCTTCTAAGCCTAACGCGACTTCATTACGTTATCGTCATTCTACGTCATTGGTCCTAATTGGTTTCCGTACAGAGCTTTAGCGGTTTAATTGAAAAGCTGAAAACGTTTTAAAAGCCTATTCTGACCGGAGAAGACAAAAGTTGCTTAGTCTCTTTAACAAATTTTATTAAAAAGAAAAAAATGTAATTACGGAAATAATAATAATAATAATAATAATAATAATAATAATAATAATAATAATAATAATCCGGTTACAGTCATAGGACCTGTAACAATTCTATGGGACTTTACAATACACACAGACAGAACAATCAAAGCTAATCTCCCAGACATCGTGATCAATGATCATAAGAACAGAATGTGCTTTCTTATTGACATGGCAGTGTCTGCAGATTGGAATGTATCGCTGAAGAACTTCAAAAAATTATCAAAATACAAGGATCGTGAAGTGGAAATCTCAAAAGTCGGGCACATGAGAACATCAATAATTCCAGTTCGGATAAATTCATTGAAGGGATTCCTGGTAGTTCATATCTCAAAGAAATACAAAAGAGTGTACAGCCAAGAACAACTCACATGTTACAAAGAGTTTTATACTATGTAAAATGTGCGTTTGCTTAGGTTATTCATGGCCTCATGACATTTTCCAGTGATCATTTTTGATCAGTGGAAAATGTCATGAAGCTATTCCTGATCCTGGGTCGCTGGTTGGAGCCCATAAGGAAATGTGTATACAACAGAAAAACAAAGAAATAATAATAATAATAATAATAATAATAATAATAATAATAATAATAATACCTCAGTAAATTCTGAGAAAGGTTCTATGAGCGTAGAGAGGCAAAGAATTTGTTGGACGCATCTTCATTTGTTCTGTCGTTAAATTATGACCTTTGATCTGCTTGAGAAAAAAAAAGAAAAGGTAATAATAATTTTAAAAAATCACATCACCCCAAGTAAGGCAATAAAACCACTAAGATGTAGGGAGTTACTGAGTGTAGAAGAACAATTAAAAAAAAAAAGAAAAAACACATTAGGATGTGAGAAGAATAAAAAAGTTTATCAAGAGGACAGTCGATAGCGATTGACATTACATTTAAATTTCGTAAAGTTGACTGGGAAGCAAAAAGCCGGAAGAGAATATATATATATATATATATATATATATATATATATATATATATATATGTATGTATATATATATATGTATATATATAAATATATATATATGCATATATATATATATATGTATATATATATATATATATATATATGTATGTATATATATATATATATACATATGTATATATACACATATATATATATATACATATATATATATATACATATATATATATATATATATACATATATATTTATATATATATATATATATATATATATATATATATATATATATATATATATATATATATATATATGAATAAAAATGACAATAGAAAAACTAGTAATTGCTGACGTGTTTCGTCCAATGTGGACTTTATCAAAGCAAAATACAAAAAAGAATATATATATAACAATATATATTTGCCATTTTTCTTATCATTTCACCTCAAGCAAGGTAATAAAGCCACAAGGACGCAAGAGGTTACTGAATATAAGAAAGATTACTACTAAGGAGAGAGGACAATGGAAGAATAAGAATACAAAAGACAGAAGATAACAATTGACGTGTCGTTTAAATTTTTGAACATCAAAATAACTGGAAAGCAAGAAAACAGAAGCGAGTTCCACAAGCGAGAAGTGCGATAGAAGAAACTATTAGCATAGAACTTACGGTTACATCTAGCCAATTCAACGGTGAATTGATGAGGCCCTACTGCACTTAATTTCATAAAATTTACGTACCAAAAGCGAAGAGTTCATCCGAACAGTTATCATGAAAGTATTTAAAGAAAAGGCATAGAGAAGCTACATTACAGCAGTGGGAAAGTGACTGAAGCCGAGATGCCCGGTCAGGACTAGTAATAATGCTGATTTTTCTTTGGACTTTATCAAGAACCTCTCAGCAATATTCAAAGCATGAACGAACGGTAGACTTATATATATATATATATATATATATATATATATATATATATATATATATATATATATATATATATATATATATACGCAAGATAGATACAGAAGAGAGAAATTGTTTAGCGCGGTACGATTAAGCTGATCTAGCAACTGATTCAATTTAGTCTTTCCACTTCATGTCAGCAGAGAATGTTAGCCGGAGGAGACGCAACGAGCCACCCTCGTGGAGATTAGCATCGGCCATGCTGATGGGAGGCAGGAAGTGATCTTTCAGGTGATTAATAAAGAGAAGTTTCGCTTTCGGGGCGTTAAAATTAACAAGTCATTTCTTTCCCCAGTTAACAAGAAACTGTAGGTCATTTTTTTAGATCACCTGCCAATTTCACTTTATCGAACTGATCAAACTAATTATGGAGACAGGAGTAAATGGTTGTAATAATAATAATAATAATAATAATAATAATAATAATAATAATAATAATAATACATTTCATCACTCCAGGATTCTGCGTTGTTTGGAACTGCTTCTGAGACCAATGGCGGTGAGATATTACGAGTTTGTTTTTGATGTATTAAATGATACCAACGAGTCGTTTCCCCAATGAGCTGTGAGAATTAGTTCAGAGGAGAGATCTACTGCCAGCCTCTGGTTATCAAGATATCTACGCCCCTACACTGTGTTATCAACTGCATATATATATATATATATATTTACTTAGGATCCCAAAGTGTTGTTGCACCGATCGTTGATATGAAGCAGAAAGCAAGTACAAACAGGGAAAGGCCCTGTGGGGAACAATTGATTGGTGTTGTTTACATATACGTGTTTGTCATATTATGTCTTCAGAAACATGGAAAAATTCCTGTTCAGTACTCTTAGGAAATTTTATTAAAAAAGAAAAACCATAATTACGAAAATAATAATAATAATAATAATAATAATAATAATAATAATAATAATAATAATACCGTTCTGGGTAAAGTGATAAACTACATTCAATAGCAAGGCTTCTGATCGGGAGGTGTTGAGGAGCGTGGAACCGCCTCTTAATTGCTGGTGTTCCCAGGTCCACCCTGACCCAGGGTGGTAGCACCTGTTATGTCCCAACTAAGGGCAAATAGTTAACCCCCAAACTGGGGTCAAAACATTATGAAAGTGTAGAAATAGGTTTTAATACCAGAAATTCTTTGTAAAAAAATATTACCAGCAATACATTTTTGAAGAAAAATTATTACCAGCAATACATTTTTGAAAAAAAAACAAAAACATTATCAGCAATAAAAATCTTGTCGGCTTTAAATAACCCATTGAGGTTGATATACCGTAAAACAAAACAAAACAAAACAAACCCAATAATAATAATAAATCATAGTTTTTTACAATATTGATCAATGGAAAATTGTCATGAAGCCATTTCTGACCTTTGGTCTCTGGTTATGATCCGGAAGGAGATGTGTGCATACCAGAAATCAAAGGAAATAATAATAATAATAATAATAATAATAATAATAATAATAATAATATTTTTTTTACAAAAATGAACAATGGAAAATGTCATGAAGCCATTTGTGACCTTGGGTTTCTGGTTTGGACTCGGCAGGAAATGTGTATATAACAGAAATCAAAGGAAATAATAATAATAATAATAATAATAATAATAATAATAATAATAATAATAATAATAATGAAGCCATTTCTGACCATAGATCTATACAAGAGAAACCAAAGGAGATAATAATAATAATAATAATAATAATAATAATAATAATAATAAACCGTATCACTCTCCAGTCAACTTTGATCTTCAAAAATAAAAACGCAATGTCACTTGTTATCTTTTGTTTTCTTAATTCCTGTTCTTTTATTGTTCTCTCTCCTTAATAATGTTTTTCTTTTGCTCATATTCTTTCACACTCAGTAACATCTTTGTGGCTTTATTTCCTTTCTTTGGGTGAAATGATTAAAAAAAAAGAAAGAAAGAAAGAAGGAGTTTGCGTTGCTTGGCAGTGCAAATATTCAGCGAAAGGCGCTCTCTGTCCGAGGCCGTATGACCTGATGAAGAGCTGTTGTATTGCAAGCTCTCCGGTTGAAAATGGAAACATTACGAAGGAAGATAGTAATGGACATCGTTACTGTCCAAAAGGATGATACATTGGTGTTGCGTCATCGCTACGGCGGTACCAGAGGACGTTAAGGGTAGCCGAGAAAGAAAAAGAAAAAGAGGAGATGTACCAAGATTTGAAACTTGAGATGTCACGCTTGTCGGGGCTTAAGAAGGTAGACATTATTCTTGTTATGGGCGCCCTTGTAACTGTAACATAAACAATGCAAACATTTGGCTGACTAATTCGAACAGAGATTCTTCGGAAAATAGAACTGCGTGAGACAGCCAAAGTTCTGAGAAAGGTCATATTGATGACGAGAAGTGAAGAAATGGCATGGCATATGGTCATTTGTCATGATTCACTTCTGAGAGTTAAATTACGGCAAAAGGTCTGCTTGAGAAAAAGGAGCTAATAATAATAATAATAATAATAATAATACTGTTGGGGCGCACCCACCTTCTCATCAGAATGGACTGATCTCTCTACTACTAATAGGACAGTTCTATAGAGTTCTGGGGAGATCAGGTGACCATCACACTTCCGTCTCTCTCTACCGGAAGAGACAGTTGGACTTTATATTCTTTTCTGATTGTTACTGACTAACCTGCGTTCGTTTGACTACTAATCTCTCTGTTGTAAATACCTCTTCGAATATACCAGTATTTTTCCCTACGTATGTGTTTGTCCTTATTACAATACACCCACGCGGAAACACTCAACATCTCAACAGTGGCGACGAGGATGAGATGTGGAGTATTTCCGCGTGCGTGTATTAAAATAAGGACAAACACATACGTAGGGAAAAATACTGGTATATTCGAGGAGGTATTTACGACAAATACACACCCTCAGAATATAAAACTGGACATGATAGAATGGGCCAATATATGCACTGGAAAATATGCAACTTTTACGGGAAGGAAACTGAAAGAAACTGGTATGAACACCACCCAGACCCCGTTGCAGAGATAGGACCTGTTACAATTCTATGGGATTTTACAATCCACCCAAACAGGACAATCAAAACTAATCGCTCAGACATCATGATCAAAAAAGCACAAGCAAAATGTCCTTTCATATTGACATGGAAGTTCATATAGATTGTAATGTATCTTTGAAGATCGTCAAAAAACTATCAAAATACAAAAAAATCCCCAAAATGTGTCACATGAGGACATCAATAATTCAAGTTGTAGTTGGATTGATTCGAAAAGGTTCCTATAGACTCACTGAAGAAATTCCTGATAGCCTATGCCTCAAAGAATTATGCTCACAAGTAGAACACGCACATTACAAAGAGCTTTATCTATGTAAAATGTGGGTGATTTAAAAAAATTTTTTTTACAAAAATGTAGTTGAGATCCAGAAGGAAATGTGCATACAACAGAAATCAAAAGAAATAATAATAATAATAATTGTTGTGGTGTCCGCCCTCTAAAGAGTCTATGTTGGACTCTTCCGCCTACTAGTTGCCGAAGATTGCCAACGTTTCGTGAGGGTCAGAGAGGATTCGAAAAGCATCTAACAGAGTGGCGGGGCTCACATTAAAAAAAAAAAAAAAAAAAAAAAATACGGCAAAGAAAAATTTAAAAGGGTCAACCAAAAACTAATACATTTACTTTGCCGTTAAGACCATGTTTTGGGTGTGGTCAATTACATTGGTATAGAGATTGTCCTTTTAAAGATAAAAATGTTTTAATTGCGATAAATTGGGACATAAAAGTTCCCACTGCAGGATTAAGGACAAGACAAAATTTTCTTTTTTAAAAATTACCAAGTCTGATGGACCAGAAAATCGTGACCTCATGAAATATATTGAAGTTCAAATATTTAACAAAAATATAAGGCTACAACTTAATTCGGGTTCAGACTTATCCATAATAAATTATCAAACATGGAAAAAAACTGGGTAAGCCGACTTTGTTAAGAACGAACCGAAGAGCTAAAAGTGTAACTGGCGACCCTATTAAGTTTATGGGCGAACTTATAACGAACGTGTCATTCAAAGGTAAAACTTTTAGACTAAAGGCGTATATTATGAAGAAAACGGGTAATTTGCTCGGGACTGATTGGTTAGAACAGTTTCAACTTTGGGATATGCCCTTTGACTCATTATGTCAAAATGTCGAAAATTTGACTGACAAAGCAGACAAGTTGAAAGGTAAACTAAAAAAAACTTTTCCGACGTTTTCAATGGAGGACTAAGAAAATGCACAAAAATATCTGCTAAGTTTGAGTTAAAGCCAGAAATAAACCCAGTTTTTAAGAAAAAAAGTAACGTTCCATTTGCCTCGTTAAATCAAATTGACGAGGAGTTGAATCGATTTGAAGAAATAGGAGTTCTGGCAAAGGTTGAATATAGTGAATGGACATATCCCATAGTTTATATTAAAAAAAAAAATAGTAAAGAAATTCATGTATGTGCTGACTTTTCTACGGGGCTAAAGATCATCATTATCCCCTTCCAGAGATATTCGCTAAGCTCAGTGGAAGAAAAATATTTTTCGAAGATTGACTTAAGCGACGCATATCTACAAATACCCATGGACAAGGAATGCTCGAAGCTCCTTTGCATAAACACCCACAAGGGTTTATACAAATTTTTAAGACTTCCGTTCGGGATTAAGGTCGCCCCTTCCATTTTTCAACAGATCATGGGCACGATGTTAAATGGTCTGGATTTTACGACTGCCTATCTTGATGGCGTCCTAATGTAAAGCGAGAGCATCGAGGAACACAAATCGCACGTCTGGCTGGTGTTCATGAGAATCCAGGATTACGGATTCAAATTAAAAGACGGGATGTGTGAGTTTTTCTTAGAGAGAATTAAGTACTTGGGGCAAATAATTGACAAAGACAGATGTCCCGACCCAGATAGGGCAACGGCAATAAAGAATATGCCAGCACCAGAAAATGTGTCGGCTCTTCGAATTTTTATAGGTCTTGCCAGTTATTATTAGGCTGGTGCAAAAATAATGTCGTTTTTTGACGTATTTTTTAACGTCAAAAAACGACTTTATTACGTCATTATTTTCGCACCAACCTAATACAACGTTTTTGTCCCAAGAATGCACAGTTTGAGAGCTCCACTTAATTAATTATTGAGAAAAGATAAAGAGTGGGAATGGACAACCAAATGTCAGGAAGCATTTGAGAAAATAAAGGAGGTCCTTACATCAGATCTTTTCCTGACTCATTACGATCCAAACCATGACATCATTGTAGCCAGCGATGCTATCTCTTACGGCATCGGGGCGTGCATTTTACACAAGTTAAAAGATGGATTGGTAAATCCAATCGGCCATGCATTTAGGACGCTATTACCAGATGAAAGGGGCTACTCGTAAATAGAAAAGGAAGCCTTAGGAATCATTTTTACGGTAACTATATTTCATAGATTTATACATGGAAGGTACTTTTTGTTGTCCATCTTCCACTCCTTACTATCTTTGGATCAAAAAAAGGTTTGCCAACACCTACTGCTAATAGACTGCAAAGATGGTGAACGATTCTCCACAAAATGGAGTTTCTCCCATCCACTAAAATCTGTCATGTAGACGGGTTGTCTAGATTGATACCTAAGTATGCTGTACCACTGGAAGACAGTCATTACTGCCATAAGAAAAGAGGTCGAAATAAAAAGTACCTTGTGCAATACTGTCAGGGAGATAATAGACAAAGCGTCCAATGAGGAGTTCATAAAGGAAGTAAAAGAGAAACTAAATAGTAATGACCAGAATATCTCAGAAGTTTACTCATTCTGTAACGACATACTAATGTACGGAGACAGAGTAATAATCCCATCTACACTACAGAAAATACTGTAAGATCAAAGGGTGTGAAAAGGGTGTGCTTTGGCTGCTAAAGCACCCGCGATAAAATTCAATCCCTGGCCTAAAAACGATTGACATTACATTTGAATTTTTGAAGATCAAAGGTGGCCGAAAAGCATGGAGCAGAAAGAGAGTTCCATAAGAGAGAAGGGCGATAGAAGAAGCTATTAGCATAAAACTTACGGTTACATCTGCACATTTCAAGTGTAAATTGATGAGACCTAGCTTCCAATCTAGTATTGCACTTAAATTCATAAAGTCTAGGTACCAAAGCGGAGAGCTCATCCGAACAATTCATATGAATGTATTTATAAAAAAAAGGCACGGGAAAGCTACATTACCAATGTCTCTTAAGCTCAAACAAAAACGATTACAGTTTGCCGGACACTGGCTCCGAGCGGACAGGAAAATCGTCTCTTCTTTACTCCAATGGCATCCTTCTGGAAGTGTCTTCTCACGAAAATTGACTTTCCCAGGCACCATAGATCGGGATTCAGGGTTGAACATTGGGGATCTGGGGACAGTAATGCCGGAACGAACTGTGTGGAAAGGAATTGCCAATGGAGTTCCGACCAACCATAGGAAGGTCGAAGGAAGATGATGATGATACTGATGATGATGATGAAATATATCACATTTGAAATGTCACATGTCAAGGGGGGAAATAAGGCTACTGTGTGTATGTCACATACACACACAT
The DNA here is from genome assembly GCA_963932145.1 of Acanthosepion lycidas. Taxonomy (NCBI): domain Eukaryota; kingdom Metazoa; phylum Mollusca; class Cephalopoda; order Sepiida; family Sepiidae; genus Acanthosepion; species Acanthosepion lycidas. Next base: position 37,671,791 of record OZ010614.1, on the reverse strand, counting down.
AAATATATATATATATCATTTGTATATTCCTTTTATTTTTCTATATAGATATATATGATTTGTATATTCTTTTTCTTAGGTATATAAGTGTGCTCTATTTAAAATACTTCAAAGAATTTTTTAAAATATATATACAGTGTAACCCGGATATAAGAGACCCTGATATGAGAGAGATTTTCTCTGGTCCCAAATTAGAGCCATACTTACCTAAACAAAATAGACCAAACCCGGATATAAGAGAAACCCGGATATAAGAGACTTATTCTCCGGTCCTGACAACTCTCTTATATAACGGGTTACACTGTATTTAGTGTATTTGGGCATACTGAAAGCATCGGCTCACGTTTAACAGTCGTCGTTTACGCAGCGTAACTTAGGTTGGCACAGGGTCAATGGTATGGGGCCCTACAATAAGGATCGAACTCACGAAAAATAGTCAATCAGACTAGCTGACTAACCTCTACACTGAGCCGAGTCGCTAAGTAAAATAAAAAAAAACAAAAAAAAAAACAATATTTAATGATTTTTGGCGACTAGTGAGAATCGAACTCACTACTCAGGCGTAACGGTCAAGTAAAAATAGCTCACTAGCAATTACCTACCCGCAAAGCCGCCCCGTAATATTTGCTAAGCTTGACTTAGGTTTGGCGCAAGGTCAATTAAGACACCCAGTGAGAATCGAATTCAATAGTCATTAGTCAAGGTCAATTTTTCTCGCAAAGGTATCTTGCATTATTTACTAAGCTTCATTTGTTTAGGCACAAGGTCATAACTTTGAGGCACCTAGTGAGAATCAAACTTCCTACTCAATTGTAATTTTCAATACTACCCCCAACTTTGATAAGGTGACTTGTATTATTTACTGAGCTTGATTTGTTTTGGCGCAGGGTATAACTTTGAGGCACCTAGTGAGAATAAAACTCACTACTCCGTTGTAATGGTCAATTACACCCCCCTCCAGTTAAAGTACCTTGTATTATTTACTGACATTGATTTGTTTTGGTGCAAGGTCATAGGCTTGAGACACCTAGTGAGAAACAAACTCACGATTCAGTCGTAATGATTACTACCTCCCCGTTAAGATGTCTTGTATATTTACTGGGCTTAAATTTGTGGGGGGCCCAAGATTATAACTTGGAGGCACCTAGTGAGAATCAAACTCACTTCTCCGTTGTAATGGCCAAATACCCACCCCCTCATTCAGTGAAGGCACCTTGTATTATTTACTGAGATGTTGTTTTAGTGCTAGGTCATAAGCTTGAGGCACCTAGTGAGAATCAAACACGATTCAGTCGTAATGATCAATACCCCCCACCCCCGTTAAGATGCCTGGTATTATTTATGGGCTTGATTTGTTTTGGCGCAAGGTCATAAGTTTGTGACACTTAGTGAGAATCAAACTCACTATTCCGTTGTAATGGTCAATTCCCGCCCCCCACTCAGTTAAGGTACCTTGATTTGTTTTGGTGCAAGGTCATAAGTTTGAGGTACCTAGTGAGAATTGAACTCACTTCTCAGTTGTAATGGTCAATTACCTTCCCCACTCTGTTAAGGTAACTTGTATTATTTACTGACATTGATTTGTTTTGGTACAAGGTTATAAGTTTGAGGCACCTAGTGAGAATCAATCTCACTACTTAATCGTAATGATCAATCAAACCAGCTCGCTGAGAGGTACCTCTCCGCCATGGTGTCCTGTGTTATTTACTAAGCCTGCCTTAGTTTTGGTGCAAGGCCACAAGTATTAGGGACCTAGTGAGAATCGAACTCACTACTCACTAGTTATGGTCAAATCGATTTGTTTGCTAACCATTAGACTATGCCGAGGTGTCTCGTTTGGTAGTCGAAATTCAGTTGTGTCGAACTTGATGGTTAATTGCTTAAGAACACCTGGTAATAAATACATTTTTTTTAGTATTAATATGAGACGCTTATAGTCGTATTTGATGACGACGTTTGAGTCAATTAACTGAAACCCCGCGCTCTTGGTCTCGTGTTTGTCGGGAGGAAGCCACGATCCGCGAGATCCTTTGCTGAACGAGAGTCTTCGCTGGCTTCAAAGAATGATGTAGTCAATTTTCGTGATGTCCTAAGCGTTGCCTCAAGGCCGCAAGTATGGAGCTCCCAAGTGAAGATAGAGCTCGCTACTCAGTCGTAATTGATCTAGCGAGACTGGCTTGTTAGCCATTACATCACGTCGTAGGACGGGCGGAGTTGATTTAACTAGTGAGAACCGGTTTGAAGAAAATAAATTGAGAGGGATGGCTTTTAATGCGCAGACAAAAAAAAAGATCGTTTATTAAACCTTACGTTTTAGAAATTGTTATATAATAAAACCCCAAAAACAAGCAAAAGAAATGGAAGAAAAAAAGCAAACAATTCTGCCCTTGATGTGGTTAAGACGGGAAATTTTTTACCCGTGAATCACTAACCATTTGAAGTCATATCGGTGACCCATTTATTAATTTCAACATCGTTTTATTTCTTTAATTTGGATGAGAAACAAAACAAAGTCAAATAAAATTTAAAATAAAACAAAATTGTTTCTCGTTCTTTGAAAATTAATCATTATTTTTTTTTCTAAGATTCCTTTTCATTAGTTTTATTGCTAATTAACAATCATTATCATCACTATTTTAATTCGATCTAAACGATATGGATTGGATTCTCCACTTAAGAACGTTCGCTTTTATATTTGGTAACTGTTAGCTGAGTGTTTTATTTTTTATCATTTCACCCTAATCAAAGCAATAAAGCCACTAAGATACAAAGATACATTACTGAATGTGAAAGAAAAAGAAAAAAGAAAAACATTAAGAGAGAGAGAGAGAGAGTGAGAGAGAGAGAGAGAAATAAAAGAAGAGGAATCAAGAAGACAGGCAATATAGATTGACACTGCATTTAAATTTTTGAAGATCAAAATTGACTGGGAGAGTTCCGCAGGCGTGAAGTGTGATAGAAGAAACTGTTAGAATAGAATAGAACATACGGTTACATCTAGCTATTTCAACAGTAAATTGATGAGACCTAGCCGCCAATCTAGTACTGTGCTTAAATTCATAAAGTCTAGGTACCATAGGGAAAAGTATTAGGTTGGTGCAAAAATAATGACGTAGTAATGTCGTTTTTTGACGTATTTTCTAACGTCAAAAAACGACATTATTACGTCATTATTTTTGCACCAACCTAATACCTCAGAATAATGACGATGAAAGTATTAGTCGAAAAGGCACAGCGTATCTAATTTATGGCGGTGGGAAAGAAATGGAGTTGAGACAATAATATTGCAGATACTTCTTTGGATTTTATCAAGAATCTCTAAATATATCGCAGGGGTATCAGACCTAGTATGGCAGCAATATTCAAGGCAAGGACGAATAAATATGTCAGACTTAGTATATTTTAAAAAATGACCCTAAGCTATAGCATATTTAGATTATAGGTAAGTCCAGCACTCTTTAGATTATAGATAAATCCAGTACTAATTGGATAAAAAAGATATCTTCTGGTTTGTAACTGAAAAGAGAATTTAATTTACCGCTTTTATTTTTAGCCAATCACTGGCACGGATTACATTCAGTGCGGAGGAATATTCGTTGTATTTGCCACATTCTTGTAATTTCTATCTCGAGACTTTTATATCTGGGAGGTTTATCAAATTCTTTAGCTGGAATGTTTTTAACAGAGCGTTTAATTATGTTATTATAATTAATTCTCCAAATGAATATACACTTTGTATTGTTGGAGTGACGTCAATCTTTATTCTTCCTTTGTAAAGAAGTAATTATTCATATGATAGCCCTAGTTTGTCGATACAGTTTGATTTAATATCTGTTCACTTAAAAAAGCCTGATTTCCCCATTTGCAATGTATTTCTACGGTTAAAAAACTTAAAATGAACAGCCGCTATAGGTGTATTTACAGAGGTTTTAATTTGAATTTATCTTATGTAAATTTCTCCTGATTTTGACGATAAACTATATCCGAGATCAAGGCCTCTGATCAGGATGTTTTTAGGAGCGTTAAACCCCCCCCTAGTTGCTGTTGTTCCCAGGCCAACCATGACTTGGAGTGGCAGCACTTGTTAGGGTCCCAGTTAGAGGCAAATAGTGAACGCCTAAACTGGGATCAAAACATGGAAATATAAAAATACATTAGAAAAAATTACCAGCAATACATTTTCTTAGTAAAAAAAAAAAAAAAAAAAAAAAATTAAAAATAAGCAAATTACCAGTAATACATTTTTGGAAAAAATGATTACGAAAACACACAAGAAAATAAAATTCCAGCATTAAATGACCCATAAGGAGTTGATGTGCCATTAAACAAACAAACCAAACCCAACTTTACGCATACGCATACGATAATCCTATTCTATTCGTAACACTTGCATTAATTGCTGACCATTGACAATCCCTTTCTTTCTGATTTTCAATGCATTCCTATCTGAAATCTATTAGCAATGTCTTTATTTCCGAAATAATAACCATATATTGTTAGCATTGCTGGTATTAATTCCTGACCATTGACAATCCCTTTCTTCTTGATTTCTTGCATTTCTTTAATAAAACACCATTTCAGTGAACTTACCTTAATATAATAGCTCCCTTCTTTAAATAATGTTTGTATTAATTCTTGAATACTGACGATCCTTTTCTTCCTGTTTCTAAAATACATTTGCCTTATAAAATATGGTTCTAACCTGTTATTATTGGTTAATTGATTCGTTTTGTACGGCTTATCAACCCTTTGCAGGAAATATTTTTAGGTTCTAAGAATTATTTTGGGGGATAATAATGATTTAGTGATACAAGTCTGGGGGAGAAAAGGTGGATTCATGCCTTTCCCAAAGGTATTTGCGCGTAAGTGAATATAACGAACCCAACTGGAATTAAAACTCGGCTCTCCGATTAACAATTTCGAGCCTCTATCAATTACACTAGAACTCACACTCTTTGTGTCCTATCACTAGATCTAACCAACGCCTTTATCCACTGTGCCATTTTTCCTTGAGTTCAATACCCGGTTAAGGCAGTGGAGAACTTTCAGAGGGAAATTAACAGGAGATAACTGATAACTGATATTCATTAAACATGGCACGTGGAACTAGAACAGTCTACCCAAGTGAGCGAAATAAAGGGTTAAGTTCGACATTCCAACCACCTGAAGCAGGCCGGAGCGTACAACGGCTGAAATGTTGTAATAAATATGGCGACAAAGATGAGGACAATAGTCATAATAATGTAAATAATATACATAATACTTAATCTCAGAAATATAGACAGATACTGCATCAAATACATCTCAAAGGGGTCAGATCAAGCTGTTTTTGAACAACACCCGCCACTTAATTTTTTCCCCTTTGATTTAAAATTGAACAAGGGAATGACTCCTAGCCAAAATATAGAAGGAGAAAGCCAGAAGATGGAGGTCACATCGGCAAAAACTTTGAGTAATATTGAAATGCATCATTTTTATCCCAAATTATAACAATGATTTAAAATCAATCATATTTTCTTACAAAAAAAAAAAAAAAATGTGTGACCCGCAGCAAGGCGCGGGTAATTCTGCTAGTATTAGAATAATTTCCAAAGCATTTTTTATCAATTCACCCCAAGCAAGGTGACAACGCTACTAAGGCAGAAGAGGCTACCAGAAGTAAAAGAGAACGAGAAGGTATTAGAAGGAACCGGAAAACCAATCCTGGACAGGGGAGAAGGGATAAACCTCTACTCCTGTTCAAAAAACTGGGAAGAAGTGTGAAACACCAAGCAGGATTCTGTTGCGCCTTTCCGAGGTTCGTGTCGCGGGAAGATTCGAGAACCCCATCCACAGTTAGCGGATTCTAAACTACAAAATCCGCCAATCTGAGACATGAATACTTTATGGCACTTATCATGATATGCCGTGCAAACTATTGCATCACAAGCGAAGCCCTTGCTCCTGCTCCGGGGATGGAGCTGTCCTTCTTACGCGGAAGGGAATCTCTGTTTATCTCTCCTCAACCCAGACCCAGTTTCTACCAGCCTAGCAGCTGGAATAGCTTAATGTGTACCCCAAACCACCGCCAGGCGCCACGGTGAAAAATCCACCCTCTTCACTTCTCGATGCTTCGCATTTAATAATCTCAGAAAAACGTCATGTAAATCCCATGCAGCTGTCCGGCCAAGAATTTTTTTCTCTTTTTTCCACTTTAATTCACTCGCTGTTCAAAATCAGTGGATGGTATTTATATCGGAGAAGTTCAACAAACACCAGATGTCGCAGTAATGCATTAGGGACTGATTCAGAGCGCTGCCCAGCCTGACCACCGTCGACCCACGAGAGCTGGCTTTTCGTACGGGGCTCTTATAAAATCGGAAATGGCCGTGAACTTGTTTATTTTTGGTTCCATCGTCGCTGACATTTCTCTTTTGTAGCGAGTGTTTGGTTTGGTTTGATTTTGTTTTGCCTGGTTTTGTGGCATATCAACCTCAATGGGTTATTTAATATCGACAAATCTTTTATTGCTGGTAGTATTTTTTTTCAATTGTTGGAAATATATTTTTTCAAAAATGTATTACTGGTAATAATTTTTTTCAAAAATGTATTGTTGGTAATTTTTTTTGTTACAAAATGTATTGCTGGTAATTTTTTTTTTTCAAAACTGTATTGCTGGTAATATTTTTTTTTCAAAAATGTATTCCTGGTAAATGTATTACTGGTAAATTTTTTTATCAAAAATGTATTCCTGGTAATTTTTTTTGTTCAAAAATGTATAGCTGGTAATATTTTTTTTTTCAAAAATGTATTGCTGGTAAAATTTTTTTTCTCCAAAATGTATTGCTGGTAATATTTTTTTGTTTTTAAAATATATTGCTGATAATATATATATATATTTTTTCAAAACTGTATTGCTCGTAATATTTTTTTACAAAAATGTATTGCTGGTAATATTTTTTTTTTAAAAAATGTATTGCTGTTAAAAAATCTTTTTTTAAAAAGTATTGTTGGTATTAAAATTTTATACTTTCATATTGTTTTGACCCCTTTTAGGGGATTAGCTATTTGCCCATAGCTGGGACCCTCATAAGTGCTACCACACTGGGTCAAGGCGGGCCTGCGAACAACAGCAATAAGAAGGTGGTTCCATGCTTTTCAAAACGTTCTGATCAAAGGGATGTAGTTTATCGTCTTACCCAGGACGATGTAGCGAGTGTTTGTTCGTCTTGTCTTTGCAATAATGTTTTGTTTTGTTTTTTCAAAAAGTTTTCCGATTTAAATTACCATTTTTTTTGTTTTTTTTTTAAATTTAAAAAATAATTTAGGATAAAAAAATTTTGTCAAATACTCGAGAGCCAGTATTTTTGTTTGATTGTTTTAATCGTTTCACACAATTGGTGTCAGGCTGTTAAAACCTGACACCGATCGACATAGGATTGGACTGTATGTTCATTAGAAAAAATATCTTAAGATTATATTGCGTCACCTACAGAAAACTGGTATGAACCTCACTCGGAAGTAATTATAGAAAGGCCATGAAGCTATCAGATCATTACGAAAGTTCTTTCCCGATTTTCATTAATATAAAATTACCAAAATTAACACTGGTATGTGTTTTGGTGCTGATTTCTGTTGTATTCTAGATTGAAAGCCTTGATCGTTCAGTTTGCGAATCAGACTTTGTTGAATGTTGAGATTTTGTCCACAAATGAACGCCTTAAACATGGAGAATGAAAAGTTGCACTTTTGTCAACTGCGACAAAATAACATTCAAAAGGTTTATTTGGATCGGACGCCAGCTTATCGGACGGTCAAGAAATAGATTGTCAAATTTCGTCAGGTTGATTTTAACCTAAACGATCAACCGGGTGACCTCCCGACGTCGATGAAAACGCTCTGCTTTTTCTTCCACCGCGGAGAATAAACCGAATATTTCGACGGAACAGTTTGAAAATCGATATCTCAACTGTCTTTGGCCATTGGAAGGGATTTGGATTAAAGAAAAACGGGCGATTTGGGGCAAATCGAAAAGGTGGCCTTGTCCACTACAAGACAAGACCGCATGTTATAAGACATACCCTGCAGAAGCTTAAAGTGTTGAAATGGGGTAGCCTACAGCACCTACTGTATTCTCCTAATTTGGCTGCTTCGGATTTTCATTTTTTTTTCGGCTTCTACAGAACAATTTAAATGACAAAATTTTTTGACCGTCTACAGTCAGTCGATATCTCCCCCACAGTCTTATTCCAACAAAAAACAGAGTTTCTACGAAAATGGCATCAACAAGCTTGGTTTAGTTTGGTTTGGTTTGGTTTGGTTTGGTTTATTTTGTTTTACGGTATATCAACCGCAATGGGTTATTTAATGCCGACAACATTTTTAGGATAGATTCGTATGAATAGAATATGTATTCTTTGGTTTAGATTGGTTTGGTTTATTTTGTTTTACGGTATATCAACCTCAATGCGTTATTTAATGCCGATAACATTTTTAGGATAGATTCATATGAATAGAATATGTATTCTTTGGTTCAGATTGCTTTGGTTAATTTTGTTTTACGGTATATCAACCTCAATGCGTTATTTAATGCCGACAGCATTTTTTATTGCTGGTAATATTTTGTTTTGTCAAAAATCTGTTTCTGGTAATATATTTCCTTCAAAATTGTATTGATGGTAATAATTAACTATTTGCCCATAGCTGGAACCCTAACAGCTGCTACCACCCCGGGTCAGGATGCACCTGGGAACATCAGCAATTAAGAGGTGGTTCCACGCTTCTCAAAATCTCCTGATCAGAGGCTTCGCTGCTGGACGTAGTTTATCGTCTTACCCAGGACGCGGATGTAGTTTAACGTCTTATCCAGGACGACAACAAGCTTATAGAACGATGGGAGATTGTTGTTCAAAACAATGAATATTATGTAATATTTGACGAATAAATGTTCTGTTTTTTATTTTCTAATCGGGCAAGAACATTTAAAGTGATCTAATACTATTCTTTGGGACTTTAATATTAATACTGTTAGACACTTAAAAGCTAGCAGAACTTTCTTTGTAATCAAGGCAATAAAGCTACTAAGACGCAATGAGGTCACTGAGTGTGAGAGAATATAAGAAAAGGAAAATATTATTAAGGAGAGAGTAATAAACAGGAATTAAAGACAGAAGATAACGATTAACATAGCATTTAAACGTTCTGAAGATATTAAGGGCATAGCATTTAAACATTTTGAAGATCAAAGTTTGCTGGAAAGCCTGAAGAGATTTCTGCAAACGAGAAGAGCGAGAGGAGAAACTGTTAGCATAGTACTTTCAAATGTAAAACGATGAGACCTAACCGCCAATCTAGTATTGCCCTTAAATTCATAAAGTCTACGTACCAAAGAGAAAAGTTTGTCATTTAAATGTAGGAACTCGAATCGAAACCGGTTGAAGTAAAAAAGACACCAGTATATAGGGGGAGAGGCGTGAAAAGCATTTTTTTTTTAATTGGCGGACGCTGATGGTTCAGTAAGCTATGTTAATATGTTTATTTCTTATTTTATTTTATTTATTTTATTTATTTATTTGCTTATTTATTTATTTATTTGCAATGTCGAGAAGCGTAGCACGACGCTTTCAAGGAGGTGGCCTGACTCGTCCTTAGTCAGGGCGGGGTTAATGGTTGAGCCGATATGATGCAAAACCCGAAATCGGCGATAAAGACAGTGCGTCACTGAAGACCACCCTTGATGCATCTAAAATGTATTATGCAACTAGAAAAGGCACAGGGAAGCTATGTTACGAGAAAGTGACCAAAGCCGAGTTGCCAGTTCAGGACCAATAACATTACAGATTCTTCTTTGTATTTTATCAAGAATCTCTAAATGCATGGAAGAAGCACCAGACCACATGCGATAGCAATCTTCACAGAATAGATAAATGGTAGACTTATAAATATGCAAGATAGATTCTGGCGAGAAAGATTGTCTCGCACGGCACAGTGAACCAAATTTCTTAGCTGCAGAAATAGCAATTGATTCGATATAATCTTTCCGCTTCGTATCAACGGAAAACGTTAGTCCGAGTTGGCGCAATGAGTCACTCTCTTGGGGGTTATGATGATGGAAGGTAAAAGAAGTTCTCAAATGATTAATAGAGAGCAGTTTCGTTTTTGATGCGTTAAAATTAACAAGCCATTCCTTGCGCCATTTAACAACAGATTTTAGATCATTTTTAAGATCAGTTGCCAAATCGAACCGATCAGACCTACTATCATTAAGACAAAAAGTAACCCCGATGAATAACACCGAGAAAAGTTCACCAGAAAAATTACCATGAAAGTGTTTATAGAAATGACACGGGGAAACTACGCCACGGCGATGGGAAAGTAATTGAAGCCAAGATGCCAGGTCAGGACCAATAACATTGCAGATTCTTCTTTGGATTTTATCAAGAATTTCTTAATATATAGCGGGAGCACCAAACCGGATGTGGCAGTAATATTTAAAGCAAGGACGAATGACAGACTTATAAATAAGATAGATTCTGATGAGGAAAATTGTCTAACACGACGCAGTGAACCAACTTCTCCTTGCTGCAGACATAGCAATTGATTCAATATAATCTTTCCGCTTCGTGTCAACGGAAAACGTTAGTCCGAGAAGTCGAAAGGAGTCACTGCCCTAGTTATGCTGATGCAAAGCTGATGATTAAAAGAGAGCATTTTTGTTTTGGGGGCGTTAAAATGAACATGCCATTATTTGCCTAGTTAACAACAGATTGTGTGATATGAACGGAATAGAAGGTGAAAAGAAGTGGACAATATAAAGATAGTTAAAATAGATAACGAGAGAGCCTGGGACTTGAAGAGATCAAGGTTGATGTGTTCATACAAGCACCTATGCGGGAGTCTTTTCCGCAAAATTACCGTTCACGGGACAGTGGAACTGTCTTTTTAGATTTGGAACACGGGGGAATTGAGGTTAATCCAACTCCGTGGAAGTGGCAAGCTACAAGGTTCTGGATTGGTGAGACAAGAAAATGGAGCTCCTCTGAACATTTGCCATAGAAACGGCGATAGAGTAGCGACGGGCTTGCGATGTTGCGTCTGTCTGGAAGAGCTCACAGAGTGGAGAATAAATCTTTCCGAACAAAACAGCGTAAAGGATTTTGGTTACTACCAAGGCTGGAATGTAAGGATTGTTCAGTTACAGCCCATATACAACAGCAATATTCAATTTTTGGTATAATCTGTACCTTGTACAGGTAAAACATATCATGAGGAGTCTGGTATTCCCCGGAGTGATATAGAGAGCCGAACATTGTTTTCCTAGTTTCAAAAGCAATGGATTGTATATATTAGTTCCCGTTGTCGTCTGGAGTGAATGTAAGACCCAACAGACATTTAAAGCAAAGTGCGACATCGATAGTGATCTAATACTATTCTTTGGGACTTTAATATTAATACTGTTAGAGGACTATCGTGACTACAGGAAAAAATCCTGGCTCTGAAGATTGTGCAGCTCCAACCTATATACGACAGCAACACTTCATTTATTTGGCCTAATCTAACTCTTGTAAAAGATAAAGCTGCTCTGAACATTTGCCATGTAAACGGCCATAGAGTAGCGACGGGCTTGCAACTTTGCGTCTGTCGGGAAGAACTTGCAGAGTGGAGAATAAGTCTTTCCGAACAAGACCGCGTAAAGGATTTACTACCAAGGCCGGAATGTAAGGACTGTTCATTTACAGCCCAGATATGGCGAAAATACTCCAATTTTGTAACTAGTACACATAAAGCCTGGCAGGAGGAGTCTGTTACTCCACGGAGAGATATCGGGAGGCGAACATTTTTTTCAAGTTTCAAAAGCAATGCATTGTATATATAAGTTCCCTTTGAGGTCTGGAGTGAATTTGAGACCCAACAAACGTTAAAAAAGGTTCGTCATCGATATAACCGGTCATCATGACTAGAGAACCCTGGCTCTGAAGATTGTGCAGCTCCAACCTAGATACGGCAGCATTTTATTTGGCCTAATCTGACTCTTGTAAAGATAAAGCAAGACAGAAAGAACCAGATAATTCTAGCAGAGATAGAAGGAACCGACCATTTTACCAGTAACTTTAACAATGAATTATATATATATATATATATATATATATATATATATATATATATATATATATATATATATGATTGGTGTATAAGGAATAAATTCCAATAACCTTTACTATTTACTATATCCTAATACTATTCTTAAAAGTGTGCTCAATACAGAGTGGAGCAAATATAATTATTCATTCGAAAATTATAACATAAATATGTTATAAAATCACTACAAAAATAGCCACTTTAACAATATATATATATATATATATATATATATATATATATATATATATATATATATGGGTTCTGCTTGCAGTCTGGAATGAACTTAAGAACCAATTGATCTTCAAATCACAGACCTTCATTATTTGAAATACTTTTTCTTATAAAATGTTTTCCGACCGCATTATTATAGCAAAATTATAGTAAAATTCTCTTGCAATACATTTCTATATTAAAATCATCTTCAGTGCTTTTCTGTAGTAAAACCGTGCAGCATTTGATGTATTTATTTAATAAGTCTCAGTCATGTTATGACAGGTTACATAAACAGTGTCTGGAGGATTTCTGATTGTAAATGCGGCAGATTCTATAATTACATAAATGTATGAGGCATAGAGGAATCTGATGGAAGAAGAGAGAGAGAGAGAGAGAGAGAGAGAGAGGGAGAGAGATAAAGAGAAAGAAGAGAAAGAAGAGAGAGATAAAGAGAAAGAAGAGAGAGATAAAGAGAAAGAAAATGAAACAGAGTGAGAGAGATAAAAAAGTGAAAGAGAGAAAGAGAGAGATAAGAAAGAAAATGAAACGGAGAGAGAGAGAGAGAGAGAGAGAGAAAGAAAAGGCGAGAAAGAGAGATAAAGAGTGAGAAAATGAAACAAAGAGAGAGTGAGAGAGAGAGAGAAAAAAGAGAAAGAGAGATAAAGAGAAAGAAAATGTAACAGAGAGAGAGAGAGGGGGGGATAGAGAGGGTGAGAGGGTGAGTGGTGAGTAATCGGCATTGAAAATCAGACTTGTTTTCAGAATTTGTCCAATCACAACTCTCGCTATCGTTAACACCAAGCAACATTATGCTATGCTTTTTCTGATGTTCATATGAAGACCGGTTTGAGACTATCATCCACTGTTCAAAGGTTAGCAAAGTTGTGTATGCGTGGGTGTGTGTGGGAGGATCAGCTAGACCTACACGGAACAGGGATGAGGGCATTGGCTATATATATATATATATATATATATATATATATATATATATATATATATATATATATATATATATATATAAATTTGTTTCCATCGCGACACGGAAATTACTGTATCGAAACCGAAATTAATGTCCTAAAGTTTAAATTTAGAATTAAACTTAAAATTTAGAGCTCGGTTTTTTTCTCAAGTGATGTTAAGATGGAGGCATATCTTTTAAAAAATAATAATACTATGGTCTAGTTTGTATCGGGCACTGTTCTTAAAAATAAAACAAAAATACTACAGAATTTTGGATTAAAAATCTGACTCTCCTTTCCTATTACTTGTATATATATATATATATATATGTATATATATATATATATAAATATATAAATTGTCCCAAGCGTTTTCCGAGCCACTACTATAGTCATTTTCAAAGGGGTTTTGTTTTTGGTGTTGCTAGCTTTTTCTCGTGTTTTGACTGTTTGAATTATATTTTATTTTTGTGTTGTTTTGAATAGAAGCATTCATCCCGAGCCTTCACTCGGTGAGCGCGGCTGGAAATCGCGTAAACATCTTTCTACACACACACACACACACACACACACACACACACACACACACACACATATATATATATATATATATATTAATTGATTCATCAAATACTCCTCATTACTATATATATATATATATATATATATATATAATATATATATTCTAAAATTCCGGTCGAAAACACTAAAATTCTATATAAGTCAATTTACCCGGGGAAAGCAGCTTGCTATTAGAAGAGTCCGCTGTATATTGATATACAGGGCCTCTCTCTAATAGCAAGATGTTTCCGGTAATGTGATTTATATAGAATTTTAGTGTTTTCGACCGGAATTTTAGAATATATATATATATATATATATATATATATATATATATATATATATATATATATATATAGATAGATAGATAGATAGATAGATAGATAACTAGACTCGTTTCGAAAAACCCTCGAATTTTTGATTTGCAAATAATCAAATCAATCTCGAGGGAAAAAATGGTTTAAAAAAAAGAAAGAGCTACAAACATGAACTACTGTCGAACAAATTGCACAGTTGCAGGTCTGAAGCCCAAAGAAAAAACCCCGATACGAGTAGACAACTAACTAACAAAAGAGCTCAATACAATCGTAGAGCAGACCTAGATACGCCTAGTGAGCCAGACAAACCTACCTAGGTTTCACCTAAACGGATCGTATATATATATGTATTAATAGTTGCATCCCAAGACAGGTGACAATGTCACTAAAACGAAGGTGGTTATAGGGAGTTAAAGAGAATGAGAAGATTGATGAAGTGACAAAAAAGGTACAGGGTTGAAGAGGACAGAAGATGACGATTGACGTTGCATTTAAATGTTTGAAGATAGTATTTATCAGGGTAGCAAGAAATCGGAAGGGAGTTCCACAGATGAGAAGTGCGAGAAAAGAAACAGTGTAGAAGAGGCCGTTGCATCTAGCTAGTTCAATAGTAAAACAATGGGACCTAGCTGCCAATCTAGTAGCACGTTTAAATTCATGTAGCCAGGGCACCAGGGGAAAAGCTAATCAGAACAATTGCCATGAAAATAAGTGTAAAAAAGACAGAGGGATTCCCCGTCATGTCGATGAGAAAGTGTCTGAAGTCGTTATACATACATACATATATATATATATATATATATATATATATATATATATATATATATATATATATATAAAAATTATAATATATGTTATAACATCACTACAAAAATAGGCATTTTGTTTCTAGACTTCTGGTCTCTTGTCAAGTGATGGTGTTGCAAGTAAAATAAAAAGTTTAATTTTTAAATAAATATTATTCGCTCTACTCTGTATTGAGCACTTTTTTAGAAATAGTGTTTTTGATTACTGGGAGTTTATTCCATATATACCAACCTTGTATTCGGATACATACATATATATATATATATATATATATATATATATATATATATATATATATATATATATATATATGTATGTGTGTGTGTCCGAATATATATATATATATATATATATATATATATATATATATATATATAACGGAAGGCGAAGTAGCGGAAAATTATTGACATAAAAAGCAAATGGGGAAAAGGCATGAACTCACTCCACCCATACATTGTATCCCATCCCCAAATAGCCTGATGGAACATTTGAGATCATTGATGGGAAAAAAATAAAGCACTCTTTCTATTATCTTCTGAGGCGGGCAGACATAATAAAAAGCTGTTACCCTCATTGCATGGAGCGCCATTTTTCTAAGTTAACTGCCTCTTCAGCTGATCGGCTTGTAAAGCTTTCATGGCGGCGCCACACGTCTTTGTTCGATTCTTCGACATCCATTTGACCGAGCCTCAGAAGAAATCAAATAATAATGGCGGTAGCAGTTGTTACGGTAGCCATGACTAAAGTGGGCCGTCGAAATAACGTTTACATCAATGTAGTCTTTTACTTTCTGGGATTGGGAGTGGGGCTAATCTTCCCACAGTAGATTCTTTTAGACAGGTACCGGGCAAATATCGTAGATTTCCGCGTATAAGTTGACTTTTAAATCCTCAAAATCACACTTAAGAAATAGCGTCGTCTTATACTTTTTATATGCCATGTCTTTCAGGACGTAGGCGATCATATCTCTCTACTTCACTCTATCCTTTGCAGCTCTCAACAAATTACTTCCCTCTGCCATCTCCCTAAGACCACATTATGTCATCCACTTCCTTAAGCCCGCCAGGTATGTCACGTGTTGTTTTCCCTTGTCTCTCGTTCTCTCTATTCGACCCGTGAGTATCAGATTCTCCATGCCCTCCTTTCTCGTTGCGCATCCCAGAAACTTCAGCTACCTCTTCCTGATGTTAAGCATAAGCCTCCACCTTGTTTACATCCTCTCCAAGACCTCATCGTTGCTCACACGAGCGGTACATGATATCCTCAGCATCCTTCTGTAGAACCACATCTCCGTTGACTCGAGTCTCTTCTTCATCTTTGAGGGGACTGCCCAACATTCGCTGTCGTAAAGAAGGACAGATGTCATGTAACAGCTCAGTTTGTTACCAAAGAAGTCCTTTTGTCTCGCAATACTCTGCCCAACCTTTGGAATGCGTCCTTGGCCATCCCAATACGTCTACGGATCTCAGTGTCGCACTTACCGTCCTCTGTCAAAGCACTTCCCAGATATTTAAACTTCCGCACCTGCTTGATTTTAGTGTCCCCGGCCTGTAAATCGCATTTTGGGCTCATCTTTTTGCCGATGACCCTCACGAATATTTAAAAAAAAAAAATGTATAAAATTTAATAGGCGATCCAGTTTTCTATGTAAATTCATTGTTAATTGATCCCCCACTTCTTCTTCTATGTGTCACGTTCTTTCAGAACATAGGCGATCATGGCTCGCCACAACTTTCTATTTAGTTTAGCTCTTAGCAGTCGCGAAATGGTATTTAATCATTTATTTTTTCAACTATTTATTTCGTGTTTCGTATTGATTAAGCTTACCAGATTACGAATTAATAAAAATATATTTTTTTTAAATTTTAAGAAATCATCATGAGTATATTTTGGGGCTACCCCAGGACAGAGGGCTAGGTGTGTAATGAACTTACCCCCTTCCTCATTATGTGTCCCAGAAACTTCAACTGCCTCTTTCTGATGTTTTATGTACCGTGTCCTTTCAGTGCGTAGGCGATCATGGCTCTCCACATCCTTCTATCCCTTGCAGATCTCAACAAGTTCCTTCCATCTGCTTCCTCCCCCAGACCACGTTCTGTTATCCACTTGCTTAAGTCCGCCAGGTAGTCACGCGTTGTTTTCCCTTGTCTCTCTTTCCCTCTATTCGACCTGTGAGTATCAGATTCTCCAGGCCCTCTTTCCTCGTTATGTCTCCCAAAAACCTCAGCTGCCTCTTCGTGATGTTAAGCCTCCTCCTTGTTTGCGTCCTCCTCATCGTTGCTCACAACCTCGGTTCATGATATCCCTAGCGTCCTTCTGTAGAACCACATCTATGTCGCCTCGAGTCTCTTCTTCATCTTTGAGGAAATCGTCCAACATTCGCTGCCGTAAAGAAAGACAAATGCCCAGTATTCTTTTCATACTGTCTCGCAATACGTCTTTAAAAAAGAAACCTTCAATGCTGTGTGATGTTTGTCGGTAGGCTAACCTTTGCCTCGGTGTGATCACCAATAACGAACAGGAAAAGATTCACATTATCAAAGATATTGATAAAGAAAGTAATATAACCATTTCTATTTTATATATTACTGGCCTTACTTTATAATAAATTGCTTATTCGAAGAATAATTACATATCTTGGTTTAGAATCGGGTTTCCAGTTCCTTCAACTCCGTACTTCTGACGTCTCAGCCTGAACTCTGAAATTTTATTTCGTAATTATTATTATTTTTTCTTCTCCCAATATGTGGAGATAGGTTTGTCTATCGTCCAATTCACACTCCTCCGAGGCCTTTTGAACAGGAGTAGAGGTTTATCCCTTGTTTCCTGTTTAGAATTGGGTTTCCAGTTCCTTCAACTCCGTACTTCTGACGTCTCAGCCTGAACTCTGAAATTTTATTTCGTAATTATTATTATTTTTTCTTCTCCCAATATGTGGAGATAGGTTTGCCTATCGTCCGGTTCACACTCCTCCCAGGCCTTTTGAACAGGAGTAGAGGTTTATCCCTTGTTTTCTGTTTAGAATTCCACCCCGTACTTCCGATGTTTCAGCCTGAACTCTGAAATTATATACACTAATTAAATCCTGACCGCTTCTAGTCGAGAATTAGCTGTCAATCTTTCTGGCTATCTTGTCATTTTTTACGTTAATACATAACGTAAATAAACTTCTACATTGAGCCTTGTATTCTGTGAAAATTCTTAAAAAAAATGTAGATAAAAAAAAACCTAGATGATTTCAACAAATTTAATTCCTTCTTCAAGTTCATTTACTGCGATTTCCTCGGCTTTATTTTTGTTTCATTCTTTTTGAATATTTTCTATAGCCTTGACTTTATTTAAAACCTAATCCGACCAGGTCAGGTCGGCTTAACTAATCCCAGAACGAGGCTGTATGGAAAATCAACACGCGCACACACAAGATTAAGCGGGAATTAAATTAAACTTTCTTTTTTTCCCCAGAAATATCCAAGAAGGATGTTGCGAAACGGGAAATGGCTACATTTTCCCAAATCTCGGTCAATGAATCTCATGTTGATTGAAGTAGCGTATAGAAGGGATATATATATATATATATATATATATATATATATATATATATATATATATATATATATATATATACCAGGCACGTGTTGTCAGTAATTATTCAGGCAGCATGTGATCTTTATGAAGCAAATCTACAAAAAAAAAAGAAAAAAAAAAGAAAATATTTTGCATTTTATGCATAATAATCAGAGAAACCTTCATAATTTTGTTGGATTATGTGCATAACAAGGAAAATGTAGCTGCTGATCTATTATATTCGGGTTACACATTATATATATATATATATATATATATATATATATATATATATATATATTGTATTTTGTTGATGTTATAAACATTACCGTTTCATTTCCAACCTCCGTTTTCGTTATTCCTCATTCAGTAACCCTTTCTAGGTTACAACATTATATTTGATTTCTGTTGTATAATCATTTTCTTCCGGGTCCCAACCAGAGACCAAAAGTCAGGTATAGTATCATAACATTTTCCACTAGATATTTTTGTAAAAACAAACAAAAAATAATGACGAACCTAAGATGACACACATTTTACATAAAGCCGTTCGTGAGGTGTTTGTGGTACTAGTGAGAAAAAATTTTGTATTTCTTTAAAGCATGGACTTCCAGGAATCCCTTCAGTTAGTCTACTGGAATCTTTTCCAATCAATCCGAGGACTCCAACTACAACTGGAATTGTTGCTGTTTTTTATGAAGCGCATTTTTGAGATTTCCACTTCAAGATCCTGGTATTTTGATGGTTACTTTAAGATCTTCTAAGATGCAATCTTCCGGAACTAACATATCAATAAGAAAGCACTTGCTGTTTTTGTGGCCTTGCTCACTTTTCTAGACGATTAACTTTGATTGTTCTGTCTGGATGTTGTTGTTATTATTTTATTTTATTTTATTTCTGGTGTGTACACATTTATTTCCGGGTCCCTAAAGAGACCTAAGGAAAATGGCATCATGATATTTTCCATTGAGCAATTAAAAAAAAAATCAAACATATTTTACATAGAAAAATCCCTTCGTGAAGCGTGGGCTGTACTCGTGAGAACAATTTTTTATATTTCTTTAAGGCATGGGCGACCAGGAATGCCTTCATTGAATATATTAAATATATGTTCTCATGTGCCACAAGTTTTGAGATTTCTATTTCAAGGTATTTATATCTTGATAGCTTTTTGAAGATCTTCAAAGATACATTGCAGCCTGCATTGGCCGCCATATCAATAAGGAGGCACTTTTTTGTTTGCGGTCTCTAATAATAATGTCTGGGCGGTTGGTTTTGATTGTTCTGTCTGTGTGTAATTTGAAGTTCCATAAAATTGTTACAGGTCCTATCTTCGTAACCGGGTCTGAATGGTGTTCGTATCAATTTCTTTCGGTTTCCTTTCTGTAACAGTTGCAGATTTTCCAGTGCAGATATTGGCCCATTCTGTTGTGCCGTGTTTTATATTCAGTGGGTGCCAATACCGTGCAACCTGATGCAAGATGGCCTCTTGTTTCTGGATATTTATCACAGAATCTGAATTTTTCAGTATGTGCGTTTGGTAATTTCTAGTTAGCAAGCATTGGTCCTGTTCAACAAGAATAAAACTTTCAGTTTCAGCTTTTAACCCTGCACTACGGAGCCACTGATTGGTATGGCGTTTGTCTACATCACCTTGTTTGGTACGGGCAGAGTATTGACCGTGAAGCGGTTTATCTTGCCATCGTTTCTGTATCTGGTCGGTTGCATTTAAATTTGCTTTCTTTTTTAAGGTTTTTGAAGCTGCAGTTGGTGTATTGTGCTTCATTTGTATTTCACTGACTGTTAATATCTGGTCATGAACCCATTGATCCCTGCGTTCCTGAACAATTTTAATCCTTTCTGCCTGAGCTCCTGAGTCAAAATTCACAAATAATTGCTATGTAATGGTTCACGGTAGATATAAAAATAGTTACAAGTGTTTATCCGCCGTTCAACCGGTGGCTGGGCATGAAGTCAATTTTCTCTACATTCGGGAAAGCATTGGTCAGGGTGTTGAAAGGGTTAATTGATGGATAGCGAGGCACAGGATTTACGCATCATTGCAGCCTCTTTATCTAAGTGTTCATCATTTTCTGGATTATTCTTCTCCTTCCTAATAGGCTACCTTTTTTATGAAAGTTCCACTGAGCAATCAAATATTAATTTTGTTTTATCTATGTGACCATTCTCTCAGTCATCCTACCAAGTGCACCAATGACAACTGGCAGGACTGTGACCTTCTTTAATTGCCAAAGGCTTGCGAGTTCAAACTTCAATGGGCCATTTTGGATGAATTTCTCTTCTTCTCTTTTCTCTTTCCTTGTATCAAAATAACACGATGGATCTTCGATTAACATTTCTTTTTCTCTTTTATTTTACACCAATACGTCTGGTTTGTTCTGCTCCATTATTGGCATATTTTATTATTATTATTATTATTATTATTATTATTATTATTATTATTATTATTATTATAAAAGGAGGAGATTGGTTAAGGCTGGCCGACACTAACTACCTCATACCTAGGTAATCAGATTTCCGACCTTTTCATTCGTTACAGTTGACTAACCCTCCCCTTTTTTCTGCCTTGTGTATTCAACCAGTATTAAATCGTAGACGAGCAACGTAGTAGTAGTAATAATAATAATAATAATAATAATAATAATAATAATAATAATAATAATAATAATCACTAACTAGCGGAATCCGTGGAAATTCCAGAGTTTTACCGTTTTTCATTTAAATTGACAGTTTTGCGATCTCCTAATTCTTTGGAACGTAAAAATGTTCAATGGGCGCCTTATAGTTTAATTACAATTAAATTCTTTCGTAGTTATATCTCCTTGTTTTTTGTGGGTTTGTTTTTTTTTTTTTTTTTTTTTGATAGACGGACCAGCGAAACAATAGTAATGGCAAAGCGTAAGGGTCGTGCAAACTAACTATGGAAGGGAGGGAAAGCATAATTATTATATGATTATTATTATTGTTAATATCTTGCTATTGCATTTTGACGTAATCAATGACGATTCTGTTCTGCTATGAACAAAACTACTCACAACTCAAGAACCTCCAATATGTCTACCAATATGTCTACCAATATGTCTACCAATATGTCTACCAATAAGTCCGGTTTGTTGTGCTCTTTTCTTGGCATATATTATTATTATTAGTAGTAGTAGTAGTAATAGTAGTAGTAGTAGTAGTCGTAGTAGTAGTAGTAGTAGTATATGTAGTCATTGAGATTTTTACAGATTTTCTTTTCTGTACTATAGTTGATTACTTTCTCTTCTTCATTTTGCTCTGTTCTCGTATCAAAATGACGCGATAGATCTTTAATTATTTTTTTTTCTTTTCCACCAATATGTCTGGTTTGTTGTGTTCTGTTGTTCGCATATTATTATTATTATCATTATTATTATTATTATTATTATTATTTTCTTTGATTTCTGGCGTTTACACATTTCTTTCCGGGTCCCGCCCTGGGACCTAAGGTTAGAAATGGTATCATGACACTTTTTCAAAAAAAAAAAAAAAAAATTACATAGATAAAGCCCTTCGTAAAGTGTGGGCTGTACTTGTCAGAACAATTTTTTGTATCTCCTTGAGGCATGGGCTTCCAGGAATCCCTGCAATTAGTCTACTGGAATCTTTTCCAACCAGTCCTAGGGCTCCAACTACAACAGGGATTGTTGATGTTCCCATATGCCACATTTTCGAGATTTCTATTTCAAGGTCCTTGTATTTTGACAGCTTTTTGAATATCTTCAAAGATACATTGCAGTCAGCAGGGACTGCTATATCAATAAGGAGGCATCATTTTTGTTTGTGGTCTTTAATAACAATATCTGGGCGGTTGGACTTGATTGTTCTGTCAGTGTGTATTGTGTAGTCCCATAGAATTGTAACAGGTCCTATCTCCGTAACCGGGTCTGGGTGGTGTTCATACCAGTTTCTTTCAGTTTCCTTCCTGTAGAAGTTGCAGATTTTCCAGTGCAGATATTGGCCCACTCTGTCATGTCGGGTTTTATATTCAGTGGGTGCCAACATCGTGCAACCTGATACAAGATGATCAATCGTTTCTGGATATTTATCACAGAATCTGCATTTTGGGCTGACACAATATTTTAGTATTTGTGCTTGATAATTCCTAGTTAGCAAGCATTGGTCATGCGCAGCAAGGATAAAACCTTCAGTTTCCGCTTTCAACCCTGCACTGCGTAGCCACTGATGGGTACGGGTTTTGTCTACATCAGCTTGTTTGATACGGGCAGAGTATTGGCCATGAAGCAGTTTATCTTGTCATCGCTTCTGTATCTGGTCGGTTGCATTCGTCTTTGCAGTCTTTTTTTAAGTATTTTGCAGTTTCAGTCGCTGTATTGTGCTGTAGTTGCATCTCTACGCCCATTTGAAGCTCCATTTTGAATTTGTTGGCTTCTTTCATTACGGAGTAAAGACGCTTACTACTTTCATGTTCCTTGACGCATACCATCATCCAGTCTTCTGTAGTTTCCAAGTATCTTTGGAGGCCAATTGTTGTAGTTTTGTAGGACAGTTCTAGTTGAACTAATCCTCTGCCTCCTTCGGATCTGGGCACATACAGACGATCAACATCAGCTTTGGGATGATGCATGCGATAGCAAGTGAGAAGGTTTCTCGTTTTGGCGTCCATTCGCTTAATTTCAGCTATGGTCCAGTTAAGGACATTAAAGCTGTAATGCACCACTGGGACAGCCAATGTGTTTATAGCTGATATTCTTTTTTTTCTTTTATTATTATTATTATTATTATTATTATTCCTTTGATTTCTGGTGTGTACACATTTCTTTCCGGGTCTCGCCCAGAGACCTAAGGTCAGAAATGTCATCATGACATTTTCCACTGAGCAATTTTGAAAAAAAATCAAACGTATTTTACATAGATAATGACCTTCGTAAGGTGTGGGCTGTATTCGTGAGAACAATTTTTTGTATTTCTTTGAGGCATGGGCTTCCAGGAATCCCTTCAATTAATCTACTGGAATCTTTTCCAATCAATTCGAGGGCTCCAACTACAACAGGGATTGTTGATGTTCCCATGTGCCACATTTTTGAGATTTCCATTTCAAGGTCCTTGTATTTTGATAGGTTTTTGAAAATCAATTATTATTATTATTATTATTATTATTATTATAAAGACAAGCAACGTTTCGACAAAAACTTATATAATTCTTTGTATCTTTACACTTGAAATTTTTTAAAAATATAACTTGAAGAAGACAGACATTCTGTCGAAATATTATTGAACATTGACAAACACTGTTTTTTCTTTTCTTTTTTTTATATCGCGTTCTTAACTGTTAAAAAATATTGGAAAAGTTACGTCAATAATTTTGTTTATTATTATTATTAATATTCTTCTTCTTCTTCTTCCTCCTCCTTCTCTTCTTCTTCTTCTTCTTCTTCTTCTTCTTCTTCTTCTTATTATTATTATTATTTTAACCCTTAAAAATTTCACGGTTTTCCTATTATAATTTTCTGACGAATTTTAACCCGTAAGTTAATGATTGAATAAGCTAATGGCGAGTTCTACGAAAATAAAATAT
>OZ010614.1:37587669-37640169 GCA_963932145.1 Acanthosepion lycidas | reverse complement strand
CACGCTAAAAGTAGATTTTCCCGGAATTACTTCGAAATTAAATACTGCTCCCATATTGTCAGTTTGAGGACTGGTGATCAAGAATTTGAATGTAATTTCATTATAGTGTAGCCCTTAAACTAAATAAGTCCACGTTCACATTAATTAAGCACACTAATTATTATATGGGGCGGGGATGAGTTGATTACTTCATCTTTTTTTCGCGAAGTCTTAGCGATTATTTTTTATTCATTTATTTATGCATTTTTGTTCTTTAAAATTTTACTGGCCATATTTTCTCCTGAAGGTTTTTTTTTTTTTAAAGATATAATTAAAAAGTCTTGTTTATTCACTCAAGTATTTTCTAATGTATAGACGGTGGCTTACGGAAGACAATAGCATGAGATTTGGAACAGAGCCTTGCGTGTGTCACGTACAAGTGGAAACAGTTATCAACAGAAGGAATTGAACTGCCTCAAACATGATTTGATACTGTCGACTCCGAACGTGAAAAGTCATCCGAATCAAAATGGAAAGTGAAAGTTTAGCTGAAAAAATACCCCTCCACCCCCCGGGTGTGGAATTTCGGATAGAGGTGTACGAATGTAGCGCGTCCAAAGTGGAAAACAGCTATCAAGAGAAAGAATTGAATTTTTTTTTTTTTTAAACTTTTCACCCCAAGCAAGGCGAGAGTGGAACTAGAACGCAAGGTGTTACAGAAAGTGGCAGCAAGATTAAAGAGGCGCGAAAGAGGAAAGGGTGAAGAGAAGGACGGGGAATTAGATCAAAGCATCTGGAGATGTCTATTGACATTGCATTTGAATAGTTGTAGATTATAGCTACCAGGGAAGCAAATAAGAGGAAGGGAGTTCCACAGACGGGAAGTGCGAGACATAAAGCTATTGGAGTGAAAGGGTGGGATTTCAAATTTACTATTAATTGCTACTGTCGGTTTCAGCGGGAGACCAGCCATCGAAAACCGAAATGAAAGGCGTAATCGAATTATAACTGGAATCGATCATTTATGATGGAAGACATAGTTTAATTAAAAGGTAACTTTGTACATTATAGAAAGTCGAAGGAAATAGACTGGCCGCTGAATGCTGATGATGTAAGTTTATATAAGTAAAATATTTTGTTATAAAATTCTGGAATTCTTTTTTTAAATAACCCTATTTAATACACAAATTAGTTGAAAACTAGGCTAAGATCCTCGAAAGTTAAGGAAAATGACTGAATAATGACGCCATGAATTTCTCAGAATTAAAGAATAAATAAAATCAAAACGTGAATCGGAAGGGATTGGATTGTATGTGTAATGGCAAAAGTACGCATGTATAGGCTTTAAGAAAGCTTTATTCAACTGAGAATACAAGGTTCACGTATAGTGTCCTATTATAGTCCCAGTAAACAGAAATAGCTCTCTCAAAGAGGAGCGTAACAAAACAAGGGGAGACAACACTTAATTATTCATAACACTACATTCGAAATCCGATACATAGACAGATATATTTACAGAAACTGATAGATAGATAGATAGATAGATAGATATGAACTCACTGAGATAGATAGATAGATAGTGCGTGATATATATAGATTTGGACATGGATAGATCGAGATATCCATGGACTGAGGTATAGATAGATAGATAGATAGATAGATATGAACAGACTGAGATAGATAGATAGATAGATAGATAGATAGATAGATAGATAGATAGATATGAACTCACTGAGATAGATAGATAGATAGATAGATAAAGTATGAACATAGATATATATGAACAGATCGATACGAAATCAGATAGATATAAGGATATTTAAAGAAACAAATAGCGAAAGTGAGATAACGTGCTACCTGTAATGACAAAAGTACGCAGGTGTAGGCTTTAAGAAAGCTTTATTCAACTGAGAATACAAGGTCCGTGTATAATGTCCTTTTATAGTCCCAGTAAACAGAAATAGCTGTCTCAAAGAGGAGCGTAACCAAACAAGAGGAGACCACACTTGATTATTCATAACACCACATTCGAAATCCGATAGACAGACAGATATATTTACAGAAACAGAAAGATAGATAGATATATAAAGTATGAACATATATCTGAACAGATAGATAGATACGAAATCAGATAGATATAATGATAGATATTTAAAAAAAAACAACGAGCGAAAGTGAGATAACGTGCTACATGTAATGACAAAAGTACAGTATAGGCTTTAAGAAAGCTTTATTCAACTGAGAATACAAGGTTCGCGTATAATGTCCTTTTATAGTCCCAGTAAACAGAAATAGCTATCTCAAAGAGGAGAGTAACGAAACAAGGGGAGAGCACTGTTGATTATTCATAACAGTATGCATCTTTGTGTGTTTCTTATATGGGTGTATGTGTGTTTGTGCGTGTCTTTAGTAGATGTATGTATGTGTCTGTGTGTGTGTGGGTGTTACTGTATGAAAGAAAAAAGGCAGGATTTTATACAATAACGAAAAGACGAAATCGGTGGAGTGGTTTTGATTTGACACGCTTAAACACGGACGCGTTGGCTTATTTACAACGTAAAATGATTCCATCAGGCAAAAGCTTTAATTTAACAGATGTTGATATTAATATTAGATGAAATTCAGCTGATAAAATTTCGAGGATTTGGCATATCAATTTTCATCAACGGACATCCCACCCTACCAAAAAAAAAAAAAAAAAGCAAAAAAACTAAAGCCCAAATATAGTTCTGAAATGCATATTCAATATGCCTTTTCCGCAGACTAATCCGATAACGTAGTCAGTTCCAACTTCACTTTGAACCCGTTTTGTGTAGCCTTGTGCCAGATTTAGTAAATAATCGGTTGTCATTACTTATTTATGTTTAGATTCAAGAATGCGACCTAATTTTGAAAAGAAATCAATCAAAAAGTCGTCCTGGGTATGACGATAAACTACATCCGCGTCCTGGGTAAGACGATAAACTACATCCGCGTCCTGGGTAAGACGATAAACTACGTCCAACAACAAGGCATCAGATAATGTTTTCGGAAAAAAAAATGTTGCCAGCTATACGTTTTTGAAACAATAATGTTGCCAGCTATACGTTTTTTGGAAAGAATAATGTTGCCAGCTATACGTTTTTTGGAAAGAATAATGTTGCCAGCTATGTGTTTTTGAAAAAATAATGTTGCTAACTATATGTTTAATAGTACTGTATATTTAATATATGTATAGGTATATATGTATGTATATATATATATATATACCTTAATTTGGCATTAAATGACCCACAGTGGTTGATATGCCATAAAACCAACTCACTTAACGACCCCCTTTTCCATAACTATTATGGGCAAGCTTTTTGCGGGGCATTGGGCAGCATGAGGTGTCAGCATAACGACGACCGCAAAACTAAAAGATTCAAACTGAATTTTTTTTTTATTGGCGCTAACGCAGCCATTTCCACGACAGAAGATCATACACGTAAGCGTCTACCTTAGAAATGGGGAAAATTCAATATTTTTTTCTTTCGTGAAGAGATTATTTTTATAATGAAAAAGGAAACATCTAAAGTCTTGGTATTATATTATCCCTGAGGAGAAGTGTGATTAACACACACACACACACACACACATATATATATATATATATATATATATATATATATATATATATATATACATATAAAAGTGAACATTAAAGTCAACACTAAGAGGCGGCAGGCTGTTTCATGCTGGACGCAATCGTCAGGCCGACGATTGCGGCCTGACGATTGCGTCCGGCCTGCTACCTCTGAGTGTTGACTTCAATGTTCACTTTTATACATATATTTTCATACACTCTATCTCTGATATTGAGAACTTTATCCCATAAATATAGCACACCTTAAAACTATATTTCTTCATATATATATATATATATATATAGATAGATAGATAGATAGATAGATATATACAGTGTAACCCGGATATAAGAGAGTTGTCGGGACCGCATAAGTCACTTATATCCGGATTTCTCTTATATCCGGGTTTCTCTTATATCCTAGTTTGGTCTAATTTATATACATTAACACAGGCTCTAATTTGGGAGCAGAGAAAATCTCTCTTATATCCGAGTTTCTCTTATATCCGGGTTACACGATATATTGCGTTGTAATAAATATAGCAACAAAGATGAGGACAATAGTTCGAATAATGTAAATAATATACATAATACCTCATCTCAGAAATATAGACAGATACTGAAATGCCGAAACGTTGTAATAAATATGGCGACAAAGAGGAGTACGATAATCCGAATAATGTAAATTATATACATAATACCTCATCTCAGAAATATAGACAGATAATAAACGGCCGAAACGTTGTAATAAATATGGCGATAAAGATGAGGACAATAGTCCGAATAATGTCAATAGTGTACATAATACCTCATCTCAGAAATATAGACAGATACTGAAAGGCCGAAACGTTTTAATAAATATGGCGATAAAGATGAGGACAATAGTCCGAATAATGTAAATAGTGTACATAATACCTCATCTTAGAAATATAGACAGATACTGAAAGGCCGAAACGTTGTAATAAATATGGCGATAAAGATGAGGACAATAGTCCGAATAATGTAAATAGTGTACATAATACCTCATCTTAGAAATATAGACAGATACTGAAAGGCCGAAACGTTGTAATAAAAATGGCGATAAAGATGAGGACAATAGTCCGAATAATGTAAATAGTGTACATAATACCTCATCTCAGAAATATAGACAGATACTGAAAGGCCGAAACGTTTTAATAAATATGGCGATAAAGATGAGGACAATAGTCCGAATAATGTCAATAGTGTACATAATACCTCATCTCAGAAATATAGACAGATACTGAAAGGCCGAAACGTTTTAATAAATATGGCGATAAAGATGAGGACAATAGTCCGAATAATGTAAATAGTGTACATAATACCTCATCTCAGAAATATAGACAGATACTGAAAGGCCGAAACGTTGTAATAAATATGGCGATAAAGATGAGGACAATAGTCCGAATAATGTAAATAATGTACATAATACCTCATCTCAGAAATATAGACAGATACTGAAAGGCCAAAACGTTGTAATAAATATGGCGATAAAGATGAGGACAATAGTCCGAATAATGTAAATAGTGTACATAATACCTCATCTCAGAAATATAGACAGATACTGAAAGGCCGAAACGTTGTAATAAATATGGCGATAAAGATGAGGACAATAGTCCGAATAATGTAAATAATGTACATAATAACTCATCTCAGAAATATAGACAGATACTGAAAGGCCAAAACGTTTTAATAAATATGGCGATAAAGATGAGGACAATAGTCCGAATAATGTAAATAATGTACATAATACCTCATCTCAGAAATATAGACAGATACTGAAAGGCCAAAACGTTGTAATAAATATGGCGATAAAGATGAGGACAATAGTGCGAATAATGTAAATAGTGTACATAATACCTCATCTCAGAAATATAGACAGATACTGAAAGGCCAAAACGTTGTAATAAATATGGCGATAAAGATGAGGACAATAGTCCGAATAATGTAAATAGTGTACATAATACCTCATCTCAGAAATATAGACAGATACTGAAAGGCCAAAACGTTGTAATAAATATGGCGATAAAGATGAGGACAATAGTCCGAATAATGTAAATAGTGTACATAATACCTCATCTCAGAAATATGGACAGATACTGAAAGGCCGAAACGTTTTAATAAATATGGCGATAAAGATGAGGACAATAGTCCGAATAATGTAAATAGTGTACATAATACCTCATCTCAGAAATATAGACAGATACTGAAAGGCCAAAACGTTTTAATAAATATGGCGATAAAGATGAGGACAATAGTCCGAATAATGTAAATAGTGTACATAATACCTCATCTCAGAAATATAGACAGATACTGAAAGGCCAAAACGTTTTAATAAATATGGCGATAAAGATGAGGACAATAGTCCGAATAATGTAAATAGTGTACATAATACCTCATCTCAGAAATATAGACAGATACTGAAAGGCCAAAACGTTTTAATAAATATGGCGATAAAGATGAGGACAATAGTCCGAATAATGTCAATAGTGTACATAATACCTCATCTCAGAAATATGGACAGATACTGAAAGGCCGAAACGTTTTAATAAATATGGCGATAAAGATGAGGACAATAGTCCGAATAATGTAAATAGTGTACATAATACCTCATCTCAGAAATATAGACAGATACTGAAAGGCCAAAACGTTGTAATAAATATGGCGATAAAGATGAGGACAATAGTCCGAATAATGTAAATAGTGTACATAATACCTCATCTCAGAAATATAGACAGATACTGAAAGGCCGAAACGTTTTAATAAATATGGCGATAAAGATGAGGACAATAGTCCGAATAATGTAAATAGTGTACATAATACCTCATCTCAGAAATATAGAGAGATACTGAAAGGCCGAAACGTTTTAATAAATATGGCGATAAAGATGAGGACAATAGTGCGAATAATGTAAATAGTGTACATAATACCTCATCTCAGAAATATAGACAGATACTGAAAGGCCGAAACGTTTTAATAAATATGGCGATAAAGATGAGGACAATAGTCTGGATAATGTAAATAGTGTACATAATACCTCATCTCAGAAATATAGACAGATACTGAAAGGCAAAAACGTTTTAATAAATATGGCGATAAAGATGAGGACAATAGTGCGAATAATGTAAATAATGTACATAATACCTCATCTCAGAAATATAGACAGATACTGAAAGGCCAAAACGTTGTAATAAATATGGCGATAAAGATGAGGACAATAGTCCGAATAATGTAAATAGTGTACATAATACCTCATCTCAGAAATATAGACAGATACTGAAAGGCCAAAACGTTGTAATAAATATGGCGATAAAGATGAGGACAATAGTCCGAATAATGTAAATAGTGTACATAATACCTCATCTCAGAAATATAGACAGATACTGAAAGGCCAAAACGTTGTAATAAATATGGCGATAAAGATGAGGACAATAGTCCGAATAATGTAAATAGTGTACATAATACCTCATCTCAGAAATATGGACAGATACTGAAAGGCCGAAACGTTTTAATAAATATGGCGATAAAGATGAGGACAATAGTCCGAATAATGTAAATAGTGTACATAATACCTCATCTCAGAAATATAGACAGATACTGAAAGGCCAAAACGTTTTAATAAATATGGCGATAAAGATGAGGACAATAGTCCGAATAATGTAAATAGTGTACATAATACCTCATCTCAGAAATATAGACAGATACTGAAAGGCCAAAACGTTTTAATAAATATGGCGATAAAGATGAGGACAATAGTCCGAATAATGTAAATAGTGTACATAATACCTCATCTCAGAAATATAGACAGATACTGAAAGGCCAAAACGTTTTAATAAATATGGCGATAAAGATGAGGACAATAGTCCGAATAATGTCAATAGTGTACATAATACCTCATCTCAGAAATATGGACAGATACTGAAAGGCCGAAACGTTTTAATAAATATGGCGACAAAGATGAGGACAATAGTCCGAATAATGTAAATAGTGTACATAATACCTCATCTCAGAAATATAGACAGATACTGAAAGGCCGAAACGTTTTAATAAATATGGCGATAAAGATGAGGACAGTAGTCTGGATAATGTAAATAGTGTACATAATACCTCATCTCAGAAATATAGACAGATACTGAAAGGCCGAAACGTTTTAATAAATATGGCGATAAAGATGAGGACAATAGTCCGAATAATGTAAATAGTGTACATAATACCTCATCTCAGAAATATAGACAGATACTGAAAGGCCAAAACGTTGTAATAAATATGGCGACAAAGATGAGGACAATAGTCCGAATAATGTAAATAGTGTACATAATACCTCATCTCAGAAATATAGAGAGATACTGAAAGGCCGAAACGTTTTAATAAATATGGCGATAAAGATGAGGACAATAGTGCGAATAATGTAAATAGTGTACATAATACCTCATCTCAGAAATATAGACAGATACTGAAAGGCCGAAACGTTTTAATAAATATGGCGATAAAGATGAGGACAATAGTCTGGATAATGTAAATAGTGTACATAATACCTCATCTCAGAAATATAGAGAGATACTGAAAGGCCGAAACGTTTTAATAAATATGGCGATAAAGATGAGGACAATAGTGCGAATAATGTAAATAGTGTACATAATACCTCATCTCAGAAATATAGACAGATACTGAAAGGCCGAAACGTTTTAATAAATATGGCGACAAATATGAGGACAATAGTCTGAATAATGTAAATAGTGTACATAATACCTCATCTCAGAAATATAGACAGATATTAAATGCAGTGAATATTTCAATACGCTAAAACGTGTTGCAAAAAAATTCTACTGTTACAAATTGTGCAAAAATGACATGAAAGCCATTTGTAGCCGGTTGACACAAACGCATTGCACCAGGAATTTGTCTGAAATATCGGTTACATAAATCTACTTCATTTTTTAAAATTTTTAATCGTTTCTCGCCAAGCACGACGACTATGACGACTAGAACTGAGGGTGTTACAAGGAGTGAAAGTGAACGCAAAAGAGAAAACTGAGAAGCGGGTTGGGGAGGACTGAGGAACGGACAAAATATGAACAGGGTTCAAGAAGACATAAGATGGTGATTGGCATTGCATTTAAATTTTTGAAGATTGTAGTTACTAAGGAATCAAGATATCGGAAGGTATCCACAGGTGTAGAGTGCGAGAAAAGAAACTGTTAGAGTGGAAGTGGCGGTTGCGCCAAGCTATTTCAACAATAAAACGGTGAGACCTACGTGCCAATCTAGTAGCACGTTTAAATTCATGTGGTCAGGCACTAGAGGAAAAAAAAGCTCGTCAGAGCAGTTGCCATGAATATTTACAGTGCTGTTCGGTAAAAGTGACTCAGCTGATTTTTTGTTACTAAATGTTCTCTTCTCCGATGAAACGAAAGTTGAGCTAATTTTAAAGGATAAGCGATCTAAAATCCGAAGAAGAAGCTTTGAAAGCTCTTTGAATTTAGCAGTAAGTACTGACAAGCATCCGTTCAGTATAATGTTCTGGGGATGCTTTTCTTTTCATGGAACTGTTTTCTTAAAACCTATTGAAAAGACCCTCAGAAGTGAGGAGTACAAGAGAATTTTAGAGTCTTGTCTGCTCCCTTCTGCTGAAAGGATGCAAATCGACCCTACCAAGCTCATTTTTATGCAGGATAATGCTCCCTGTCACAAATCAAAATTGATGAAGGAATACTTTGATGAAAAGCAGGTGAGTGTAATGACATGGTCACCCCAATCTCTTGACCTCAACCCCATAGAAAACTTATGGAGCATTATAAAGTACAGGCTCTCGTGAAAGCAGTTGAGCAACATGCATTTACAAGACAGAGCTACATTTTTAGAAGACAGAGGGAAACCATGTCAGGTCGGTGAGAAAGTGACTGAAGCCGAGATGTCTGGTCAGGATCGATTGCATCACAGACTCTTTTTGAGGGAATTTTGTCAAGAATTCCGAAGAACGACCATCTCGCAGAACAGAATCCGCTCATTAAGTGAGGATTGGTTGTATAGAAATAAGCAAATATAAATAAATAATAAGGTTTCGACTCCGAGGCGAGTGTGTCGAGGAAATAGCGTAAACCCTTTTTGCATTAATGAATTTTTTCTTTGCAACAAATATATTGCAATGGACTAGTTGTACAGGCAATACACAGCTGAGTCAATTTCAAGGACACTGCTAAGATTTTCCTAAGATTGCTGCTGCCCAAATGAATCACCGAGTTGACAGACACGATTTGATCTGATGGAGCGTAACAAGAGTAAAACATTTGGGTATGTGGGGTACGCCGGGTTTATGCGGGGTACGCTGTGTTAGAAGCGCTGAAAGCTGGTTTAAAGAAATCGGACGAGAAGATAAGCTTGTCATTTAATCAAAGACAGGTGCGATGATTAGATAGAAACGTCGGGTTTTCTTCGTTTCTGTCTTTCCTTCCTTTTTTGGTACCTTTTTATAATTCCACTTCTTTTTTATTCTTAGCCTATTTCCTTCTTTCTTTCTTTCTTTCTTGTTTTTATACTTCCAATTATTTTATCCTTTGCCTATTTCTTTCTTTCTTTTTCTTTTCCTTTTCTTTCTTTCTTTCTTTTTTCTTTTTTTCTTGTATTTTATACTTCCAATTTTTTTTATCCTTTGCCTATTTGTTTGCTTGTTTGTTTGTTTGTTTGTTTGTTTGTTTGTTTGTTTGTTTGTTTGTTTCTTTGTTTCTTTCTTTCTTTCTTTCTTTCTTTCTTGTTGCTTTTTATACTTCAATAAAGAATTGAAGTATAAATCCTTTGCCTATTTCCTTCTTTCTTTTCCATTTTCTTTCTTTCTTTTTTCTTTCTCGTTGCCTTTTTATACTTACAATTCTTTTTTCTTTGCCTATTTCTTTCTTTCTTTCTTTTCTTTTTCTTCGATGCCTTTTTATATTTACACTTCTTTTTTATCCTTTGCCTATTTCCTTTCTTTTTTTCTTTCTTTTTACGTTCTTTCTTTCTTTGTTGTTGCCTTTTTATACTTCCACTTTTTGTCCCTATCCTATTTCCTTTTCTTTCTTTCTTTCTTTCTTTCTTTCTTTCTTTCTTTCTTTCTTTCTTTCTTTCTTTCTTTCTTCTTGTTTTTATACTTCCAAATCTTTTTTATTCTTTGCCTATCTCCTTCTTTCTTTCTTTCTTTCTTTCTTTTTGCCTTTTTATACTTTTATTTTTTTTATTCTTTTTCAATTTCGATCTTTTTATATCAGTCTCTTTATATCTATCTATCTATCTATCTATCTATCTATCTATCTATCTACGTTCTTTCTTTCTTTCTTTCAATTTCAGTTTGTTTCGATCTTTTTATATCAGTCTGTTTATATCTATCTATCTCAGTTTGTTTCGATCTTTTTATATCAGTTAGTTTATATCTATCTATCTTTTTTCTTTCTTTCTTTCTTTCATTTTTTCTTTCTTTCTTTCTTTCATTTTTTCTTTCTTTTTTTCTTTCAATTTCAGTCTGTTTCTATCTGTCTTTCTTCATTCTTTCTGCCTTTCTTTCTTTTTTTCATTTTTTCTTTCTTTCTCGTCGTCTTTTTATACTTCCACTTTTTATATCATTTGCATATTTCTTTCTTTACTCATATAACGTTTGTATACACGTAAGGAAACAAACACGCGAATATGCCTATTCATCTTCTGTGCTTCTAAGTGTGTAGTACAAGACACTCTGACATCTTACGAAGTAGAGAGTCATTTTTTAGGAAATTTCATTAAAATTTAATTCCCCCCCCCCCAAAAAAAAAATTGAAAGTGAAATTTGTATTCTGGAAACTAGTCAACTTTGACAACCAGTGTTTCATAGGGTGTGTTCCAAAAGCTGTTGCAGCCGTCCACTTCGATCCGGTATAACAAGAGTTGGCAGGTCAGCTTATCAGATGTATCATATTGATATGCTAAAATTACAATAATCTAGGACAGTCATAAATAGCTCTCCTAAAAATGTTTAAAAACTTCTGGAATATCCGTCGTATGTATAGGAAATTCCAAATTGTCTTCACGTCTGGGGTCAAAACAGGAAAATATAAAAAATACTTTAGAAAAATTATTGGGCGTAAAAATGTCAGCAATATATTTAAATATATATATATATACATATATATAGTGTAACCCGGATATAAGAGACCCTGATATAAGAGAAACCCGGATATAAGATAGATTTTCTCTGGTCCCAAATTAGAGCCATACTTACCTAAACAAAATAGACCAAACCCGGATATAAGAGAAACACCCGGATATAAGAGACTTCTTCTCCGGTCCCGACAACTCTCTTATATCCGGGTTACACTGTATATACAACAAACGTCACAAGAAAATAAAATTTCGACATTAAATTACCCATAAGGAGTTGATATGCCGTTAACCCTAGAACATTAACCATCAAGTTACACCACTGCTAACCATGGGAATATCATACCTGATTTTGAAAATATAAAAAAACAATAAAAAAAATATCAAAATAATATTAAATATAAATCTTTATTTGAATTATTTGACATGCAGGCACTTCAAACTTTGTACTTTGAGTTAACATTAATAAGAACTGAAAAAACATATTATTTAGGTAAGAAAATCAGGTACTGAAAATTGTAATTAAAAATAGGAAAATTTGCGCTGGGTACTATATACCCATGTTTAGGGTTAAACAAACAAAACAAACCATGTTACATTTTGTAAAAAACTGTGTGCGTCTGTATATACACTATTAAAGATTATTTGCTTGGTAATACAGCAATACATTTTTATTGGAAAATTTTTTACCAGCAATATATTTTTATAGGAACAAATTTTACCAGCAATATATTTTTGTAAAAAAAAATACCTAACCTCACAAGAAAATAAAATTTAATCATTAAATGACACATAAGAAGTTGATATGCCGTTAAACAAACAAACCAAACCAATCAAAATGATTTCCCCTGAGGTTTTCCTTCAGTTTGATGAACAATTAAAAGCCATCCAAAGCGAAGGTGTTAAAGACCCTTGTTACAACTTCTTTCATCTTCTCAATGTCTTCAAACTGACCGCCGCTGAGGTTCTACTTCAAAGCCACAGGGAGCAAGGCCTGGACCGTAAGGAGGACGAGGGACGATTTTAATACAGATGTTTGTCATTACAAAACTCTGTTGCATAGCTAGCTCCCAAATTGTCTTCACGTCCCGACTATATTCTGGAAACTAGTCAGCTTTAACAAACAGTGTCTCGTTGAATGTTTTCAAAGAGCTGTTGCAAAGGTCCTCTTCGATCTGGTATAACAAGAATTGGCAGGTCAGCTTATCAGATGTATAATATTGATATGCTAAAATTACAATAATCTGTTATAAATGGCTCTCCTAAAAACGTCTCGAAAACTTCTGGAATATCCCTCGTATGTGTAGAAAGTGGAGGAGGAATATTAGAACATAAACTTTCTTTCTCTTTGCCTAAATATAAAAAATGGAAGTATAAAAATACTTCCATTTTTTTTTATTCTTTGCTAATTTCCTTCTTTCTTTCTTTCTTTCTTGTTGTTTTTTATACTTTCAAATCTTTTTTATTCTTTGTCTATCTCCTTCTTTCTTTCTTTCTCTTTGCCTTTTTATACTTCCATTTTTTTATTCTTTGCCAATTTCCTTCCTTCTTTCTTTCTTTCTTTTTTCTTTCTTTCTTTCTTTCTTGTTTTTTATACTTCCAAATCTTTTTTATTCTTTACCTATCTCCTTTCTTTCTTTCTTTCTTTCTCTTTGCCTTTTTATACTTCCATTTTTTTTTATTCTTTGCCAATTTCCTTCCTTCTTTCTTGCTTTCTTTCTTTCTTTCTTTCTTTCTTGTTTTTTATACTTCCAAATCTTTTTTTATTCTTTGCCTATCACCTTCTTTCTTTCTTTCTCTTTGCCTTTTTATACTTCCATTTTTTTTAATTCTTTGCCAATTTCCTTCCTTCTTTCTTTCTTTCTTTCTCTTTGCCTTTTTATACTTCCATTTTTTTATTCTTTGCCAATTTCCTTCCTTCCTTCTTTCTTTCTTTCTTTCTTTCTTTTTTCTTTCTTTCTTTCTTTCTTGTTTTTTATACTTCCAAATCTTTTTTATTCTTTGCCTATCTCCTTTCTTTCTTTCTTTCTTTCTTTCTTTCTTTCTTTCTTTCTCTTTGCCTTTTTATACTTCCATTTTTTTTTATTCTTCGCCAATTTCCTTCTTTCTTTCTTTCTTTCTTTCTTTCTTTCTTTCTTTCTTTCTTTCTTTCTTTCTTTCTTGTTTCTTATACTTCCAAATCTTTTTTATTCTTTGCCTATCTCCTTCTTTCGTTCTTTCTTTCTTTCTCTTTGCCTTTTTATACTTCCATTTTTTTTTATTCTTTGCCAATTTCTTTCTTTCTTTCTTTCTTTCTTTCTTTCTTTCTTTCTTTCTTTCTTTCTCGTCGTCTTTTTATCCCTAGTATGTGTAGAAAGTAGAGGAGGAATATAAGAACGTAAACTTTGGTTATAATAATAAATGGGAATTCATAAAGAAAAAAAAAAAGAAACAATTCGAATTAATTGACAGGTTTTGGTTCCTCACTCATCAAAAGAGTGAGAAAGAGAATGAACAACAAAAAAAAAATGAATGAAAAAAAGAAAAGAAAAGAAAAAAAAACAAAGAAAGAAAAAAGAAAAAAAATACCTGAGTGAAATATAAATGAGAAAATGGCGTACAGAAAGAGAGATTGGGTGAGTAAGACAAAAAAAAGTGTTTTAATAGATATTAGGTTGGTGCAAAACTAATGTCGTTTTCTCACATATGTTTGAACGTCAAAAAACGACATTATTTTTGCACCAACCTAATACCACCAAAGAAAAAAAAAAAAAAAAAAAAAAATACGGCACCTGTGGTTTTAAAATGAAAAATCTTTCTTGAAGCTTTTATTTTTGTTTTAATTTCAAGCTAATAGATTAAAATTAATATTTCCCCAAATCAAAACACTTTGCTGTATTTCAAACCGAATTTAAATTTATTGGGATTATTTTTTAAATAGATAGAATCGGCCATATTGACCAATCTGTAAATACAACATAATTCTCTTTATTGAAAAATATTTCAAAAATAAAATATACTTTTCTTAAACTTTATCTGATTTGAAGTTTGATTAATTGGAATTAAAACAAATATTGCTTACTATTAGTTTAAAATATCGCAGAAAAGCTTATTTTTTAACACGGCAATGGTATTTTTATGAGGTGCTGACACATTTATCGATATCGTAATGTTTGGAATTTTTAAGTAAAGAGCATAAAACTGTAAAAATTAGTTGAATACAATGTGAATGATTCTTTATATCATTTTTAAAGTTACCCAATAGTCTTAAAAAATATTCTATCTAATCTAATATTTTATTGAATTTTAGGTACTTTGGCTTTATAGACTAACTTACGAAGGCACTAGTTGAGGAAATGTTAGAAAATTACCAATAAATTTTAAATGAATTATAGTTACCGCTCTTATTTTCAGTTTATGTCGTGTGTGGACGTCCGTATTTACAAAAATCGGGACGTTTATACTAACAATATAAATATATTTTTTTTTTAAATTCTGGGCGGTGTCGCTGAATTTTAGTAAGCTTTCCTATTTATGATCAGTCAATATAGTTTTTAATTAAAACAATGACTTAACCGTTACAAATTAATACAGAATTTTAAAAGATTTAAAGTTAAAAATTTTCCTAATTAAAATTAAAAAAAATGAAAACAAGTCTTGTAAAAATTCATTATTCATCAAATTTGTTTTTCTTAAATCAGTAGTGTTCATAATATATCTTATTCATAAAAGCAATTAAACTTTTTTTTCTAATTAAATAATGTTTTAGTTTTATTGCATTTTTATTTTACGATTCAGAGCAGATTTTCTTAAACTGGAGGTCCTGTTTGACAAAAAAGATTTGATGATTTAAATTCTCCGAGGACTTGTCCTTATAACTAATATAAACATTAACTGTCTATATTTCTGAGATGAGGTATTATGTACACTACTGGATCTAACCAACGCCTTTATCCACTGCGCCAAGGACACATGGCACAGTGGATAAAGGCGTTGGTTAGATCCAGTGACAGGACCCAGAGTGTGAGTTCAATACCCGAATAAGGCAGTGGAGAACTTGGAGAGGGGAATTAACAGGAGATAAGTGATAACTGACATCCATTAAACATAGAACGTGGAAGTAGAACAGCCAACCCCAGTGAGCGAAATAAAGGGTTTAGTTCGACATTCCAACTACGTGAAGAAGGCCGGAGCGTACAACGGCCGAAACGTTGTAATAAATATGGGGACACAGATGAGGATAATAGTCCGAATAATGTAAATAGTGTATAAATCATGAGATTAAATTTGGGCGCGAGTAACATATATAAAAAATATTTTTACCAAGATTGTTTTCCAATGCTTCTAAATTTGTGAATACGTCCTGAAAGTTTCAACAATTATGTGATTTTTGCAAGAATTACCAAATCTATGTGTTTTCCACTGAAAAAAAAAAGAAAAGAAAAAAAAAGTCGCTCAAATTTCCCATACTAATTTATGGTCCCACACTGACGCGAGAAAAAGAAAAAAATTAACCAAAATTTCGAAGGATCTAAACAAGATTACAAAATATAATTTAATAATCAGAAAATTTTTTTGCATTTCCTCTTAATACTAACATAGAGATTTTGACAATAAAACTTTGTTTTGATTGAGTTTCGGTCATTTTTTTTTTGCATCATGGCATGCTCATTTTTTAGCGAATCTTTGGGGGTACCTGTGCTTCAGTGAAGATACTGAGAAAGCGAGAGAAAACACACGCACGCACACACACACACACACACATACACGCACGCACGCGCGTGTACACACACACACATACACACATACACACACGCACACGCACGCACGCACGCGTACACACGTGTGCGCGCACTCACACTCATAAACGAGAGAGAGAGGGAGAGAGGGAGTAGGAGAGAGTGGGAGAGAGTAGGAGAGAGTAGGAGAGAGGGAGAGAGAGTGGGAGAGAGTAGGAGAGAGTGGGAGAGAGTAGGAGAGAGTGGGAGAGAGTAGGAGAGAGTGGGAGAGAGTAGGAGAGAGTGGGAGAGAGTAGGAGAGAGTGGGAGAGAGTGGGAGAGAGTACATCTTGCCATCAATATGATTCATTGCTCTTTAACTTTGTTTGGTGTCTACGGCTAAAAGGCAAATAAATAAATATAAAATGAAATCAAAACAATCCTTTCGACATACTTTAAATTATGTCAGTCGATGGAGTTTTTAAAGATGGATGAGAAACTCCATGAAAATTTAATGTGCGTGTTTTCCTTTCTTTTTTTTTTTTTTTTTTCCCCACCCATTCAACTCTTTTTTTTAGATTTTTTTCGGGTTTTCGTTTTTTTTTTTTTTTTTTTTCTTTCGTTTATGTCTGCACTGATCGGAGCATGCGCACATCGACACCACATTTCTGTGTTAGGCGGCCATTTCTTTTTGTCTCATGCATATAGCAGCTTATGAGCTGCACATATGCGTATAGTTCTGTATATAGTGTGTATGCGCGCGTGTGTGTGCGTACTGCATTAGATATAGCGAAGTGTAAATACTTTCACTATTTTGTGCGTGTGTGTATATGCGTCTGTGTTTAATGTATTAGATTATAGGGATGCGTCAATACTTTCACTTGTGTGCGTGTGTGTATGTGTTTGTGCGTGTGCGTACAGCACTGCATTATAGATATCTATCAATACTTTCCCTAATGTGTGTGCGTGTCCATGGGTGTGTACGTAGAATATTAGATTATAGGGATGTGTTTCATTCGTGTGTCTGTGTATATGTGCGTCTCTGTATTTACTGGATTAGAATAAAAGGATTAGTCAATAATTTCACAAGTGTATGTCTATATGTGTGTGTATGTATGTGTATAAGCGTGTGTGTGTGTACTGGATTAGATTATAAGGATGTGTCAATAATTTCACTAGTGTGTGTTTGTGTGTACGTATATGTGTGTGTGTATGTGTATACGTGTGTGTATACCGGGTGTAACAGCAAAATTGTCCAAGTCGTGTAAAAGCAAAATTGTCGATTTGTTAGATTAAGCTTTGAGCAGTTGTATCTTAGAAATGATTAAAGAAATCTTACTGGAATTCTGCGAGGTTTTTATAACACTACTTTGAGCAATAAGAAATTATAATGACTCTCCAAGGTTTTTTTTTTTTTATAAGCATTTCACCTCAAGCAAGGCGGGAGTGCCACTAGTACGCAAGGGACTACAGAGCGTCAAAGTAAGGGAAAAGACAGTGAATGGTGGGGATTAAGGAAAGGATAAAAAGAGGAATGGAGAAGCATAAAAATAAGAACGGGGATCAAGGCAACAGAAGATGTCGATTGACATTACATTTACATTTTTGAAGATTATTGTTATCAGGGAAGCAAGTAAGAAGAAGGGAGTTCCACTGACGGGAAGTGAGAAAGAAGAAGCTGAGTAGAAGAGGCAGTTACATTTCACTGTTTCGACAGTAAAAAGGTGGGACCGAGATACCAACCTAGTAGCACGCTTAAATTCATACAGCGGGGGCACCAAGGAAAATAGCTTGTCAGAGCAGAAGTCATGAAAATATTTATCGAAAAGACAGAGGGAAGCCATATTATGTCCGTGAGAAAGTGACTGGAGTCGAGATCTCAAGTCAGGACCGATCACATGGCATATCCGTCTTTGCGATTTGTCGCGAACCTCGAGATGAATAGCGGGGGCACCAGACCATATATGACAACAGTATTCAATGCATGGATGAGTGGTTTGATTTGTGGATGTGAAAGATGGACTCAGATAAGAGAAACCTTCTGGCATAACAGTGAGAACCAAATTTCCTTGAGGTAGATGCAGCTATTGATTCAATGTAGTTGTTCCACCTCAGGTCAGTGGAAAACACGAGACTAAGAAAGCACAGTGAGACTCTCACATTGAGTTGAGCATCAACCATGATGATAAGAGGCAGGGAAGTTTCTCTATGATTAGTAAATGACAGCAGTTTCATTTTGGATGCATTAAAATTCACAAGCCATTGCCTGTCTTCGTCAGCCACAGATTCGATGTCGTTTTCGAGAGCAACTGCCATGTTAACTTTGTCAGCAATGCCGGATTAACTATTGAAACATGAGTAAATGGTAGTGTCGTCTGCATAGCTGCCTACTTGAGAACTGATGACGTCAGAAAGCTTAACAGAAGAATCGCAATGAAATCGATCATAAACAAAAATGACATGTTCATCATTAATTAATCATAGCTAAGGAATGGAAGCTCATGAAGAATTGAAATTAAGTTCATATATATATATATATATATATATGTATATGTATATATATATATATATATATATACACATATATAAGGCTCAAACACTAATATTCCATGGCTCTAATTTATTACATTGGAATGGTAATCACGATCCAAATCATCAGACCTACAAATTCAAATAGAAATCGGAAAATATAACTCCGGGTATAAAAAACAAAGTTAAATAAAAATTATATATATATAATTTTTATTATATATATTGACAACTAATATTATCTATCTATCTATCTATCTATCTATCTATCTATCTCTCTCTCTATATATATATAGTTGGAAAATTATCCTGGAATATATATATATATATATATATATATATATATATATATATATATATATATATATATATATAATGCACCTATTGATTCAATGTAGTTGTTCCACCTCAGGTCAGTGGAAAACATGAGACTAAGAAAGCGCAGTGAGACTCTCACATTGAGTTGAGCATCAACCGTGCTTATATATAATTATCCTGGAATATATATATATATATATATATATATATATATATTATTCCAGGATCATATTCCAACATTCAAGATGATCTTCGCTTTCTCTAATTTTCTAACTTTCTCTCCTAGAGTAATAATGTGTCTCAAACGTTTCACGCACGATTTCATTTTCAAGTTTTTTTTCACTGCTCTTTGGACTATTATAGCTGAAACTCCCTCTCTTTAGCTCTAAATCGAAATGATGATCCCAGATTCATTTTTCCTCTCCACTGTTCCCTTTTTCTTTAAACTTTATTTATATACATGTTATCTTGATGGTTCTTGAATGGATTTTAAAGATGGAAGCCGGAGTATGAATGTTGCTACCATTACTGAAGGCCTGAATGATCTTTTCCTCTCACTATTACTCATTTGGGAAGATAGTGGCGGCTGACACAAGACGATTTTAACCTGTTCTCTTTCTATCTGAATAACACAAATGTTTTTTCAGTGACTCTTATGACAAATGGTGTCAAGATGGCTAAATGTCTCATCTGAAAACCTGGAAAAAAGAAACTCAATTAGTTTAGTTGATTTTTAGATATTAAACTTTGTGTGGGATGGACAATTATGCTGTTACAAAATTTGGACAATTTTGCTGTTACACCCGGTATGTATATGTGTGCGTGTGTGTACTATACTAGATTATAAGGATAAGTCAATAATTTCACTAGTGTGTGTGTGTGTGTGTGTGTGTGTGTGTGTATGTATGTGTATGTGTATATGTGTGTGCTTACTGAATTAGATTATAGGGATGTATCAGTGCTTTCACTAGTGGATGTGCGTGTGTGCATGTGCCTGTGTGCATATGCGTATATATGGGAATAAAAATATGTATATTGTATGTCTGAGGTATTAGGTTTTTATTATACATATTTTTCTAACAAGATTTATCGAATATTCAGGCCGCTAGATGTAAATAAATAAATATACTGCTTAATAATAAAAACAGAATATGAGTATCCATTAAAAATAACGTTTAAACATTATATATATATATATATATATATATATATATATATATATATATATATATTATTATTATTATATTATATATATACATTATATGT
This sequence comes from Acanthosepion lycidas, assembly GCA_963932145.1. Classification (NCBI taxonomy): domain Eukaryota; kingdom Metazoa; phylum Mollusca; class Cephalopoda; order Sepiida; family Sepiidae; genus Acanthosepion; species Acanthosepion lycidas. The sequence continues at coordinate 37,619,655 of OZ010614.1, read as the reverse complement.
ATATATATATATATGTGTGTGTGTGTGTGTGTGTGTGTGTGTGTGTGTGAAAATATATAGAAAATAGGAAAGAACTGGTTAGGTAAATAATCCAAAGTACTTTAGTATTTTTGTTATTATTTAAAAAAAAAAGTGCTCGATACAAAAGTAGAGCATAAATATAATTATTTATTTAAAAATATGATTCCAACACGCTACATAAGAGGTCTCATGTTTCAAAACAAGAGCCGAAAACTTCAATATAATTATTTGAATTAAATTGAATTAAAGTAAGCTCTGTTCCATCTTCAAGCGAAATTTTTTGGGAATAACTTATTTCTGAAATTTACGTGTTTTAATAGCAGATTCAAATTGAAATCAAAATTTCCATGGTAACAGCCAGGGCGAATTGTTTAAAAGATGAGGGGTGTTCGGTGTTAATAATTTGTATCAGTATAGAGTTACTTTCATAGATGTCAACTCAGAGTAAGGTGGGGGTGTCTAAATTTAAAACGGAAGATGTTTTCGCCTAGTCTGGTTTACGTGTCTATGGAGATTTATTTATTTTTTTATTTTATTTCTTTATGAAAGGGTTTTGTGTATATAAAAACTGCCGTAACATTTGCTTTTTGACGACTTCATAAAGGGTTATCTTTTTTTGTAGGGTATTTAAACTATTTATTGGGGCTATGGATTATAAAAGTTATTTTATTGTATGTTACTTTTTAAGCTAATTATTCAATGCATAAATTTGATGATGTCGGGAAAACTGTTAACTCATGTCTATTGTTTAATAGATTTTTATTATTTAGAAACTTAATAATGTGCAATTTCTCATGGAGGCACTAAGGGGATGGGTCATCCCAAGTTTTACAAGTTCTAGTCCTGTTTATCATTTTCCATTTTACTTTAGGTGTCCTATTTATTTCCTTCAATTGCCAAAAATATTTAGATAGAGAAGTCTGATTTCTTTTATTTATATTGTTGAAAGAGCACTTATGCTGCCTCCATCTGGCTTTAAATTCATTCTTCGTGGACCCAATGTATATCATATTAGTATTAGGACTCTCAGTGGATGAGATAGTATTAGGCTGGTGCAAAAATAATGTCGTACAGTATTAAAAGACCAACAAGGTCAGAAGACTCTGCAGAGTCTAATGATCCCATAGTGATGTCAAACAGGTCATTATTGTTTTTTATCCATTGGTCCCCATTATGAATGAGGACAGATTTTTTTGCGCTGAGGATTATATCTGTTTCTTCCTTTGTCAGGTTAGAATACACAGCAGCAAATTCCAGGGGAGTCGTAAATAGATCCTTCGAAATTGACGGGTAGTAATCCACGATATCGAACTGTATTAGGGTGCAATTCGGTTTATTATCAATATTGTTAAACCAATTGATGACATCTTTAGTATTGATCCATAATTTTAATCCAAGCTGTTTTTTTATTTGGCAAGTAATTCTTTCCAGGATTCTCTTGCTGATCTTTCCTATGTCGGGTCGGGTAGGGTTAATTATTCTAGTAGTAGGGGTTTCCAAAAAATCATATTTATGGTCCTTAAGAGTTATGTAACATTGCTTTTCAGCATGTTTGCCTACTCTATGGCTAATTTTTAATTTATCAGTTATTTTTTTTACTTGCTCTGTTTATGCTATTAACCATAATTATGTTGTTGCAAGCTTTTTCATAAGTCCTGGTTAAGTTTTTTTTAATTAAGCTGTTGTAGTCATCAACAGCCGATTTGTAGAAGTTGCCGGTTTTGTCAGACTTAACTAGTATTTTATCACAATCATTGATGCTTTTAACCATTTGGTCTGGATGTTTTTGGAAGTGGCTTTTCTTTTTTTGAAAGGAGATGTTGTTGATAATGTTGAGTAGGTCTTTTTCAAATTCGTATAGCTGTTTGTTAAATAGTGCAACTTTTTTTTTACTTTTGTGGACAAATTGTAGGTAAAAAATGAAAATAACACTGACAACTCATTTCAACAGATATATTTACCAAATTACAAAAAATCTCCATTGGCTTCAACAACGACCTCCAGATGATTTCGGAATCTCCTGCAATTCTACTGGACTGTTTCCTTGTTTAAGTTGGTGAATGCTGCAATAATCCTTGGTTTCATTTCATATTTGGTGTTACAAGGAGTTTTATTGGTCTCTCCCTCAACTGCGCCCCACACATAATCAAGGGGGTGCAGTCTGAAAAGTTAGGTGGCCAGATGTAAGGGGTGATGTAGTCGCAGAAATTTTCTGAGAGCCATGATTGGGTACTGCTTGTGTCTTATGGCGAAGAGTCCTGTTGCCAGATATAGGATCTTCGAGCAACCACCATCTTGAGCCAGGGCAACACTACATCCTCAAGGTACTTGAGTCTCAGAAACACTTTGCTGAGGACAGAAATCGATCCGGTCATTTGGGAGACGGAAGCTGCAGAAATAACCAGTTGGAGAAAAGCAGTCCATAGAAAAATATCGTACTTTGAAAACACCAAAAGACAAATAGAAGAGACGAAGAGAGCCGAAAGAAAAGCCAGAATTCCTCATCCCCTGAGCCGTCCTACCCTACCCTACCAAGCGATGGATGCGGACGCCTCTTCAGATCCAACATCGGATTCATTTCACACAGAATGAAACGTTGATGAACATCCCCAATAATCGGCAACGAGTTTCGCCAACGACGCCATTCTATAAACACACACACGCGCACATATATATATACACCCACACACACATATATATACACACACACATATATATATACACACACACGCATATATATATATATATATATATATATATATATATATATATATATATATATATATTGTCTTGCTAGAACAAGAATAATCGTGATTGACTAGTGAGTTCGATCCTCACTAAGTGCCTCATACCTTGTGCCACATCTAGGCTTCGCTTAGAAAATCACCATACACACACACACACACACACACACACATATATATATATATATATATATATATATATATATATATATGGGCAATTGACGTGGTGTAAGGATTAGCGAGCTTGTCTTGCTAGAACAATTGTGATTGACTATTGAGTTCGATCCTCACTAGGTGCCTCATACCTTGTGCCACATCTACGCTTTGCTTAGAAAATCACCATACACACACACACATACACACACACACACACATATATATATATATATATATATGGTTACAAAACAGACCATTTTACTAAAATAAATGCATCATCATCATGGCTTGGCTTCACAAAACGAAAATCAAGAGGGAGTCTGTATACGTCGCTTGCAGACACGCTTGTGACTGATAAGTTCGATGCAGGATACACATACTCAGCAGTTGCAGTTGAAAGTCTAGCCTGGACTCGATGGCATAGCATTGCAGTGCTTCTTCCTCTGCCTCTTTAAATAAATTACATTTGTAAAAATAACGTATAAACAGAAAATATATTAAAATAATTGTCGGACTTCGTAATATTTTGTCATTGGTTTCATTAAGTTATATTTCGTGGTTCGATCGAGAAAAACCGTCGAAGATTTGTTGTTTATAAACAAGTGATTTGGACTTTGTGGCTAAATAATTAACAGCTCGTTAAATTAAATGGTGGTTCCCATTAAGGTTTACAGGTTCGATTCCTGTCGGAGCACCGCATATTTCCTACGAAATTTCTCAACACTTCTGGTCGGTAAACATAATTAATGCTGTTTAATTAAAGGAAATAAAAAACAAAAACAGAACATTTAATTAATAAATTATATCTATAAAAAATAACACATAAAATACATTAAAGTAATTGTCGGATTTCAACATAAAGTATATATTCAATATTGTCCCCTCTCTTTCATCCGCATGTCGCATGAAAGAAAGGGGACGATATGATTTTGCCGCATCAAAATAAACTTTACATCAGTCCGTTGAAGCGAAGGATCCAGCCACTGGTGTTATCCACTGGGTCATGCGTCCTTAAGACTTTGGATTTTGAGGATTTGCATAAAAAAAAAGACCCCAGAATGATGTCAAAATACGCAAAATTTTTCATCCTTTAATAGTCAGTTGTGCTTAGTTTAATTAGTAACATATATAAAAAAAGTAGACAGAAAAAATTCAAATGTTGATAAGATAGCGAGGGTCGCAATGCACTGCCCTGGGCCTCCTATCAGTCATGTCTCCCCACCCCCTAACGTCCCTGCATTATATACAGTGACAAACTAAACTATAGTTTGTAAATAACAGCGCAAGTTGGCTGTTGATCGTATAGACGCACTCTTATTCCATTGTGCTGATGGCCCGGTTATTTAGCGATGGACAAGAACGGTAAAAAGAAGCAGAATTTCTGTGAGCGGATGACTCGCAAGGAATTGGTGAAAGTGTTTGGGTAGGTGGCGCTGAGACTGTAATGACGGGAAATGAAAACAACAAAAGCAATGGATTAATGGAGCAGGAATTCCTCGGTATGCAACGAGGAATGGGAGACGTCGTCAAGGAAGGTAGCGACAAGAGAAAGAAAAACAAAGCAGTATATTGAAAGTGAAAGTGAAAGTAGAAGAAAAAGAAGAACAGCAGCAAGAAGAAACGAAGAAAATCTCAAGTATTTTTGCATATTTACAAGTAAAATTATTTATTTATTCATTTTTTTTTTTACGAATTCGCAATGTTGAAGTGAATTGGAAGTTGACTGAACAAAATAAATAAATATAAAAAATGAAAATAAAGAATAAAAATTAAAATTTTTTAATTTTAATTTTTATTCTTTATTTTCATTTTTAACAAAAAGGAAAAATAAAAATTGAGCGTTTGAGGGAGAAAAAAAATTAAATATATAAAAAAACAAAACGAAACAAACTAAATAAATTTTATAAAATAATAAATAAATTATATTAAAATAAATGAATATAATAAACAATAATTAAATATATAAAAATAAAAACATGAAAATAAAGAGTAAAAATTAAAATTAAAAACAAAAAGTTTAAATTAAAAATAAAAATTGAACGTTAGATGTTTTGGGCGAAAAATATTAAATATATAAAAAACAAAACAAATTAAATAAATTATATAAAATAATAAATTATATTCAAATATATGGATAAATAAAATAACTATAATATAAAATAATAAAAAATAATAAAAATAATAAACAAAAAAAATTGAGCGTTAGGTCGTTCCGGAGAAAAAAATATTAATATGAAAAACAAAACAAAAAGAAACCACATTTATAAAATAAAAAATAGGTTATTTTAAAATGAATATAATATAATATAATGAAATAATAAAAATAAAATTTTAAATTAAAAATCTAAAATAAAATAGCAGAAAAAATTAAAATAATATTCAATAAATAAACGAATTATATTAAAATAAATCAATCATTTTCGCTGATATAAAAATCAATAAAAAAAAAGAAAACGTATACAAGAGTTAGTGTTTTTGAAATATCCTATTACAAAGCTAATAACGCTCTTCCCTCGTCTATAGTGCGCACCCTGTTTTTTTCAAAGATAAACTATATGAGAAATCAAAGTGAAATATCATATTATTGTAAAAGTTCAGGTTCGATTAGAAAATTAAAAAGGACGAAAACCGGACATGAACTTTTCCAATAATCTAAGCAGTGTTTCTCAACCTTTTTAAGCAACAACACAACTAGGAGCAAATGAAATTATCGCAGCACGCTTAGCAAAATGTTTAAGGCTATACATTTAAATGTTATGAAATAAAACCATAGATTAAAAAATAGACACATACAAATAGGAACTGACTTTATTTCAATGTTTCTATTTAACTCATTTGTACAGCTTATCGCGATTTCTTCAAAGGTTTGGTCGAATGTACAATAAGCAGACCCTTATTTCTTCTTTAGTTGGGCGTAGTCTTTCTCGCTTCTTATTTTTGATGTTATTTAGGGCTGAGAAGCCTAATTCACATAAATAAGAAGTAGAAAATTGCAATAAAACTGATAAAGCCTTTTCAGCTAACGTTGAATATTTCTTTTGTATTGAAACTCCAAATGTATTAATGGGTACAGTTGAATGTTTTATTTTGAGCCAATCACTAGAAATGGTGACCAATTCTTCTTCTTCACATAATTGAAGTCCAATATTAGAAGGAACATTTATGAAGCGATTTCGAATCCAATTACACTTTCGCGGCACACTTAAGAGGACCGCGCGGCACACCAGTGTGCCGCGGCACAGCGGTTGAGAGTCACTGCTCTAAAAATTTTAACGAACAAAAAAACAAAACAAAAACAAAACAGAAAAGTTAAGAAAATATGAATCACAGTTCTTCTAGCCAAGCTCTTTCTCTCTCTATTGGCGGAACACAATCTTCTTCCCTCACGATTTGACTTGTGCTATGCTAAACTTAGTAATTATCATGAAATTGAAGCCTGTCTTGTATTCTGGTGCCCAACAATAAACGCTCGAACCCAGCTAAAACCTAGGATTTCGAATGATGATTTTCAAGGCAAGTTGTAAGTAGGAAGAAGAGGAGGATAGATTATTAACAAGGTGGTTCGGATGGAAGAAGAGGAAACACGAAGAACGAGGAGTAGGCAGAGGAAGGGTTAGGAAGATGTAGCGAGGAGGAGGCATAGAAAGAGTAGGTAGAAGAGAAAGATGAAGAGGAGGAGAAAAATGAAAGAAGAAACGAAGAGGAGGTGAAGAGGAAATTTCTGGCTTTACCCTTTTCTCTTCCGCTTTCCTTGCCTCCTCCTTCCCACACCTCTCTCTCTCTCGTTATATCCCTCCCCCTCTTCCTCCACCATCCTTTTCTCTCTTTTTTCTTTTCTCTCTTTCTCTCTCCTTTCTATTTTCTAGAATTGAATGAAGAGTGCAGCTCGTAATTCCAGGAAGGTTACCGAGTACAGTGTGCATCTGAAGAAGGCCGTAGGCTACATCGTCCGAAACTTTGTGTCTATAACAACCAAGATGAGGATTATCGCCAGCATAGATCATTGTATGATAATGGTAATTCCCTATTTCGAAAGCTGAGACGAAAAGCTTAAGATGGCGGGACTGTAAGCGAGGGGATTTGGCGGTGGGGAAGAGGAATACTTCGACGGAATGGAGGAGGTGGAAGAAGAGGAGGGGGAAGTGGGGGGGAAGTGGGGGGGAAGGCAAGGACGCAGGGGAAAGACAGAAACAATAACTCAAAAGAAATGGCGTGCCTAATGAGTTCGGCAGATATTCGGGAGACACTGTGTCTAGTGATGCAAGCGCCCAGACGCCGACAGAAAAGGGTCACTGTTCTTTCGTCGACAAAGGCGACAACGGAAGGACGGAGAGAAGGCAGTTTAAAACGCCGAGGAGGAAGCACTGCGAAACGAGATTTGATCGAGACACACGCTCTCTTTGTACAGCGCAGCGTCGTGTACGTCAGCACGCGATGAAATGTGCACAGGTTTTGGGGAGATCACACAGGTAGATAGATGTCAGAAGATGAATGAATGGATGAAGATGCATACAGGATGACTGTCGACTCGTTCAACGATCATGACCATCGCTGACAAGTTTAATCCATGTTCTTAGGTCGTGTGAGAACGACAAAGGCATTAGTCGTAAGTACGGGATTGTTAAACAGTTACGTCATTAATTGAGAAGTGACTATATTTTAGTTTGATTGTTTTTGTTTAGTGACATATCAACACCTGTATGGGTTATTTAATGCTGAAATCTAAAAATTCAAACTTTGGAGTTAATTCAAGAAAAGAGTTTATTTCGTGATTAAATTTTAATTATTTAGCTGTATTTTTTAAACCAAATAATATTACAAAATCCAGAAAGGAATGAAAAATTCATTCTCCTTACAAGAAATGAGATTAACCACAGGGAAATTATTTTTTCTGCATTTTTTTTTTTTTTTTTTTTTTTAACAATGTATGCCATATCTTCAATTGTGCTATAAAAATGTATTGGTTATTTTTCATTGCTGGAAATTTCACTACAAAAATGTATTGTTGGTCGTCTATATAATATTAGGTTGGTGCAAAAATAATATCGTTTTTTGACGTAACGTCAAAAAACGATATTATTTTTGCACCAACCTAATACTAAAAATCAGTGATTGCGTCTTTCTGTGGTGCGTCGTCCGTCCGGTGCATAATGCTTTAAATTTCTTTCTCTCTCTTTCCACCTCTCTCTCTCTTTCCATCACTCTTTCGTTCCACCTCTATCCTTCCACTTCTCTCTTTCCACTTCTCTCTTTCCACTTCTCACTTTTAGCACCTCTCTCTTTTCACCTCTCTCTCTCTCTTTCCACCTCTCTCTTTCCACCTCTCTCTTTCCACTTCTCTCTCTTTCTACCTCTCTCTTTCACCTTTCTCTCTTTCCACCTCTCTCTTTCCACCTCTCTCTTTCCACTTCTCTCTCTTTCTACCTCTCTCTTTCACCTTTCTCTCTTTCCACCTCTCTCTTTCCACTTCTCTCTATTTCCACTTATTTCTTTCCACCTATCTCTTTCCACCTCACTCTTTCTACCTCTCTGTGATTGCGTGCATGCTTGCATGGTGCGTTCGTCCAGCGTATAATGATTTAAGTTAATCTGAGATTAAAAAAAATGTAAAAATACGTGTTATTTGTATAGTAAGTATATTTTTTTTTAACTTTCTTCAAACAGACAATTTTTTCATTAAAATATTTTTAAGTTGACGACAGACACAAGGAGATCCCGATTTGCCGCTTCGTCCAGTTGTTTGTAGAATAATTACTTATATTTCAGCTTTCTTTAAACAAACACTATTTTAAATATTTCAAAAATATTTTTCGCATATTCAAAAAATATTTTCAAGGGAAGATGTTTTAAAAATATGTTTCGGCATATTAAAAAAAATATTTTTAAGTTAATCTGATTTAAAAAATATTTTAAGCGAATAAGATTAAAAAATACGAGTTGTTTTATTTTTTTTAATGTTGAAATCAACTTCAATGTTTTATAACATGAACCGTTAGTGATTCAACGGGTCACGGATAGTCTAGTAATTTTTATAGAACTGTATTGCTGGTATTCTTACTATGAAAATGTATTTTTTTCCTAGTGTTTTTATTTTTGTTTGAAGGGGATTCACTATTTGTCCGTAGTTGGAACGCTAACAGCCCGGGTCAGGGCGAACCTGGGAACAACAACAATCTCCCAATCGTAGGTCTTGCAGTCGGATGTAGTTTATGGCCATGCCCGAAACTACAACAGTGTTTGAAGCCAGAATGTGTCTACTGAAAACGCTTTGAACTAAGATGTTTTGTACAGAGCCTGGCCGCCTTTGTAAATTCTGTTCAGGTTGCGCATTGCTATTTTTTTTTTTTTTTTTTTCATGTGACAGGTCAGACAGGAGCGGTTGTCTATAGGTCTTCTAACTTCTATCTGATGTGGAGTACCGGTAGTTTTTTTTTCAACGTACGAAGGAGCTGCGAAACTTTCCTATCTAACTAGGGGGGTGGGGGCTGTACCCCCTACCCAATTTTTTTTTTTTTTTTTTTTTTAGATATATCCTATTTCAAGGTCGTTGTGAGACTATCTGTACTAAACATAAGGACATGATGACTTATATATTCTAAGGCCAGTCATCATTGGCGTAACAAGTACTTCCAGTATTCCCAGGGACTGGTATCATATTTGCGCCATATAATTATATAATAACGATCCGAGAAAAGATTATTTCAACATTCGTAGCCTTATTTATTTATATACAGAAAAATATTAGGTTGGTGCAAAAATAATGACGTAATAATGTCGTTTTTTCACGTTAAAAAATAGGTCAAAAAACGACATTATTACGTCATTATTTTTGCACCAACAAAATATAATGAATATATTAGATTGGTGCAAAAATAATGTCGTTTTGTCACATATGTTGAACGTCAAAAAACGACATTATTTTTGCACCAACCTAATAATAAAAGTTGCATTATTTTTTTTTTTTGTTTAATATTAATTTTGTAGAATTATATATCCATGAAAAAGGCCTTTTGGTATTCCTAGGTGTAGTTCCCACACAGTCATACGCCATCACGATGGTGTTGGCATACGTATTTTAGTTCACTGTTTTTCTGTTCTTTATATCGTATTCGTTAGTTGTATACCTGATGACTTTTAACATGGGTGAGTAATTGAAAAATGTAGCCATAATAAATATAAAACTAAAGTGAAAATGTTAAAAAAAAAAAAAAGAAATGCGTCAGATATGCAAGCAGTCTCCCGTGGCGTGGAACGTGACTACTGGCTCGTTGTTTCCTGGAAACTCTCCGCGTACCGGCAGACGATGGCTCGCGTTCCTGTGCCGCTAGGCGTACCACACATTGAGTAGCAATGACTAACACACGCCGCATGTTGTTATTCCCAGCGTCGTAGTAATCTGCCAAAGATCTACCATGATTATTCTTCTTGTGACTAACGAGGCCTACTTTGGGGAGACATGCTCTGAGGCATTTCAACGATTTCCCGTTTCCTTGATTTTATTACATGTTTTTGGACGATCACAAGCGGCAGTTTTCCAATCAGGATTGCGGAAAAAGGGGATGTTTTTGGCATTAAAGTCACTAAGACGCAAGGGGCTACAGAGTGTGAGAGAATATGAGAAAAAACATTAAGGAGCAAAAACTATAAAACAATTAAGAAGATAGAAGATAACGATTGATATTTCATTTCAATTTTTGAAGATCAAACTTGGTTGGAAAGCAAGAAGCTGGAAGAGAGTTCCATAAGCGATGTGTGTTAGAGAAGAAACTGTTAGCATAGAACATGCGGTTAATGTCACAGTTTTTTTGTGTATAGTATGTGACTAGTAAGCGAGTCAAAATGACTCAACTCGCTTTATAGTCCACCAATAGAAGGTTAACCAATCAGAAGCTGCAGAACATTGTATCCGTCGTGTATAAAGGCGGCCATTTTTGTTTACCCTACCCGAATGACCAGTGCCAACTTGCCAGGCGAAGATGAACAGAAGGAAGTACTACGCTCTGCTACTTTGCTACGATATCCACTGCGAACCTGAACTACGCTTTCCTACTGTCTCCGAAATATTCACTGTTAACCTCTGGATTCTATACTCGAAGACGACCGTCAAAATGTCTAACAGTTAAATCACAGCATTTCAATTATAAAATAAGACCTTGCTACCAATCTAGTTCCGAGTGCAGCATAGCAGCTTTTAGCTGAAAAGATTTGAACTTTCTGAAGATTGAAGTTGGTCGGAAAGCATGAAGCCGGAAGACAGATCCACAAGCGAGAAGTGCAGTAGAAAACTTGTCAGCATAGAAATTATGGTTATATCTAGCCATTTCAACTGAAAAATGATGAGACCTTGCTGCCAATCTAGTACTGCACTTAAATTCATAATCTGTTACAAATACTGACTTCACAATCTCCGAGTATTTTTTTTTTTTTGTTTATTTCAATCATTTCATCCCAAGCAAGCTTCGCCCTTAGACAAGAATCAAATAATGTATCTGTCTATATTTCTGAGATGAGGTATTATGTACACTATTTACATTATTCGGACTATTGTCCTCATCTTTGTTGCCATATTTATTACTACGTTTCGGCCTTTCAGTATCTGTCTATATTTCTGAGATGAGGTATTATGTACACTATTTACATTATTCGGACTATTGTCCTCATCTTTGTCGCCATATTTATTACAACGTTTCGGCCCTTTAGTATCTATCTATATTTCAGAGATGAGGTATTATGTACACTATTTACATTATTCGGACTATTGTCCTCATCTTTGTTGCCATATTTATTACAACGTTTCGGCCCTTCAGTATCTGTCTATATTTGTGAGATGAGGTATTATGTACACTATTTACATTATTCGGACTATTGTCCTCATCTTTGTCGCCATATTTATTACAACGTTTCGGCCTTTCAGTATTTGTCTATATTTGTGAGATGAGGTATTATGTACATTATTTACCTTATTCGGACTATTGTCCTCATCTTTATCGCCATATTTATTACAACGTTTCGGCCTTTCAGTATCTGTCTATATTTCTGAGATGAGGTATTATGTACACTATTTACATTATTCGGACTATTGTCCTCATCTTTGTCGTCATATTTATTACAACGTTTCGGCCGTTGTACGCTCCGGCCTTCTTCAGGTGGTTGGAATGTCGAACTGAACCTTTTATTTCGCCCACTGGGGTAGACTGTTCTATTAGGTTGGTGCAAAAATAATGTCGTTTTTTGAAGTTCAACTTTATGTGAGAAAACGACATTATTTTTGCACCAACCTAATAGTTCCACTTGCTATGTCTAATGGATGTGAATTATCAGTTATCTCCTGTTAATTCCCACTGCAAGTTCTCCTCTGTCAAGGACACATGGCACGGTGGATAAAGGCGTTGGTTAGATCCAGTGACAGTAACCAAAGAGTGTGAGTTCAAATGGGGGCTATTGGGAATGAAAATGGATGAAATGGTTTTTAGAAGGGAACGAAAAATCCACCCCTAAACAAAAAACAAGAAATGAACCTCTACTCCTGTTCAGAAGACCAGGGAGGAATGTGAACAGGACGATAGGCAAACCTATTGAACGCGATGATTATCTAACAATTCTGATTCTTAGGTTTTAATATTCCGTTTAATTCGAGGCAGATGTGCAGGCGCCGTAGTGGTTGGAGGCTCTTGACGAGAAATCGTCAAACCGTGTTCGAATTCCGGCTAAGACCAATCACATTCGCAGAAATACTCTAGGAAAAGGTATGAATAGATTTCTTCTCTCACCTTACAACCAGTTATGGGTTACCCACAGCTGGGGAGGGAGAGGAAGAAAAGATGGCAGGAGTATTGAATTCTCGAGCTGTAGTTGGCAACCAGGATAGTAGAAGGAAAAATCTGAATTCAAAACCGCATTTATTTGAACTGATAACAGGTGCGCTCAGCCTAGTTGCAGCATAAGCCGCAAGCTGGCCCTGTGGGGGTTGAAGGAACGCAAATTGGGCCTGAGAAGGCAGGCATGCGAGGAAACGAACAGACGTGCTGAAGAGGAGTTAGGCTGGTTAATTTAATATCAAAACATTTGCGTGCATCTCTTCTATCCTAGCTATGGGTTAAATATAAGGGCAGACTGGATTCCTTTAGCCGTCGTTGTCAGCTGGTATAAGTGAAGATCAACTCTGAATTTAAAACAATATGTGGTTCTGGTGGGGCATATAGTAAGGCGCGCTCAGCATAGTTACAGCATATACCGCAGGTCGGCTCTGTGGGTGTTGAAGAAACAAAATATGGGCCTGAGCATACGGGCATGCGCAAATGCGCCTGAACAGACGGGTCTGAGCAGATGCGCCTAAGCAGACGTGCCTGAGCAGACGGGTCTGAGCCGATGCGCCAGGGCAGATGCACCTGGGCAGACGGGTCTAAGCAGATACGCCTGGGCAGATGCGCCTGAGCAGACGTGTCTGAGCAGATGCGCCTGAACAGACGTGTCTCAGCAGATGCGCCTGAGCAGACGGGCCCGAGTAAACGGCCTGAGCAGACGGGCCTGCTCGGAAGCGAACAGACATGGCGAAGAGGAGAGATCACACTTAAAGTAGAACCAGTTCTGACAATGATTCGTGGCAGGGGTGCTTGGCAGGGAGTCAAGAAAGACGAGCGAGTCATGTCCAATGAGTTTGCTAATAAATATTAGGTATGAGCTAGTCTCGGCATAGACGAAAGGGGCGGGTCGTCTGATCTGTTATCTGTGAATGTCAAGTGGATCCAATTAAATATAAATATTTTGCTTCTCCTCCACCTCACCTTGTCCTTTACTAACGATGGTTACTTTCATTAGCCTCGCTAAAAGCATTCATTTATGCTGACCAATCTATCCACCTCCGGACCTCCATTTTCTTTTACTTGAGTAGAAACTTATTCTTCCCTTCGGTTTCTAATCATCATTGGTTTTCATTTTCTTTCTTTAAAGACATTTCTTTGTCTTTGCTTTTCTTTTTGTTTGTGTGTTTGTTTGTGTGTTTGTTTGTGTGTTTGTTTGTTCCTTCTTTCTTTCTTTCTTTCTTTCGTTCTTGTAGGTTGGGGCAAAAATAATGACGTAATAATGTCGTTTTTTGACGTTAAAAAATACGTCAATAAACGACATTATTACGTCATTATTTTTGCACCAACCTAATAGTATCATTTTTTTTTTATTGTTTGTCTCTTTATTTTTCATTCTTTGTATCTTTCTTTATTTTTTACTTACATCATTATTTGTTATGTTTGCGTCTTTTTCCCGTCTCTTCTTTCTTTCTTTCGAGTATATCATTGCTATAATAAACGTATTTACGGTGGAGTAATGGATAGCGGCTCGGATTGAGGTAATTGTAGAAGCCGCGTTCGAATCCATTACATTCACTTACGGAAAAGGTATGAATCTTCTTCTTCTCCCAGCTATTGGTAAAGACTGGGGGTTCTATCCTCTTCTTCTCCCAGCTAGAAGGGGTTCTATAACCTTGGATGGCAACTGGTCTACCAATTGCGTTCGAAATATATTTAGTTGAAGCCATAAAATTCAAAAACTATCTCCGTGCCTCTAATCATTTTTCTACTAAACTTTTCTTTTGTTAAAAAAAGGAAACCTTTTTTTTTTTAGCTGTTGATGACACCTACACGACCGGTTGTCATTTCTCATTACAGCTTCCAATGAACGTTTTCTCGATGGTGTCTGACGCTTTATCTAAGTTTAAGGACTTCTCTTCGTCTTTTAGCAGCCTCGCTATGGATTCAATAGCGATAAGTGAAAACCGTTTTTTTTTAGGGCACAAATAACAGAAGTCATGTATTTAACGTAGCTAGTTGGTCTGAGAAAGGCATTGGTGTACACAGAATATTGTTGCTCGCCCCAGGCAGTATTTTTTTTTTTTTTTTAGGTGTGGTTTGGCATTTAAGTGTCTTCGTATAACGAAACAACATGCAAAATTAGTTTTGTCATTTTCGCCTTTGCTTTTTGTCGAAAATGGCAAATATATATCTGTGGAAATCTTTGGTGCACCTAAACGGCATGACAGAAGAGGTGATTTGCCCCAAGGGTCAATTTTCGGGCGTATTAATATAATTAAATCGCATTGCAAAATTAACTGTGCCATTTTTCCCCTGTCATTCAACTTACGCCATTTTTACCTAAATTCCTTTTATCTTAGTACTCCAGCTTTGGAATGTCGTTTAAAAGATCGACATATTCTACGACCGTCACGGGCGGCACAAACGCTATGTACGACGCTTGTGGGAGGGAATCGTTTAACCTTACTTGATTGTATCTGTAAATTCTACGTTCAAATCCAGCTTGTGTCATGTCTAATATTTTCGGTGTGATACTTACGACATTATTCATATTTTATTTTTTCGGTCGAGCTTGCTCGGACATTCATGAGTCTATCACGCCAACCGTGACTGCCCTGTAAAAGGACACTGGATCAAATGATGGTTTCTCCTACAAAGGGGGATACAGGTCCTTCGCTAAGATTTCGCGAATGCACAAACCGATAGACGTAATACACACTGCGTAATACACACTATTCAATTAAAAATGAGCGTGTATTTCAAATAGGAAGTATGCAACATAATAACCTTTGAAATAATATATATATATATATATATATATATATATATATATATATATATATATATATATATATATATATGCACATTTCATTGAATATGACAGACAAGGTGCTTTTATTTAATTTTTTATACAATTTCTTATGCGATCTAATATATTTTTTTATTTTCGGATGATAAATTATATAATACTTGTCCGAATGTTCTTTTTATCCGAGCGCTTTCGGCTATACATTTAGCCATTTTCAAGGATTAAATATTTTAACTGTTAAATAAGAAATAGTTTGTTGTATGTATGTTTTATAAAATGTTTTCATTTTTCAAAACACGGTCAAGATATTGTGTCCATGTGTTGGGTTTTTTGTTTTTATTAAAAAAAAAATTATGCCTCGACTCGCTCTTACGCTGTAAACGTTATTAACTTGGTTTGTTTTCCTTGATTTGAATTCTTAAGCGTTTCGAACTTCTTTGTACGGTTTTACTCAAATTAAGGAGTGACCTAGACTGGCAACTGCTAGTCGAAATATTTCTATGAAAATAAATTGGAATTACAAGTTTTTTTCTTTCTTTTAATTAAAAGTCGCACGATTTTATCCTTTGTTTCATCCCGAGAAACGCCAGCTTAGCGGAAAAAAAGTACTACTGATTTATAATTGGAGAGTACTCAGAAATTCACATCCACACATACCTTTCTTTCATTTTTGATCTGATGAAGCCTTGTAAGGGCGAAAGGCGTAATCTAGTTTCAATGAAAGGGTTTTTCATTCGTTATAGTCTTCAAACTTTGTCTGGATTCTGTATCCTATTGTATGCACTTAATGCCGACAAAGTAAACACAACGACAGAACTAAAAATATATAACTCTTTTATTTTTAACCCATTCTGGAAAAAAAATAAATGTAAAAGGATTTACCTTACATTAATATCAGAAAAGGCTACAGGAATGTTTAACTTCCGAGCAATTCTGAAAATGCGATTTCCCTTAAATTCAATGCAGAAAACCTGGGAGAATGTCTAAACCAATTTCGACAAAAACAAGAAAATTGTTAAGGAAAGAGACAGACTAAAAATAACATTTTTTTTTTTTTTTTCGCTCAACTTCATTCTTTTCTTTCATCACGAGAAACTCCAACTTAGCAGAAAAAGTACTATTTATTATTTAAGCATCCACACAAATACACATACACATACATTTTTTTCTTTCGTTTTTGATCTGATGAAGCATAGTAAGATTGAAACGCGTACAATTGTTTCAATGAAATAGTTTTTCCATATATATATATATATATATATATATATATATTTAGTTAAATATCTAGCGATATTATGAGGAGCTGAGCCTATACCCGAGATGATGGGCCTTAATGGAATGTTAGGCTTATGGGTTTTGGGGAGAAAATGTTGGACTTGCTAAATGATAGAGACACTTATGAACAGATCTCCCCTATACAAGTTTCTAAGAATCTAAAAGAATTCAACAGGTCCTATAAGAAACTCATATGTAATGAAGATAAAATTTGGCTTTCCCTTATTAACTACCACCCCACCGTCCCTAAAATTTATGGCCTCCCCAAAACCCATAAGCCTAACATTCCATTAAGGCCCATCATCTCGGGTATAGGCTCAGCTCCTCATATATATATATATATATATATGTAAGCAAATATATGGATATAGATCCGACAGTATGAAGAAAAATATACGGAAAAAACAAACAAAAATCCTTATATGCAATTATGCTGTTTTAATGTTAATATAATGTCAACGTCGGACGTTTCGGTCTAATAAACCATCTTCAGGACATATTCATAAAATATAATTAACATTATCAATTCAACATGACATAATGCTCGACAAGCGTACATATACATTTTAGATCAAAATAGAATTATTTTCATTTTTCATTTTTCATTCAAAATACTCAAATTTTAGGAATACGTTTTCACAGCGTCGCACACGTGACGACAACGTGACCATGTTTAAACGGAACGCTGATCTTATAAAACTTTCAGTTATCTGTTTGGATAAGTCTTGTTCTTATGCCCATTGTCTTTGTCATGTTGAATTGATAATGTTAATTATATTTTATGAATATGTCCTGAAGATGGTTTATTAGACCGAAACGTCCGACGTTGACATTATATTAACATTAAAACAGCATAATTGCATATAAGGATTTTTGTTTGTTTTTTCCGTATATTTTTCTTCATATATATATATATATATATATATATATATATATAATATCAGTTGATAATTAGAAGGGGTAATTCAAAGGTGGATATTAATCCAAAGAGGGCTCAATATAAGAACCGACCAATATAATAATTATTCATTATATATATATATATATATATATATATATATATATATGTTAGCGTGGTTGTGTGTGATGGGATGAAGAAAAAAAAATCTAACATGTTTCGCTTGTATTAAGGCTTCATCAGAATGAGATATAAAGAAAAAGAAATTCTGGTATTTTTATTTTTAGGTTGCTTGATTTTCATTCGTTAAGAGGACTAAGATTTTCATTGGTTAATGATAATAATAATAAGAAGAAGAATGATAATGATAATAATAATCATGCCTACAAGACAAAAACATACACACGCATAAAGAAAAAAGATGCGAAAATACATTATCATCCGAATCCCGCATAGACAAACTAGAACTATAATACACTTAGACACATAAATTATACACACGAACGCTGCTTGACAATGAAAAACCTCAAAAATAGAAATAAATCGAATAGTATCTTGTCTAATTGTCATTTGTTTACATTAAGATACGCTTCGAGCAGATATTAGCGTTCGAGAAAAATCATGGGAAGTTTGTAGTTTAAAAACACTAATACATACATATATATATATATATATATATATATATATATATATATATATATATATATATATGTATATATATATATATATATATATATATATATATATATATATATATATATATATATATATGTGTGTGTGTATGTATAAATAAATAAAAAGAAAGGACAGTAAGATATATAATCCGGTGTTCTTATAGATATTTTTATTTTTACAAAATAGTGCTCAATGTAAATTTACAGAGCATTAATATTATAAATTAACTGATTTAATATATATTTTTTCGCTACACAGTACTAACCATGTTTCAAATATATATATATATATATATATATATATATATATATATATATATATATATATATATATATATATATGAGAGAAAGAGAGAGCGAGAGAGAAAGAGAAATTATAGTTGTTGCAACGAGAGAAAAGTGTATATTTTACAGAGAGAAGATGCCGCATGCATTTTGGTTATAATGTGGATTTTTTATATATTATATTATATTTTTTATATTGAAAATAATAGAAAATAAAAAAATATAATATATAAAAAAAATACACATTATAACCAAACATTTTTGCGACATCTCTCTCTTATATATATATATATATATATATATATATATATATATATATATATATATATATATATATATATCTTGAACCTGTTTCCTATACATGCACAAAGGATTCTGGAATTTCGGAACTTTTGAAATCTTGTCTCATAGCAAAATACAGAGACACGGAGAGAAAAAGACAGAAAGAAATAGGACAGACACAAACATACGGACACACACACACGCATATTCAGATATAAGAAACTTTAGATATTGATCCCTGTATAAAGTTGAAGACAGATGCTCGACCATATGTGTCTTTATCCAACGGAGAAGAGATATGCACACCAACTTTACTGATTCTGGAGAAGTGTGCAGATGTTTGCGTAAACGAGAAGCCAGAAGACGAATGGATCAGAGAACCGCTGACACGCAGAAAAGAGGGTGGGTAGGCGGTGGACAAGATGTACACGCAAAGTACCCGTCATAAATAATAGGATTCTTTACGTATGAATCCGGACTTCTGCCTAGAGACAGACTCTGTTTACGACCTGGTTAGTAACAAAACGATTAATGACAAACGTTGGTCAGTCTCGGCTGGCACTTTGTGGATGTGCGGTTGGTGCAATGCACGGAATGAGAAATTGGAGAGCCGAGTTCGAATACATTACCTTCGCTTAGGAAAGGTGTGAATCCATATCCACCCGTAGCTATGGGTTAAATAACAGGACTTGAATCTGGAAAGACCATTGTTAATCTGAAGAAATCTTTCAATTCAATAGTCACTCGCAAAATAAAGAATTATTCTTACAACCCGAAATATGTTTTGGCTTTAAATAACCCACAAAGGGTTGATAAGCCGTAAAAAGAAGAAATTATTCTTAGAATCCGAAATATGTTTTGGCTTTAAATAACCCACAAAAGGTTGATAAGCCGTGAAAAGAAGAAGAAATTATTCTTACAACCCGAAATATGTTTTGGCTTTAAATAACCCACAAAGGGTTGATAAGCCTTAAAAAAAAAGAAGAAATCATTCTTACAACACGCAATATGTTTTGGCTTTAAATAACCCACAAAAGGTTGATAAGCCGTAAAAAAGAAGAAGAAATTATTCTTACAACACGAAATATGTTTTGGCTTTAAATAACCCACAAGGGTTGATAAGCCTTAAAAAAAAGAAATCATTCTTACATCACGCAATATGTTTTGGCTTTAAATAACCCACAAAAGGTTGATAAGCCGTAAAAAAGAAGAAGAAATTATTCTTACAACACGAAATATGTTTTGGCTTCAAATAACCCACAAAGGGTTGATAAGCCGTAAAAAAGAAGAAGAAATTATTCTTACGAACCGAAATATGTTTTGGCTTTTAATAACCCACAAAGGGTTGATAAGCCGTAAAAAAGAAGAAATTATTCTTACAGCCCGAAATATGTTTTGGCTTTAAATAAGTCACAAAGGGTTGATAAGCCGTAAGAAAAACAAAACAAACAAAAACGAAATAGATAAATCAATCAACAACCGTCATTGCTTTTCTATTGGGATTTGACCCCCACCTCTTTGTAATGCAACTGATGTACTACTTGTATGTGAAATCCTCTGGAGCTGTGCATAGGAGATATGACTCTCTACAATTTCCTATCCATTGTGGCTATTAGCAGTTGTTCTCCCTTTGTTAATGCCCCAGTTCCCCGTTTCACCATTCATTCAAACAAGTTGGTCAGATAAGTGGCTCACCACTTTCTCCCATCTCTCTTGCCATCAATATGCCCCGTGAGGCTTAAGCTTTCCAAGTCTTCCTTTCTCGTTATATGCTCAAGGAATTTTAGCTATCTCTTCTTCATTCTGAGTAGAAGTGTTCTTTCCGTTTGCCATTTTCTTTAAGACTTCCTTGTTGCTTAGTCGCTCCGTCCATGAAATTCTCAGTATCCTTCTGTAGAACCACATTTCACATTGCCTCCAGTTTTATCCTCATCCGTGGAGAAAATTGTCCACCATTCACGGCCATATAAGAGGATAGATATCTCATAGCAATCCAATATTCTTTTCTTTCTACCTAACGACATATGAAGAAGGTCGGAGGTTATAACGTTTTACTGGGAGAAATCTTTGTCTAAGGAGAATCAAGATTCCAGAGTTGGTCGAAAAACCTCTCATACGAAAACCTACGGAATTTTACTGTCGTTATCGAAAAGCTGCTTAATAAATGGCAACAAGTCATTGCAAATGATGATGAATATAGAACTGAAAAAAAATGTAACTGAACTATTTTTGAAAGATTAAAGTTGAATTGTTTATGACTCAGCCTAATAGGTTGGCTTTTATTTCGCCCGATCAATGTCTTCTTCTTCTTGCCGTATCCCTTTAGGAGATATGCGATTGTGGCTCTCCACAACTTCCTATCCCTTGTGGCCGTTAGCAGTAAGTCTCACTTTGCTAATGCTCTCGCCCCGATGTTTCGCTACACATCCACAAACTCGTCAGATAAATGGCTTGCTGCCTTCCCCCATGTATCTTGCCCTTAATATGTCCCGTGAGGGTTAAGTTTTCCAAGTCCTCCTTCCTCACTCTAGTCTCCAAAAGATGAGAGTGTCCAAAGAATTTCAGTTGTCTTTTTTCTGATTCTGAGTAGAAGTGTTCTTTTCCGTGGCCATTTTCTTTAAGACTTCCTTGTTACTTACTCGCTCCACCCATGGAGTTCTCAGTATCCTTCTGTAGAACCACATTTCTGCTGCCTCCAGTTTTATCCTCATCCGTGGAGAAAATTGTCCAACATTCACGGCCATATAAGAGGATGGATATCTCATTGCAATCCAGTATTCTTTTCTCTCTCCCTAATGATTGTTAATGCAATATTCACTTGCAAATAAATAAATAAATATTCTTAAAACCCGAAATGTGTTTCGGTCTTAAATAACCTATAAAGGGGTGATAAGCCGTAAAAAAAACAAAAGCAAAAACGAAATAGATAAATCAATCAACAACCATCAGTATTTTTCTCTTAGAATTTGATCCCACTTTTTTAATGCAACTGATGTACTACTTGTATGTGAAGTCCTCTGGAGCTGGAGATAGTAGATAATGACTCTCCACAACTTCCTATCCCTTGTGGCCGTTAGCAGTAAGTCTCACTTTGCTAATGCTCTCGCCCTGATGTTTCGCTACACATCCACAAACTCGTCAGATAAATGGCTTGCTGCCTTCCCCCATGTATCTTGCCCGTAATATGTCCCGTGAGGGTTAAGTTTTCCAAGTCCTCCTTCCTCACTCTTGTCTACAAAAGATGAGAGTGTCCAAAGAATTTCAGTTGTCTTTTTTCTGATTCTGAGTAGAAGTGTTCTTTTCCGTGGCCATTTTCTTTAATACTTTCTTGTTACTTACTCGCTCCACCAATGGAATTCTCAGTATCCTTCTGTAGAACCACATTTCTGCTGCCTCCAGTTTTATCCTCATCCGTGGAGAAAACCGTCCAACATTCACGGCCATATAAGAAGATGGATATCCCATAGAAATCCAGTATTGTTTTCTTTCTCCCTAACTACGACGAAAGCAAAAAAAAAAAATGCTAAACAGATTCGAAATAGCATTTACCTAATCATTTATTTTACAAATTTGTTTTCTATATTATTATTGATGAAGCTTCTTCTTGTCTTTTATGTGCCGTGTCCTTTCAGGGCATAGGCGATGATGGCTCTCCACATCCTCCTATGCTTTGTACCTCTCAATAAGTTTCGTAACCCTACCACCTCCCCTAGACCACGTTCTGTCATCCAGGTCTGTCATGCGTTGCTTTCCCTTGTCTTTCTTTCCCTCTATTCGCCCTGTGAGTATCAGATTCTCCAGGCCTTCCTTTCTCATCACGTGTCCCAGAAATTTAATCTGCTTCTTCCTTATGTTAAGCATAAGCCTCCACCTTGTTTACATCCTCTCCAAGACCTCATCGTTGCTCACACGAGCGGTACATGATATCCTCAGCATCCTTCTGTAGAACCACATCTCCGTTGACTCGAGTCTCTTCTTCATCTTTGAGGGGACTGCCCAACATTCGCTGTCGTAAAGAAGGACAGATGTCATGTAACAGCTCAGTTTGTTACCAAATAAATCCTTTTGTCTCGCAATACTCTGCCCAACCTTTGGAATGCGTCCTTGGCCATCCCAATACGTCTACGGATCTCAGTGTCGCACTTACCGTCCTCTGTCAAAGCACGTCCCAGATATTTAAACTTCCGCACCTGCTTGATTTTAGTGTCCCCGGCCTGTAAATCGCATTTCGGGCTCATCTTTTTGCTGATGACCCTCACGAATATTAAAAAAAAAAAAAAAAAAATGTATAAAATTTAATAGGCGATCCAGTTTTCTATGTAAATTCATTGTTAATTGATCCCCCACTTCTTCTTCTATGTGTCACGTTCTTTCAGAACATAGGCGATCATGGCTCGCCACAACTTTCTATTTAGTTTAGCTCTTAGCAGTCGCGAAATGGTATTTAATCATTTATTTTTTCAACTGTTTATTTCATGTTTCGTATTGATTAAGCTTACCAGATTACGAATTAATAAAAAT
Source organism: Acanthosepion lycidas (assembly GCA_963932145.1). Lineage (NCBI taxonomy): Eukaryota > Metazoa > Mollusca > Cephalopoda > Sepiida > Sepiidae > Acanthosepion > Acanthosepion lycidas. Next base: position 37,596,187 of record OZ010614.1, on the reverse strand, counting down.
ATTTTTTTAAAAATTTTAAGAAATCATCATGAGTATATTTTAGGGCTACCCCAGGACAGAGGGCTCGGTGTGCAATGAACTTACATAGCACACAAGACTTCCTCATTAACTTTTATTAAATTTAATAAAGAAAAAATGAAAAAAAAGCTATAGCAATATGAAAAAAATAAAAAGAAAAAAACGATTATTTTTTGTCGCCCTGCCTACTGTAAAACCCCACCTCGATTTCTTCCTGATTTTCTACACATTTCTATAGTATAATAATACGTTTCTATAGTAAAATAATTTTCATTTTTTTTTCTACAGTAAAACCTTTAGTAATGCATTTAAACTACGCATACGACACTAACAGATGTGCGGGTAGCGTAATGGTCATTGGCTTGTGTTAGGGGAAGCTGATTTACTTCCCCGATAAAGGGCGATAACTCGATTAACGATTGAGTTACTTCCCTTGTCTTGGAAGTCAAAGGCGGCACATCCGAATTATTAGGTTGGTGCAAAAATAATGACGTAATAATGTCGTTACGTCAAAAAACGACATTATTACGTCATTATTTTTGCACCAACCGAATAAATATGCTGACAAGCTACTTACGTGAAATTCATGGTTTCCATCCAAACAAATCCTTACTGTCTTCAGACAGTAAATGGATAAAAGTTGTTTTATTATGTGTTAAAATACACTTGTCTTTTATCTTCATTCGCTTTTGTTCATCCCAACAATGTGGGATATAACAACTTGGGGGCTGGAATCGGTGGCCGAGGTCACAATCTAGTCGAGCCAGTTGTGTTTATTTTCGCACTAATTCTCTTGGGAAAGGCATGAAGAAGGCCGGAGAGTACAACGGCTGAAACGTTATAATAAATATGGCGACAAAGATGAGGATAATAGTCCGAATAATGTAAATAGTGTACATAATACCTCATCTCAGAAATATCAACAGATACCGCTGTATTAATTCAATACCTCTAAATCTGAATGGTTACATATTTGTTGAAGCGAATAGGAAGAGTACAGAATTAACTAGATAATATTTTATTCTTTGACTACTTTGTAAAATGATTTTTACTGCAGGAATAGATTGGAAATGATAATTAGACTGCCAATCATTGGACCATAGAAATGCATTTCAGGAATGCATCGGAAATTATTTTACGATAGGAATGCATTTTAAATTATTTTACGATAGGAATGCATTTTAAATTATTTTACGATAGGAATGCTGCGAGAAAATATTTTTATATAGGAATGTATTGGGAATGATTTTACTACAGGAATGCGTTGTGGTTTTGGTTTTTAATAGGTATCACGCCATGCCAGGCACTAAAACACAAGGGGTTACAGGGTGTGAAAGAATTCTGAACGGAAGCATTAATAATGAGTTGAGCGAGAAAAGAGTCATCAAGAACCCATTTTAGATTGTAAGAATAATTCTTCTTCTGTTAGTAAATAATGCATTAAGCATTTTTTGAGAATGACAGTGATTTATCCAAATATAAGTCTAACTATTTAACCCATATCTACAGAGGGACATGGATTCATACTTTTCCGTAGAGTATTTTCGCATTAGTGTATACAACGACCCCTACTGTAATTCGAACTCGGCTCTCAGATTTCACATTTCGAGTCGCTATCCATTACACTACCTACATGTCCGTAACGCAGAAAAAAAGATTTTGGAACTTGTTTGGTCTTTTCTGCCCCCCCCCCCCGCTCTCACCATATTTTATTGACCTTGTACTAACTGATTATCACCATTTTTTGATCACCTGATATTTAACCCATTGCTGGGGGATTTATCAATAAAATGTTAAAAAAAATTCTGGTTTAAAATGATGGAAATAAATGAAGTTTAGTTTGCAAAACAAACTTCCAGGCGTAATTTTTAACTCCCAGGCGTAATTTTTAACTCTCAGGAATATTTTTTAAACAATAAAACATAAACTTTGAAATTGAGTATCTTTCGCTGTTCATATTTCTGAGTCGAGGTATTGTAACTACACTATTTAAATTGTTTGATTGTTGTCCTCATCTTTATTGTCATATTCACGATGTTTCGATCATCGTATCCTCCGACCTTCTTCAGGGTCAGTCTATATTTCTGGGTCAGTATTGTAAATATTTACACTATTTATTAGGTTGGTGCAAAAATAATGACGTAATAATGTCGTTTTTTGACCTATTATTTAACGTCAAAAAACGACATTATTACGTCATTATTTTTGCACCAACATAATACATTGTTTGGATTGTTGTCCTCACGATTATTGTCATATTCACGATGTTTCGGTCATCGTATGCTCCGACCTTCTTCAGGGTCAGTCTATATTTCTGAGTCAGTATTGTAAATATTTACACTATTTACATTGTTTGGATTGTTGTCCTCATCTTTATTATCATATTCACAATGTTTCAGTCGTCGTATGCTCTGGCCTTCTTCAGGATATGTCTATATTTCTAAGTTGAGGTATTGTAACTATTTACACTATTTACATTGTTCGGACTGGTGTCCGTATGTTCGTTGCCATATTCATGATGTTTCGACCGTTGTATGCTCCGCTCTTCTTCAGGATATGTCTATATTTCTGAGATGAGGCACTGGAATTGTTTACACTATTTACATTGTTTAGACTGTTGTCCTCATCTTTTTTGTCATATTCACGGTGTTTCAGCCGTTGTACGCTCTGACAATTTTTTTTTATTAATCAGTATCACTCCATGCAAGGCAGTAAAGCCACTAAGACACAAGGGGTTAAAGGGCGTGGAAGAATTAGGAACAGAAACATTAATAATGAGCTGAAAAAGAAAAGAGTAATCAGGAGGACGAGAGCAAAATTTAATCATAAAATGCTTTTTTTTTTCCTTTTTGTCATAATAAAATTTCTAATTTTGAGAAAAATCTTTGCCCGCCTCGGCGTCCCAAAGGGGTCTTGTACTGCCTTGCAAAATCTCTCCTGGAGGCCTTGACCTTAAGCAAAGAATAACTGCCGCCACTACGACTATTGATAAAGGTATGCTAAAAAGGACATAGTCAGAAATTGAGCATCGCTTAGAAGTCTATCGTGCAACGAATAGGTTGGTTTGGTTTGTTTTGTTTTACGGCGTATCAATCACAATGGGTTATTTAATGCAGGCAATTTTTATTGCTGGTAATATTTTTTTCCTTCAAAAATGTATTGCTTGTAAATTTTTTTCCTTCAAAAATCTATTTCTGGTAATAGGTAATATTTTTCTTCCTTCAAAAATGTATCGCTGATAATATTTTTTCAAAAAATATATAGCTGGTAATTTAAAAAAAAATGTATAGCTGGTAATCTTTTCTTTTTTTCAAAAATAATAATGTATTGCTGGTAATAGTTTTATTAAAACCTATTTTACACTTTCACAGTGTTTTGACCCCAGTTTGGAGCTTAGCTATTTATCCATAGTTGGGACTCTAACAGGTGCTATCACCATGGGTCAAGGCGGAACACCAGCAATTAAGAGGCGGTTCCACAAAACCTCCTGATCAGAGGCCTTGCTGTTGGACGTAGTTTATCGTCATACCCAGGACGCGAATGTAGTTTATCGTCATACCCAGGAGGCGAATGTAGTTTATCGTCATACCCAGGACGCGGATGCAGTTTATCGTCATACCCAGGAGGCGAATGTAGTTTATCGTCATACCCAGGACGCGAATGTAGTTTATCGTCTTACCTAAGACGCGGATGTAGTTTATCGTCATACCCAGGACGCGGATGTAGTTTATCGTCATACCCAGGACGCGAATGTAGTTTATCGTCATACCCAGGACGCGAATGTAGTTTATCGTCATACCTAGGACGCGGATGTAGTTTATCGTCATACCCAGGACGCGGATGTAGTTTATCGTCATACCCAGGACGCGAATGTAGTTTATCGTCATACCCAGGACGCGAATGTAGTTTATCGTCATCCCTAGGACGGCAACGAATGGGGTCCATATAGAAATGTATTTACTATTTGTATATAAACTTCGCTATTTACATTATATTATCCGGGTTTGCTCTAATTTATATACAGTGTAACCCGGATATAAGAGAGATTGTCTCTGGTCCCAAATTAGAGCCTGTGTTAATGTATATAAATTAGACCAAACCGGGATATAAGATAAACCCGGATATAAGAGACTTCTTCTCCGGTCTCGACAACCCGCTTATATCCTGGTTGCACTGTACATTAACACAGGCTCTAATTTGGGACCAGATAAAATCTCTCTTATATCCGAGTTTCTCTTATATCCGGGTTTCTCTTATATCCGGGTTACACTGTATAAATATTTCAACAGTATCCAGGTTCCGTTGTAGTTTTATTTTATTTTTCTATTTGTTTATTGACTTTGTGGACATCCTGTCTTTATTTATTTTCTTTTTGTAAGATTTACTGGTTTTTAAATATTTCTAAAATGAAACCAAAATCGGAAGGAATTGATGAATTTATGGAGAAAAACTTATTCACAACCACAAATAAACCGCAAAAATTTGAAATTATTAAATACAGAATTTAAAAAAGCTCTGTTCAGATAAAAAGTTATGCCCACTTTAAATTTTGATTTTTTTTTTTTTTTTTTTGAGAATTCGACGATGTCAATTCGACTTAAAGCTTTCGCTGAAACTAGTTTTCAAACAAATAACTTTCGTTTTTTAGCTTCACTATTAATTGATTTTATGTAAACATTTCAACAATATCTAGTTTTCGTTCTAAATTTATTTTTCTATTTGTCTAATGATTTTGTGAACACCTTGCATTTAAATATATATTTTTTTATTTTTCGTAAGTTTTATTAATTTTTAAATATTTCTAGAATAAAACTAAAATATTAAGCAATATTATTAGATGAAGGAAGTGATAATTCATGGAGAAAAAGGTGTTCATAATCGTAAATAAAGAATAATTTTTAAAATTGTTTGATACATACTTAAAAAAGAGTTCTATTCAAATATATTTAATTTCTTTAATACATAATTTTAAAAAGTACTATTAAAATATATTTAATTTATTTAATACATAATTTAAAAAAGTACTATTAAAATATGTTTTAATTATTACATAATTTAAAAAAGTACTATTCAAATATATTTAATTTCTTTAATACATAATTTAAAAAAGTACTATTCAAATATATTTAATTTCTTTAATACATAATTTAAAAAAGTACCATTCAAAAATATTTAATTTCTTTAATACTTAATTTAAAAAAGTACTATTCAAATATATTTAATTTCTTTAATACATAATTTTTAAAAGTACTATTAAAATATATTTTATTTAATACATAATTTAAAAAAAGTACTATTCAAATATATTTAATTTATTTAATACATAATTTAAAAAAGTACTATTCAAATATATTTAATTTCTTTAATACATAATTTAAAAAAGTACTATTGATATATATTTTATTTAATACATAATTTAAAAAAGTACTATTAAAATATATTTAATTACTTTAATACATAATTTAAAAAAGTACTATTCAAATATATTTAATTTCTTTAATACATAATTTAAAAAAGTACAATTCAAATATATTTAATTTCTTTAATACATAATTTTAAAAAGTACTATTCAAATATATTTAATTCTTTAATACATAATTTAAAAAAGTACTATTCAAATATATTTAATTTATTTAATACATAATTTTAAAAAGTACCATTCAAATATATTTAATATATTTAATTTATTTAATACATAATTTAAAAAGTACTATTAAAATATATTTTATTTAATATATAATTTAAAAAAGTACCATTCAAATATAAAAATTATCCCCAATTTTTAAGTTTTGATTTTAATTTTTTTTTTTTTTTCAGCTTTCCAGCAAATAACTTTCGCTGTTTTGATATAAACGCCAGTATTTAGGTAAAATATTATGTAAACATTTTCAAACTTTCAGTTGTAATTTTAGTACATCTTTCTATATGTCTGACGGGATTCACTGTGTATAAATGGGCTAGTTTTTATTTATTTATTTTTTTTTTTGTTCGTTATTTTTAACAGTTTTTAAATATTTTTAGAATAAATTGTAATAAAAAAATAATTAATAATTAAATAATTTTATTTTGTAATAAAAAATAATTAATTAATTAAATAATTTTAGAATAAATTGTAATAAAATTTTTTTTTTAGAATAAATAGAATAAAATATTGTTACGTGAACGAAGTGATGAATCTATGGAGAAAAATCTATTCATAATCGTAAATAAACAACAAAAATTTAAAATGATTTAATACATAATTTAAAAAAAAAAATCACTTTCCAGATATAAATGTTAAGACCGATTTTGATTTGTGTGTGTATGTATGCGCGCGTGTGTGTGTGTGTGTGTATATGTGTGTGTGTATATGTCTGTGTGTATGTGTGTGTGCGTGCGTGTGTGTGTGTGTGTGTGTGTGTGTGTGTGTGTGTGTGTGTGTGTGTGTGTGTGTGTAAAATGAAACATTTGACGAAGTGGATTCGACTTAGCCCTTTCGATGAAGCCAGTTTTCGTGCAAATAACATTCAATGTCACGATTGCCCTCACTTAGCAACTCCGTCTTCATTACTTAATTTTGCTGCCATCATAATCCACTTAGGAATGTTTATAAAAAGAGATATTTTGACTTCACTTACAGGTGATCCATTCTGACGAATCACTACTTTACCGGTTGCCATTCCAAGCTAATGCTTTTATTGAACAGGTATTACTAGTGAACGGCGCATAACAGAAGAGTGAGTCACAGGACAACAATGGGAACCTGTAGTGCCATCATGCCCTACAGTGATTTGTTTCCCCAATAAAGGATCGAGCACCGTAGATTCCTGAAAGACTGGAAATTCTTTAATACGACTATTACTCCTGTCGCTACTAATAACAAAACAAAAATATGAATAATAATAATAACAAGACAAAAAAAAAAAAAAAAATGGTTACCGTTGTGTAGGAGTTAGCGGAAGCAACGAGATACGCTACCAGCAGCACGATTCCTCTCCCACCCCCACACCTAAAGGTAACACAACTTTTTCAGAAGATAATTCGAGGAGACCTGAGGTTGGGGTGTGGGGTGGTTCGTGAGTGCACGACAAGAAGAAGATGAAGAAAAAAAAAAAAAAAAGGTGAAAAAAAAAAATGTCAGTCCAAATCACAAAGGAATGTTTTGTGGTTATGTTTACGGAGACATTCCATGCGAGTTTCCGAGATCGAAACGAGGCGTAAACAGGTCACGTTCCAGATTCAAGAAGAATGTAAATGTGGGCAGGGGGGAGGGTGGGAGAAAGAAGAAATGAAGAAGGAGCAAGGAAGGAGGGAAGAAAGAAAAAAAGGTGAAAGGCAAAAAAAATGAGAAGGCAGGGGCTGGCTAGACGGAAGAAGAGGAGTGCGATATATATGCAAAAAGAAAAAAAAAAAAGAAAAACGGGATCAGGCGGTTTAAAAATATAAGCAAAGAAGATGGAGTAGAAAATGTTTTATTAGAAGAAGAAGAAGAAGAAGAAGAAGAAAAAGAACAAAATCAAGGAAAATGAGAACGAGAATCAGGATATAGATAAATAAGAACGCAAAGAAGAAGAAGAAGAAGAAGAAGAAGAAGAAGAAGAAGAAGAAAGGGAATAGCAGAGGAGGAGAAGAAGAAGAGGAAAAGCATAGAAGAAGATGAAGAAGAAGAAGAAAGATATACATATAAAAAGAAAAACGGCAACAGGCTGTAGAAATATGAGAAGAAGAAGAAGAAGAAGCAGAAGCAGAAAAATATGATATTTGAAGAAGATATATTAGACGAAGAAAAAGAAGAAATGTTATGTTAGAAGAAGAAAAAGAAAATGGAAAAGAAAAAGAAGAAATGTTATATTAGAAGAAGTAACAGAGAAAAAAAATGTTATGTTGGGGGGAGAAGAAAAAGAAAAAGAAAAAGAAATATTATATTATTAGGTTGGTGCAAAAATAATGTCGGTTTTTGACGTTAAAAAATACGTCAAAAACCGACATTATTTTTGCATCAACCTAATAGTAGAAGAAAAGAAGAAAAATTTATATTAGATGAGAGAAGAAGAAAAAAAAAGAAGAAATGCTATGTTGGATGAAGAAGAAAACATTATATCAGAAGAAGAAGAAGAAAAAGAAGAAAAATATTAATTTAGAAGAAGAAACGATTTAGTGTAACCCGGATATAAGAGAGTTGTCGGGACCAGAGAAGACGTCTCTTATATCCGAGTTTCTCTTATATCCGGTTTTTTATATCAGGGTTTCTCTTATATCCGGGTTACACTGTATTAAAAGAAAAAAAATTTATATTAGAAGGTGAAGAAATGCTATATTAGAAGAAGATGAAGAAAAAGAAGGCAAACAAAAAGGAAGCAGACCTTTACTTCTTTTTACCTTGAGATTCTTGATAAGATTCAAAGAACCAGCAATATTATCGGTCCTGATCTGGCAGCTCGGCTTCAGTCAGTTTCCCACCACCATCAAGTGGCCTCTCTGTGTCGTTTCTATAAATACTTTCGTGGTTATTGTTCAGATT
>OZ010614.1:37545169-37582669 GCA_963932145.1 Acanthosepion lycidas | reverse complement strand
AAAGACAATGAAGTGCTATTATTTGAACTTAGAATTTCATGACATTTGTTTGGTTTCGACTGCCTCCCTGTATCTGTTTGTGGGGGAGGAGAGTATGGTTTGTTCTCGATTTCATTTTCGGACGGGAAGAACTTGTCTTCTTCTTCTTCTTCTTATTTTTTGTATCGCTTGCCTTTCATTCTTTTTCTTTTACATATCTATCTTACCATTTCTTCTTCTTCTTCTTCTTCTTCTTCTTCTTCTTCTTTGCTTTCTCATTTGTCTATAGCCTGCCCTTTTTCTTTCTTTTTGCATATATTTCTTACAATTTCTCCAGCTCCTGCTATACTTCCCCTCCTCCTCCTTCTCTTCTTCTTCTTCTTCTTCAAATACTTCTTTTTTTTATTAAAATTCCCTTTCAAATTCTTATTCGTTTTGTCTTCAAATTCATTTTTTTTACATCAAATTCCTCATAATTTTTTTCTTCAAATTTGGAAAGTTCTACTTCCAGATTTTTCTCAAAACGTTAACTTCTTCTTCTTCTTTTCTTCTTCTTCTTTTCTTCTTCTTCTTCTTCTTCTTCTTCTTTTCTTCTTTTCTTCTTCTTCTTCTTCTTCTTCTTCTTCTTTATTAAGCTCTTTAACATTCTTCTTCAGAATCCTATTTCTCTAATAGCAAGAATAATCCCCACTTTACACCATCTAATCTCTCTCCCTGTCTTACGCACACTCACAACTGCATCCCTCTGAAAGCTTCAACCGTTACCACACGCCTTCATCACCCGGATAGTCGTGGCTCACAGCATAAGAGAATATCTTTGCTGCGTGCGGGCACGCCACATAATGGCAATGTTGTCGTGTAGAGATAGCCAAGTAGTTAGCCTACAAGGCCATTACTACACGCGTGAGTTCGATCCTAGTTGATTACCAGACATTTGTGATAATTATGTTCAAATCAATTAAGCTTAATCAGTATGATTAGTGCTGCGTAGCTGATTTGGTTTGTTTGTTTAGCGGCACATCAACTCCTTATGGGTCATTTAATGGCGAAATTTAATTTTCTTGGGAGCTTTGAAGTAATAGAAATATTATATATATTATTCTGCTTTCACAATTGAATACATGGTAAATGATATTTCGTTTTTGTCCATATAAATATCTGTGTGGACATTATTACTAGAGGCGGTGGTGCAAGTCTGTTTTATGTTGCAGTTTTGTTGAAGTTATACTTTTGAGTGCAGTTTGATTTAAGAAAAAGGAGGAAATTATATATGTCAATGTCATGAAAGAGTTCTTTCATGTTAGTTGGTTTGATTTCGTTTCGCGGTATTTCAACCTCTATGGGTTATTTAATGCTGGAATCTAAACATTTGGAACAAACTTTTATGGTTTCAACTAAATATATTTAGTTCAATAAATAAAGATAAGGTATAAAAATTAAACAGATTAGGTATACGTGTGAGTATATATATATATATATATATATATATATATATATATATATACACGTGTGTGTTTGTGCATATATTATCATCATAAGGCAAACTTATTGTAACTGCAATAAAATTCGCATATCATTGTGATGGCGATTTTTTAAAAATCACGCGCGAACGCGCTCTGTTATATGCTGCTTAAATATATACACATACATACATACATACATACATATGTATATATATATATATATATATATATATATATATATATATATATATATATATATATATATATGTTTGTGTGTGTGTGTGTGTGTGTGTGTGTATTATAACTTACTCACGACCAATAATGATAAAGATTTTTGGTCCTCACCAGATGAGATGCCTGCGCATCAAAACAAAAATGCATCTTTCTTGTAAGTTGTTTTGTCCGTATGTAAAAATTATAATAAATAATTATTACTGTATTCTTGGTATTGAGCCCTTTTTTGAATTAATACCGTGAACATTAGAATTTATATTATTTTCGTTCTCATTACATTCATATATATATATATATATATATATATATATATATATATATATATATATATATATATATATATATAAAGGCTTAAATACTAATATTCCATGGTGATAAATTTTTAAAAATTTTTGAATTTGTAGGTCTGATGAATTGGATCGTATTTACGATTCCAATGGAATAAATTATGACCATGGAATATTAGTGTTTAAGCTTTTTTATTAGGTTGGTGCAAAAATAATGACGTAATGATGTCGTTTTTTGACGTATTTTTTAACGTCAAAGAACGACATTATTACGTCATTATCTTTGCATCAACCTAATCTTATAGCCTTAATCTCTTCTGGACATTGAGTTCTAACTGGATTCTGTCCTCTTGGAATTTTTTATTCAAAAATATACATGTATGTATGTGTAAAATAATGACGTAATAAAGTCGTTTTTTGACGTTAAAAATACGTCAAAAAACGACATCATTACGTCATTATTTTTGCACCAACCTAATAAAAAAAGCCTAAACACTAATATTCCAAGTTATTTAATACAAGATATAATAGAAATCTGCCAAGTTATTTAATACAAGATATAATAGAAATCTACTGCCTAATATATATATATATATATATATATATATATATATATATATATATATATATATATATATAAAACTGACTGAGAGACTAGCTTACTATTTATTGTACCACATCGACGGCCACAACATCAACATATGTACAGCGACACGCATGTATCCAATAATTATGCGTGTCACTGTATATATATATATATATATATATATATATATAGGGAGAGAGAATTGAACAGACTGACATAGATTGATGTGAACATAATCAGACAGATGTGAACAGAATTATATATATATTTATATCTGATAGACTCCATCTCTCTGTCTCATTCTGTTCACATCTATCTCAGTTTGTCTGTCTCTCTCTCTCTCTTTCTACCCCTTTATTTTTAACTTTCTCTCTATATCTATTTCAGTCTAGTCATCTCTCTCTCCCTCACTCTCTATTTATCTGTCAATCTGTTTGTTCACCTTCCTCTTTCTATCTCCCTCTTTCCATCTCAGTCTGTTCATCTCTCTCTTTATCCTCTCTCTCTGTCTATCTATTAATCTGTTCATATCTATCTACATATATATATATATATATATATATATATATATATATATGTCAGTCTGTTCATATCTAACTATCTATCTCAAGTGGATTTCTGTTCGAGCTCTCCGCTTAGAAACCGAGAGACAGGCTACAGAATTCCCTCCGTCTGGGTCCGCTGATGTCATTCTTCCGTAAGACCAACCCTTAGTGCACCCTGCTCCCAAACCCCGCTATCCAGAGACGTTGACTGTAATCTTGTCACTCGTGTTTGTAGATGACTTATACGAGACGACGTGGTGTGTGATGTGGGATGAGTCACATAATCTCTGGACATTCCTTTGTCCCCCGTAATTACTTGGTTTGACAATATCACTTCAGTAGCTGTTGTATGCGTTTCGGGCGCGCCAGACGCGATCCAGTAATTATACTCGTATACAGTCTGATACTGTTATTATTTCCTGACTGCTGACAATCCATCTCTTCCCAATTTGTAATGCATCTCTATCCTAAAAGCATTAGCAATTCATTTATATTTGACATTTGCATAAAATCATTATCTATGCATGACATATTGCTGTCACATATGATCTGATGCCTCCGCTGCACGTCTCGAGGTCCTCGACAAAATCCAGAGACGAATATGCAATGCGATAGGTCCTGATCTGGCATCTCGTCTACAGTCGCTTTCTCACAGATGTGCTGTGGCTTCCCTCTGTCTCTTCTATAAATATTTACACGGCAACTGTTTCGACGAGCTACTTTCGCTGGTTCTACAGGTCTGCATGAATTTAAGCGAGCTACTAGGCTGGCATCTCGGTCCCACCCTTTCACTGTCGAAACGCTTAAATATCCTCTCTCGTATAAGTCACCTACCCAAACAGCTTCTCCTCTCACACTTCCCGTATGTGCTATCTTCCCCGATAACTATAATCTTCAAATATTCAAGTGTAATGTCAATGGACATCTGATACCTTGGCATTGTTCCCCGTCTCTTCTATCCTTTCCTCAAACACATCTCTTTACTCTTGTTCTCAATCCCCAGTAACCCCTTGCGTGAAAATGAATTGAAGCTACTATACAAGCACGGTGGTGTAATGGATAGCGGCTCGGCTTGAAGAATCGGAGAGCCGAGTTCGAATTCCAGTCGAATCGATTACATTCACTTACGCGCTAATACTCTTGGGAAAGTTATGAATCGTCATCTCCCCCCAGCTATGGGTAAATAACTGGATAGACCGGGTTCTATAGCAAGGACGGAAACTGGTCTACCGCAGAAAGAAATAGCAATCTACTGCAGTAAAAATCTGCCTCGTCAGTGATGTATCGAAAGATACATGATCGCCTAAACGTGTATCACGCATGGCACATAACTGACTGATAACGAATCAATTTTGACGTCTGCTGCAAGGAGAGTTGGTTCACTGTGTTGTACCAGAAATCTTTTTCTTGACAGAATCCATCTTGCCCATTTATAGACCAACCATTCGTCCTTGCTTTAGGTACTGTTGCCATATCTGGCCTGATGCTCTTGTTGCACCGCAACGATAAAGAAGAAACTTGAAGCAAGAGAAACGTAGTTCTATGGAAAAATGCTGAGGATGCCATGGAACGAACATTCGAGCAACGACGAGGTTTTAAAGAAAATGGAAACTAAAAAGAAACTTATACATAATATCAGGATATTTGTCAAACTATCATTCTCAGTACTGTTTTCTTGATATATAAAAGTATATATCGTCATGTCATACAGCAATAATGAACACGCAAACACCCCTTGTCTGGTTGAATTGGATTTCTCTGTATCCTTGGAAACGTGAATTATGATTTCTGCTGTGTCTTTAAAACCCAGTGATTTTAAAAGTTACTGAAAAATCCGCTTGAGGATGAAATGGAACTAATGTCTTTAATTTAATTACAAAATTAAATTCGAAGCTTTCAGCTTCCATTTTTGAAACATGTTTAAAAAGGTGTAGCGAAAAAAAACATATTTTAAATCAATTAATTTATAATATTAATGCTCTGTAAATTTACATTGAACACTATTTTGTAAAAATAAAAATATCTATAAGAACACCGGATTATATATCTTACTGTTCTTTCTTTCTTTATATATATATATATATATATATATATATATATATATATATATATACACACAGTGTAACCCGGATATAAGAGAGTTGTCGGGACCGGAGAAGTCTCTTATATCCGGGTTTGGTCTATTTTGTTTACATTAACACAGGCTCTAATTTGGGACCAGAGAAAATCTATCTTATATCCGGGTTTCTCTTATATCAGGGTCTCTTATATCCGGGTTACACTGTGTGTATATATATATATATATATATATATATATATATATATATATATGTATATATATATATATATATGTGTGTGTGTGTGTGTGTGTGTGATTGAATAAATTACAGACATTATGTCTGCTAATTTTTAACAAAATCCATTCATGCTCAAGACTAAACTTCTGTGTATTGATGTAAAAGGACGAGAGAAATGTGCTATAGATGTTTAAATTTCTTTTATTTTCATTTCCCAAGTACTTTCGATCTTCTTCCAAGATCATCTTCATGTGTTCAAGTGGTACAAAACTATATGTTCAATATCTTTTCTGTTTATACGTTATTTAATAGATAAACAGAAAATATATTAAATAATTGTCGAACTTAATTCATTTCATAATACACGCACACCCACACACATGCACACACACACACACACACACACATATATTTCACATTGCTTGATGAATAATAATTTATATTAATAATATATATCTATATCTCCCTCGCTCTCTTATTTTATACTAAAATTATATATATATATATTATTCGGACTATTGTCCTCATTTTTGTCGCCATATTTATTACAAGGTTTCGGCCGTTGTACGCCCCAGCCTTCTTCAGGTTGTAATGTCGAACTGAACCCTTTATTTCGCTCAATAGGGTAGACTGTTCTAGTTCCACGTGCCATGTTTAATGGATGTCAGTTATCAGTTATCTCTTGTTAATTCCCCTAACCAAGTTCTCCACTGCCTTAACTGGATTTTGAACTCACGCTCTTTGGGTCCTGTCACTGGATCTAACTAATCCCTTTATCCAATGTGCCATGTGTCCTCGAGGACAAACATTATATATATATATATATATATATATATATATATATATAGTGCTGTTCGATAAAAGTGACTCACCTTATCCTTTGAATTTGGTTTAACTTTCGTTTCATCGGAGAAGAGAACATTCTTCCAGTGTCCTACGGTGAAATTTTTGTAATAGTGAGCTCATTCAAGTCTCTTGAGTTTGGTGCATTTGCTTATTAGCGGCTTAAACCTTCGTGTACAAGATTTGTAGCCTTGTTCTAACAAGATTTGTAACCTTGTTCTGACGGACTATTGCACAGAGAAGACTAACACCTTGTTCTTTGCTTAGATTGGCTGCAATTTCTTGGCTAGTTATAGTCCTCTTCTTCGCAACTTTTCTCTTGATTACCCTGCCAGTTCTATCATCAATCTTTTTCTTTCGTCCCCTTGTTTCCTTCCTTGGAACAGGAGCGGCATCATTATGTGCCCTAAGCGCTTGAGAGACTGTTGATTGCGAGGTTATAGCAATTTCTGCAAATTCTCTCGTAGACTTGCCTGCTTTTGAGAGGGCAATAATAGATGCTTAAAGTGGTTCTTATGCGTGTTTGTACCCTTTCATCTGGTTAGTGACTTGAGTGGCAATTTCAAGCTGTTTTTATACTGTATGAGGCTTTCTGGAATATTCTGAAATACTCTAGATTTAATTTAAGCTATTCTAGAATTCTCTAGAATATTGTTCTGAGTGTATCGTAAAATAGTTTTCAATATTTTGTCAAAAGTTCTTTAAATTTACCAGTTTAATCATTAGAATGCAATATCTCAGTCACTTTTTTTGCACAGAGTTTTTTTCCTGAATCTCATTTATATCCAAATTTATAATTATCAGTAGAATACATTAGGGTGAATAAACTTTTTTGCCTAGGTGGTCCGGAAAGGGCTCATTATATTAGTAAGATTAAAAATTATTTTAAGCCCCAAAACAATAGACAAAAAAATAATTTTACTAAAAAAATCAGGTGAGTCACTTTTATCGAACACCACTGTATATATATATATATATATATATATATATATATATATATATATATATAATTCATGAAGCATTCATACAGAAAACAAATATACAGGTTAATGATTTAAATGGCGAAAATACATCGTCGCAAACAATATAAATAAGATACATCAAACCCGAAAACCTGTATATGAATGATATGATCCCTTGTTTATAAATTCCAGTTGCATAAGGTCTTTTTAATTTTTTACAAGCTTTCGTCTGTTCCTACAGACATCATCAGGCATGGAAGTAGATTTTGTTCTTGTTTTTACTTCTCAGTAATAATAATCTATTTTCGTTGTCCTCTTATTGATGTATCTTATTTATATTGTTTGCGACGATGTATTCTCGCCATCTAAATCATTAACCTCTATATTTGTTTTTTGTATGAATGATTCATGAATTTATAAATTATATTTGCACCTTTTAATTGAATATATATATATATATATATATATATATATATATATATATATATATATATTAAGAAATGGACAAAGTCCGACAATTTTTATTTATTAAAGACATTTTTATGTTTAACGTTCTTTTTATAGATATAAAAAGAACGTTAAACATAAAAATGTCTTTAATAAATAAATATATATATATATATATATATATATATATATATATATATACCAGTATTTAGATTATACAATATCAATCTGCACCTGAAGATTGTGTTGTGCATGAAACTAAGTTGTGCTATTGCTAAGAATATATATATATATATATATATATATATATATATATATATATATATATATATTAGGTTGGTGCAAAAATAATGACGTAATAATGTCGTTTTTTGACGTATTTTTTATCGTCAAAAAACGACATTATTAATTCATTATTTTTGCACCAACCTAATATATATATATATATATGAATTGCACATAAAATGGTGGTGTTATTGAAAGAGTGCTCGATGTTATATAACAAACAGAGCTGCAGGGTGTCTGTCAGTTTGAGTGCTTAATTCAGTTGTAAAGATTCGCTGCTATTGAACCTTGGCGTTTCTGCCTTTTAATTGCCCTTTGTTTCATAACACCTCCTGAGAACTATTCAAAATGCCTAAAATTCTTTACTTTGTATGTTTTTCGTTATTATTTTTATTTTAAGAAATGCATCAAAATGAAGGAGAATTCTTTTTACAAAAAAAAAACAAAGAATTCCGGTACAGCTGTCACAGCCATTGGCACCTTTCTGTGAAGGGATGACGCGGTAGGGAAATATAATGGCGACAGGCAGACGACAAAAAAAAAATGCCTGAAAGAATGTGAGGAAAGGAAGATGACAATTGCGTTCTTTTGTTTGCCGACTCCTTTCTTTCCCTATGCGCTACCCTCACGTAACTCGTTCCTTTCCTCTAATTTTATTTCGATCTTCCTGAATTGATTGGTTGTTAAAAAGATTAGGATATTGTTCAGTTATGGGTTTAATAAGAGATGAAAAATATCTTATAATTCAGCGTTTCTCTCCCTTTGATAGTTCGTATCACTGTTACACTTTTGTTTTGTTTTTTGTTTTTTTTTAACCGAGATAGAGATTTATCTCTTGTTCCTTGTCCATATTTCTCAGATGAGATATTGCAATTATCTATATTATTTACATCGTTCGGGCTGGTGTCCTCATCTTTATTGTCATGTTCACGACGTTTCCGCTCCGGCCTTCTTCAGGTGATTGCAATTTCGAACTGAACCTTTTCTTTCGTTCACCGGTGTGCGGGTGGGGTAGTGTTCTAGTTCCACGTACCATGCCACTTCCGGATGTCTCAGCTATCTGCTTATAGCTCAAAATATAAGAAAATAGATTAAACGTTAAGATCGAGGGGCTAAATGCCAACACCATAGAGGAGACACATGCAGAGGCACAAATAGAAACCAGTTGTAATAAAGGCTCTGAGGTACACAAGCAAATAGAGGAAAATAATGACGAATATGATAGAGAAACAGTGATGACAAAAATGGGAGAATATAAAGGAAATGACTTTTGAAGGAAGTTCAACAATTCCAAAAGTAAGAAAGAACCATCAAGTGAAGGAAACCTCGCTAATCAAGCAATTAGCAAAATAATAGATGCAGTGGAAAGACAAATGAACCTGGCAGAAATTAATCATCTTATATACGCAGCCTCGGCAACGATCACAAAAACAATGTGTGAAAAAGAAAAAAAAAACACAACAAAAAAGAAAGAGAAAAATGCCAGTCTGCAAAGGAAAAAATAATAACCGAATTAAATAAACTACGAGGAAAATTGTCACGTGTAAGTGAAGTAGACAAGGGCTCGAAAATGAAAGATAGAAATAGGAGACAACTGAGACGAAACCTTGGCATAACGAATAAGACAGGCGTACCAAAAATTAAAGAGAAGCTTAAATAACAAATCCAAGCGAAGGTACAGAGAATCAGGCGTTATGAAGAAAGAAAAAGATTCTCCTGGAAAAACAAGATCTTCGAAGAAACTGCCAAGAAACTATATCGAGAACTTGGGAAAAATAAAATAGAGATAAATGACACACTTAATATACCGGAAGTCAAAGAGTTCTGGTGTAATATGTGTGAAAATTTTCAAAATACCCAATGAAAGAGCGACATAGATCAATCAGCAACAGGAGCAACACACACATAGAGAGTGCCAAAATAGGACGGATATCAATATTACTGAAAAAACAAACAAACAAAAAAAAACAAAACAAAAAAACGCTGCCATCTGCAAAATTAAAACTTGAAAAGCACCAGGAATAAACCGAATAGCCAATTTTTGGATAAAAAAAACCCTATCTAACATCCACCAAGACCTCCCACGGGCATACATTGATATAATCATAAACCTAGAAAAATGCCCCAAACGGCCCACGTGTGGAGTAAAATATCTACTGCCCCAAACAGAAGAGACGTAAAACCCAAAGAACTGTAGGCCCATCACCTGCCTACCAACAATGTACAAGAACCTTAGTTCTCTCATAACCGAGAGGACATACAACTTCCTTGAGAAAAACAATTTACTCCCAGCAGAACAGAAGAGATTTAAAGAAGAAGTTAAGGATTAATTATCAATAAAACAATATTGGAAGAGGTGAAAAGAAGAAGGAAAAGAAACGTATCGATAGCGTGGATTGACTACAGAAAGGCGTTCGACATTGTACAACACTCATGGATAGAGAAGAGCTTAAAAATATACAAATAGCAGTCAAATTCATAACGGAGAGCATAAAAAAACTGGAAGACCACACTAAGCCTAAACTCTACAAACGGGTCATTAACATTGAGAACAATCAATATTAAAAGTGGGATCTTCCAAGGAGGTTCATTTTCACCGCTACTCTTTTGCCTTGCATTAGCGCCACTCAGCTGCTTGCTAAACAACAGTAGCTACGGATTCAAGTCACAGAATGGTAAACTGAATCACCTATTTCATAGTGATGATCTTAAAACGTTTGCCAAGGATGACAACCAGCAGGAAAACCTACTCACCATTGTCCAAACCTTCAGCGAAGACATAAGAATGGAGTTCGGAATCGACAAATGTGTCAAAGCCACCTTCAAAGGCGGTAAACTAACGAAAACTACAGATTTAGACTTTGATGTCAACAACAAGATTAAGGAATTAGACCCAAGATGGTAGATACGAATACTTAGGAATTATTGAAAGAGACGGAATACAACATTCAATTATGAAGAAAAAGATCCGAAAAGAATATGGGAAAATGCGTTTAAAGCGAACTTAATGGAGCCAATAAAATGAAGGTTATCAACACGTTGGTTATACCGGTAGTAATATACAGTTTCACCATTATTAAATGGAACTTGAATGAAATTAAAAGATTGGACGTCAAGACCAGAAAAATGCTTACCCAAATGAGGATGCCCCACCCGATGTCAGATGTTAATAGAATGTACGTACCGAGAGCTTTAAGAGGCTGAGGTCTAATCCCGCTTTAACTAACTTTAAAAACTATAACAATCGGATTGGAATCATACCTCACAAAAACCAATGACCCTCTCCTACAAACAGCAAAACGTCAAAACCACTCCATCAACAAAGAAGCTGTACTCTTTAAGAAACAACTTAATATACTGAAACACTACTAACAAAAAACGAAGCGAATACCATCTACGCCAAACGAGTAAAACAAAGACAAAACTTGGTATTATGAAATTACAAAAAAAAAAAAAAAAAAATGGGAGGACAAGGCGTTGGATGGCAAATACCTAACAAGAACAGAAGAAGCAAATGTCGCCCAACAGAAAATACAACAGTGGCTGAGGAGCACCGGGTTGAAAGCTGAGACAGAAGGCCTAATTATTGCAGCTCAGGGAAGTGGGGAAGGCTCAGAACCAGATCCTATCACTGTCACATAATCAAGGATGGAACTAACCCAAAATGCAGGATCTGCGGAAAATATGATGAAACTGTCGACCATATTATATCAGGATTTCCGGAATTAGTAAAAAATGAATATACCACAAATATAACAAGGTAGCAAAATATGTGCACTGGAAGATATGCAAGAAGCACAAAATCGAAACCACTGAGAGATGGTATGAGCACCAACCATACACAGTTACCTAAAACAACGATGTAACTATCCTCTGGGATATGCCAATTCAAATTGGCAGGGAAATAACAGCTAACAGAGCTGATATTATCATAAAAGACAAGAAATTCAGGAAGTGTATGCTTATTGACATAGAAGTAGCATTTGAGAGAAACACATTTATGAAAATTATCGAGAAATTGTTCAAATACAAGAACCTGGAGATCGATATTAATCTGATGTAGGGAATGAAGACTGTGACTGTACCAATAGTAATCGGAGCACTGGGTCTCGTGAAAAAAAGGAATGTTATTAACAGTGTCCCAAGTAGCATCAACAAAGATGACCCGAAGATCGCCCTACTAGGAAGATCCCGTATACTAAGAAAAATATTATCAATTAAATGTTGAGATCAATCCGTTGTCAGGATCGTACTTTACGGATAATTTCTGTTTTTATTTTCAGATAAGGAATTGTAATCCTTATATTTTCATTTCTTCAATGCAAATGTTTTATTATTTGGTCCCTGTTATTGTTGAAACAAGTAGTCAATAATAAATATATACTTCACAAGCTTTTGACTCAAACAATCGAGGGAGTAAAAAAAAAACAATGCTCCATTATTGACAGGTCGAAAGTCGTTTATTCGGAATAATAGACGCATATTATTGTTTTTTTACCTGACTCAATATTACGATTACTTTATTACTAGTTTGATTCTATCTGATTATTGCTGCGTTTTTATCCAAATACTCTGGGTGAATACAATATTCATTATTACTGTTACTTTTTTACTAGCTTTATGCTATCTTATTCTTGTTACTTTTTATCCCAACACTCTGGCTCTATACACTCTTCATTATTCCTATTATTTTATTACTGGTTTTATTCCATCTTATTATTGTTGCTTTTTATCCCAACACTCTGGCTCTATACACTCTTCATTATTCCTATTATTTTATTACTAGTTTGATTCCAGCTTGTTATTGTTGCTTTTTATCTCAACACTCTGGCTCTATACACTCTTCATTATTACTATTATTTTATTACTGGTTTTATTCCATCTTATTATTGTTGCTTTTTATCCCAACACTCTGGCTCTATACATTCTTAATTATTACTATTATTTTATTACTAGTTTGATTCCATCTTATTATTGTTGCTTTTTATCCGAACACTCTGGCTCTATACACTCTTCATTATTACTATTATTTTATTACTAGTCTTAATCTATATTATTATTCTTACATTTTATCTCAACCGGCTCCAGTGCAAAAATAAATTTCGCCCTAGATGTTTTCGGCCCTCTACGACATGGAAGCTTCTCACGAGATATCTCGTTAATCGTTCCACTATAAAGAAATATGCAGCGAGGAATATTTCGCTTGCGTCTTCCGAATGGTTAATTCAGATAAAATGTAACAGTTAAGCATTTTACAAATTGTCAATGGGACTTAAATTTTAACTCAATTATTTTCTCACAGCCTCTCACAATACAGATAGGCAAAATTATATTCGTTTTCACTTACACAAAAGTCCTCTGTATCAAATTCCAAGCATGACATCATAACATTATAAAGATCGTCAAAGAGAGTATTTGTTCGGATTCCCCTGAAGATAAAACTTTGCGTCAGGGTGTTTCATTTGATTGCGTTTTTATTTTTCCATCAAATGTGAATGACATTTTCAAACAAATCTTGAATGGGCGCAGTGTCTTTCGTCTTATCCTTCACCAAATTTTGACAGTCACTATTTTGTGTACGCCATTTTGCCCTAAAACCGGAAGTACTCGCCTTCGGTATTTTTTTTTTTTTTTTTTTTTATATATATATATATATATTTATCTGCGTTGAAACATCGGCAATTTAAAAATGCATAAATTTCTAGATATGAATTTAAATAAAAATCTTTTTTTTTTTGTTTTTTCTTGAGAGATTTTAAACGCATTTTCTTTCAGATGCCAGACAAATGTTGACACTGTAAATATCACGTAGAGAAAGACGCGGAGAGCCATGATCATTCACATGCTGAAAGAACATACCATATAAGTTGAATATCTGATAATATTAGTTTGAGTCGTAAGTAATTTCCGTTCCGGGGTGGTAGAAGAACCAACGACGAACGAATTACACTAGTTAACCGTTTCTTAAATATTTCATAGCAGGCGATGAAAAATGGGTTGCATACAACAATGTTCTACACAAAAATCACTAGCTTGACAAGCTCCACAAGCGACCCCCAAAATTGCGCTCCATGGACGAAGCGTAAAGTTGTGCGCGTGATGGAATCGTCTAGGTATTATCTATTCAGATTTTCTTAAAGCGCAATTGAACACTAAATGCAAATTTATGCGTTCAGCGGTTGCAATGTGTCCATAATAGTTTGGTCGAAAAACGTCCGTCGCTCGTTAATGCTGTTCCTTTCCATGATAACGCAATGTCCCATACAGTAAGGGAAAAAAATTGGGAACTTGGTTGGTCTTTTATGCTCCACCCGCCATATTCTTTTTTGCAGTACAACATCGTGTCGCATAAAGCAAGGATAACATAGGAAAAAAAATTGGAACTCGGTTGGTCTGTTCTGTTCTACCCGCCATATTTACCTGGCATTAAACTGACCGTTTATTAATTTTTTCGATCGCTGCAAAATGTTTTGACGAAGAAGACTTTTCCTATTTCTGAATAGATATTCACAAATATACTTCCACCCATCGATGTGCTTTTTCTTTTAAAAAGGCGTTTTAGAGATTTAGTCACTTGACAGTATTTTGAGTCTATATATTGGAACGTCAGGATAAACAAAATTTCCTTTATAGATAATGGCTTCAAGATTCTATCCAATTTGATCTAAGTCGTTATATCTACTCCAGCCGTCGATTATATAAGTGTAACGCTCAAAAACGTAATCGGTTTCGTATCACTTCTAGAGTTCCCTTGGTTCTATCTTCGACAACGTCAAACAATTTGTAAAATGATTGTGCATTTTTTTTTTGAATTTTCCCGAGAAGCCATTTTTGTTTTTACTTTGTGGAGACACAAACCTAAGGAAGTTAACGCCTCAGAGTCAAAGATGCGTAAATGTGATCAGTTCGATAAGGTCAAATTGGCAGCTGATCTCAAAAGTGACCTAAAATCTGTTGTTAACTGAGGCAAGGAATAGCTTGTTAATTTTAACGTCTCCAAAACAAAACTGCTTTCTGTTAATCATCTGAGAGACCTCTCCCTACTTTCCATCAGCATAGCTGATGCTAACCTCCAGCAAAGTGACTCGTTGTGCCTTCTTGGGCTAACATTCTCCGCGTACATGAGGTGCAAAGATTATACTGAATCCATTGCTAGATTAGCTTCTAAGAAAGTTGGTTCACTGTTTCGTGCGTGACAACTCTCCCCAGAATCTATGTTACATATCTATCGGTGTACCATTCGCCCATGCTTAAAATATTGCTGCTGTATCTGGTCTGCTGCTACTGTTATATATTTAGAGATCCTTGATAAAATCCAAAGAAGAATCAGCAATATTATTGGTCCTGATCTGGCGTCTCGGCTTCAGTCACTTTCCCTCCGCCGTAAGATTGCCTCCCTTTGCCTTTTCTATAAATACTTTCATGCATATGATTATTCAGAGTGATTTATTTTTCTGTCGCAAAAGATACCTATGATCCTGATCTCCGCCTTGAGATCCGAACAATTGATGTCTTCAGTGCGTTTACCATTCCAAAATCTATCAAATCTTTTACAGAATATCCCGATAGCAGTCTCGCCAAACTAAAAGATAGGTAAAAAATGATTACCTAGACTTTGTGAAGCGCCGTACAAGATTGGCGGTTAGGTTTCAGCAATTTACATTTGAAGTGGCCAGATGCAACCGCATCTTATATGCTAGCATTTTTCACCGCACTTCTCGCTTGTGGAACGCTCTTCCAGCTCAATGTTTACAGCCAGCTTTGATCTTCAAAAATTGAAGTGAAATGCCAATCGTTATCTGCTATTCACGATTCCTAACTTTTTTTTTTACTGCTCGAGCTCCTTAATAAGGTTTTTTTCTTTTTCTCACATTCTCTCACACCCAGTAAAACCTTGTCTTAGTGGCTTTATTGCCTTGCTTGGCGGAGGGGAATGATTTAAAAAAAAATCTAGCGTTACTTCTAAAAAGATTCGAAAAATCATTTAAGTAGGCTAGTTTTCTGTATTATTTTATGTCAGCAAAATTAGGGTTTATTCCTGAGTCTGACGATAAACTACACCCGGCAACAACGCCTCTGATCGGTAGATTGGAGGTTTTGAGGAGCGTGGAACAATTGATGTTGTTCCCAGTGCCACTGTTACTCGGAGAGGTAGCACCTCTTAGGGCCCCAACTATAGTTAAATAGTGAACCCCAAACAAAAATTAAAACACTAGGAAAGTATTAAAAAATATTTTTAGAGTAAAAATACTAGCAATATAAAAAAAATATAATATATATATTTTTATAGCAAAATCGTTACAAAAAAAATTACCAGCAATACATTTTTAAAACAAAATCAACAAAATGACTAACAATACATATTATAATAAAATTACTAACAATACGTTTTATAACATGAACAACTGTCATGGGTCCTTACTACAGAATGAACTCTTCCTAACACTATGTATACTACGCCTCTCAAGAGAGAGGGACGGATTGAGTCAAGCCAATAGTAGTTCACTCCAAACCAGACTGACAGTCATACTAACACCTTCGACATGCTGTATTATTATTTCGTGTAATATACCTTCGTTATTTCTACTCTTGGGTTCGTGTTGTTCTTCCTTGGTCCTAACCCCTGGACCATAACAATAAAATAATTATCAACAATATATTTTTGCAGTGAAATTACCAGCAATGTCTTTTTTAAAAATTACCAACATTACATTTTATCATCTACAAATTTGATATCTAAAAAAAAACATAGTTATGAATAATCAACAGTGGTCTCCCCTTGTTTTGTTACTCTTCTCTTTGAGAGAGCTACTTCTATTTACTGGGACTATAAAAGGACATTATACGCGAACCGTTTATTCTCAGTTGAATAAAGCTTTCTTAAAGTCATTACACATACGTTTACTCTGAAAGTATTAGGTTGGTGCAAAAATAATGTCGTTTTCTCACATATGTTACTATGTGAGAAAACGACATTATTTTTGCACCAACCTAATATAAAATTATGTGCAAAGTAGCCGTTGTTGAAGGCATAAAATTTCATTCAAAGTATTTAGATTTCGACATTAAATAACGCACAGAAGTGGATATGCCGCTAAACATGAACAGCCAACCAACAACCAATCAAAATAACGCATTTTGAATACTGTTTGAATAGCCAGAGCCGCGTATGTTACTGACTCCTTTCCATGGTACCTTGAAAATATTAAATTATGTATAAAATATCTGTAGCTGAAGCCATAAAATTGCGTACAAAATATTTCGAGTTCGGCATTAAATAACACATAGAGATTGATATGCCGCTAAACAAAATCAACCAATCAAAACCCTTTCCAGGATGTAAGGGAGAAGATAACCTGGAAGTTTTATGCCAAAATATATAACACCTACAACTGATCATGTATAAACTATATATCTAAAAAAAAAAAAAACTAAAAAAAAAAAAACTTACGTTTAACCTGAAAGTATAAAATTATGTACAGAATATCTGTAGCTAAAGCCATAAAATTACATAAAAAATATTTAGATTTCGGCATTAAATAAGCCATAGAGGTTGATATGGTGCAAAACAACATCAACCAGATAAAATCATAAGTAGGAAGCACTACTTGGATTTAAAAATATTAAAATAATACAAATATAAAATATATCAATTTTAAACATCAAAAATGATTAATTTTTTTTTGTGTGTTCGCCATAATAATTTGAACCATTGATTTTTGTATTTATAAACTTTTATCATAGAATAAATTGGCTTTTATGAATCAAATATTTTCCTAATGGATTGTCATTCCAATGAAACCCTTTGCCAGTCTGATGAAAATAGTACAGCTATTTTGTACTTGTGTGTGTTTGTGTGTCACATAGCCATTTCTTCAGGCATAAATCTGAATTAACAGCAGAATCTTGTTTGTCAACTACCAAACAAAGTACACGTACACACACACACACAAACACACACACACACACACACACACACACACATATATATATATATATATATATATATATATATATATATATATATATATATATACAACGGTTTGGACGTATGAGGATCTGAAAACTTAACCAATTGATTCAATTATGAAATTTTGTGTGATAATCTTAAGTGGCATTTAAGTCCTGCTAGTGATTTTCAATGGAGGCCGCATATGGAGCAAGAGGCATAAATCTGAATTAACAGCAGAATCTTGTGTGCCAACTACCATACAAAGTACATATATATATATATATATATATATATATATATATATATATATATATATATATATATATATGTATGTATTTAGATATGTAGATATATATATAGTGTTTTTGCATGAAACTCCGAGTTGAGCAATTAATGTATATCTCTTAATATATTCATACATGTTTCATTAAATAATATAGACAAGTGTTCTCTATTTATTTTATGTAAATTCTTTTCATATCGTCTGATAAGCTTAATAACATTATCATTAAACGAAGAAAGAAAATCACAATATTGATCCATATTTTTTAATACAATCTAAGCTTTAGGTTTTAATAAGCCATTATCAAAGATGTCAATTCTTTTAATATATATATATGTATACATATATATATATATATATATATATGTGTGTGTGTATGTGTGTGTGTGCATTATATTGAATATATATTTGTGTATGCATATTATACTGTATATATGTGTGTGTTTGTGTGTGTATGTGTACAGAGAGGAAATAATTGATATCACGCATAAAATACTTTCCTTTTTAGTCAATGTTTTTGAGTTTTGTCATCATGTGACGGTGAGATTTAAGAATGGCCTGATTTCGTTTGCATGGCTGCCCTAAGAATCAAAAGGAATGGAACTGAAGATCGCGTGAGCGTGAAACTCGGGTTATGACGGCAGCCGTCCTTTCATAGGATTTAACGTTGGTAAGCGTTTTTTGTTTGGTCTAGACAATCTGGGCCTTGATTAGTTTACTGAATAGGTAAGTTTGCTTTTTGGTCGTTTTTCTGTTACTTTTTTCATTATTGTCGTTTTTTTCCGAGACTTTATCTAGATAAGAGCTTTAGATTGTAATAAGTTTTCCATTGGTTCCATCAGCGGTTTTTGATTTCTTTAAAATATATATATAGATATATATATATATACCGTACCTATGAACATTAATGGGTATATCCCAGTCCTCATAAATACACTTGTAAGTAAGGCGGACTGGCGGACCTTTCAAATACTCCTTCACCGTGACGAATGGTTTCGCAGGCCTCTATGACATGTCGATGAAGCGTCTCTGCATTAATGTCTGCTGCATAAACCAATCGTTTTAGGTGGCCCCACTACTAAAACTCCGGGGGGACACAGCCATGGAACAAGTCCTCCACTACCTATTCATCTTTCATGGTACATGTGAACCAGTGCATAGCGAACAACGTGACTAAAATGTGCTGGACCCCTAGCCTGCATGAACCACGAGCGATTTCGTATTAGCAGGGGTACATCCCCTAGCAGGCCTGGAAGTCTGTTTGAAATAAAGTCCCTGTAGAAAGCCCTTATAAGACGTTCTGGGAGAACATATAGTCAGTCACCTACAATTCTAGCGCACAGATTAATTGTAAACTTATACTGGTGTCTAGCTTGTATTGTACCGTGGGGATTCCGATCCGCCCACAAATGTTGGTTGCGTACATTTGTTATTCCATCTCTTCCAAATGTTGCCTCATCCGTAAACAAGACAGAAGAGACAGACAACGGATCGGCAATTTGTGCAATAAACCATCGGCAATAGTTCTCCCTTGATGAGCGATCAGACGGTGAAAAATCCTGCACACGTTGCAAATGATACGGATACAGCTGCTGCTCTTGAAGTACCTTCCATGCTGTACTATGAGATGTACGCCATTCTAGGGCAACTTGACATGTGCTGATAGCTGGATCGTCTCCGACAGCCGGTAGATTGTTTTCTTTGTGGTCAGGTGTACGAGCGGATCTCGGTCTTTCGCAAGCCGTAGATCGTGGTACCACGGATCCCGTTTCAACATCGCGACGGTAAACACCAGCAAAGATTGAATGACTCGGTTGCTTTCTGTCTGTAAATGCAATTTGATACAACCGTGGAGCTTCGAGTCCATTATTATTCGCGCAGTCGAATGTAATCAAAACAGTGTTCCATGTAATGCTCAATATATATATATATATATATATATATATATATATATATTGAGCATTACATGGGACACTGTTTTGATATATATATATATATATATATATATATATATGTGTGTGTGTGTGTGTGTGTGCGTGCGTGCGTATATATATATATTTATTTATGTATATATATATATATATATATATATATATATATATATATATATATATATATATATATATATAATAAAAAGAAAGAACAGTAATATATATAATCCGGTGTTCTTATAGATATTTTTATTTTTACAAAATAGTGCTCAGTGTAAATTTACAGAGCATTAATATTATAAATTAATTGACTTAAAATATGTTTTTTTCGCTACACAGTTCTAACCATGTTTAAAAAATGGAAGCTAAAAGCCCCGAATTTAATTTTGTAATTAAATTAAAGACATTAGTTCTATTTCATCCTCATTGAGGATGAAATGGAACTAATGTCTTTAATTGAAACATGGTTAGAATTGTGTAGCGAAAAAAACATTTTTTAACTCAATTAATTTATAATATATATATATATATATATATATATATATATATATGGTGTATCAAAAATTACTTTTACAGAATTTTGGAGCGACTTTCTCACAGGAAAACAAGGAAAAGCCCACACATTGATCGTAAACTTGATGGTGGTGTCTACCCTGTATTCTACCATGGGGATTCTGATCTGCCCACAAATGTCAGTTCCGTAAATTTGTTATTCCATCTCTTCCAAATGTTGCCTCATCCGTAAACAAGACCGAAGGGACAGACAACGGATCGGCAATTTGTGCAATAAACCATCGGCAATAGTTCTCCCGTGATGAACGATCAGACAGCGAAAGATCCTGCATACGTTGCAAATGATACGGATACAGCTGCTGCTCTTGAAGTACCCTCCACCCGGTACTATGAGATGTACGACATTCTAGGGCAACTTGACATGTGCTGATAGCTGGATCGTCTCCGACAGCCTGTAGAATGTGTTCTTCGTGGTCAGGCGTACATAGTTTGGGGTGCCACGGATCATGTCTCAGCAACGCGACGATAAACAGCAGCAAAAACAGCAGCTGGCGTTTGTCGTGACTCTGTGTAGAACAGGAACACCGGCCTTTGGCATTGGCGGGAAATCTATATCTCTCAAAAATTCCTCCTCATACGGGTCATACGGGAGGAGGAACGTTCGAGGGGTAAACTTATATAAAGTGGCAAATGATTTGACGATGGCGAACCTTTTCCTGTCATTTTCATTTTTTTTTTATAATTACTATCGGTTAAAGAGTTAATCCCTTAAGCCGATTAAACAGAAGTAGGATCATCTCGGTTTTATAAACAAATCCCGTGTAATTACCAAAGTATTTTTTACACTGACTATATTCAGACTATTTCTTTTTACAATGGCCTAGTGGCCGAAATCGTTGGTTTAAGAATTTGGTGACATAGTGGTTGTGAGTCCAATCCCTTGGCAGGGTATTTGTACTCAATGGAAACAAGGAGAGAAATATAAAATAAAAATGAGAACTAGACAAGATATCCCTAGACATGGGCAGTGCAACGAGAACAGTCTATACCCGTAGATTAAATAAAGTGTTCAGTTTGGAATTCCGTTTCAGTTACCCAGATCGATATACACCTGAAGAAAACGGGAGGACACGGCGGCCCAAACGTTGTAATAACAACAACAAAAATGAGGAAAATATTTCGAATATAAATAGTGTAAATAATGATAACTCCTCATCCCAGTAATTCAGTGATAACAACAATAAAGATGAGGACAATAGTCTGAGTGTAAATAGTGTAAATAATGATAATTCCTCATGCCAGTAATTCATTGATAACAACAACAACGATGAGGACAATAGTCTGAATATAAATAGTGTAAATAATGATAACTCCCCATCCTAGAAATTAAGTGATAACAACAACAAAGATGAAGACAATAATCTGAATGTAAATAGTGTAAATAATGATAACTTCCCATCCTAGAAATTCAGTGATAATAACAACAAAGATGAAGAGAATAATCTGAATGTAAATAGTGTAAATAATGATAACTCCCCATCCCAGAAATTCAGTGATAACAACAACAAAGATGAGGACAATAGTCTGAATGTAATTCCTCATCCCAGAAAATCAGTGATAACAACAACAACGATGAGGACAATAGTCTGAATGTAAATAGTGTAAATAATGATAACTCCCCATCCCAGAAATTCAGTGATAACAACAACAAAGATGAGGACAATAGTCTGAATGTAAATAGTGTAAATAATGATAACTCCTCATCCCAGAAATTCAGTGATAACAACAACAAAGATGAGGACAATAGTCTGAATGTAAATAGTGTAAATAATGATAACTCTTCATCCCAGAAATTCAGTGATAACAACAACAAAGATGAGGACAATAGTCTGAATGTAAATAGTGTAAATAATGATAACTCCTCATCCCAGAAATTCAGTGATAACAACAACAAAGATGAAGACAATAATCTGAATGTAAATAGTGTAAATAATGATAACTTCCCATCCTAGAAATTCAGTGATAATAACAACAAAGATGAAGACAATAATCTGAATGTAAATAGTGTAAATAATGATAACTCCCCATCCCAGAAATTCAGTGATAACAACAACAACGATGAGGACAATAGTCTGAATGTAAATAGTGTAAATAATGATAACTTCTCATCCCAGAAATTCAGTGATAACAACAACAACGATGAGGACAATAGTCTGAATGTAAATAGTGTAAATAATGATAACTTCTCATCCCAGAAATTCAGTGATAACAACAACAAAGATGAGGACAATAGTCTGAATGTAAATAGTGTAAATAATGATAACTTCTCATCCCAGAAATTCAGTGATAACAACAACAATGATGAGGTCAATAGTCTGAATGTAAATAGTGTAAATAATGATAACTCCTCATCCCAGAAATTCAGTGATAACAACAACAAAGATGAGGACAATAGTCCAAATGTAAATAGTGTAAATAATGATAACTCCTCATCCCAGAAATTCAGTGATAACAACAACAAAGATGAGGACAATAGTCTGAATGTAAATAGTGTAAATAATGATAACTCCTCATCCCAGAAAATCAGTGATAACAACAACAACAATGAGGACAATAGTCTGAATGTAAATAGTGTAAATAATGATAACTCCTCATCCCAGAAATTCAGTGATAACAACAACAAAGATGAGGACAATAGTCTGAATGTAAATAGTGTAAATAATGATAACTCCTCATCCCAGAAATTCAGTGATAACAACAACAAAGATGAGGACAATAGTCTGAATGTAAATAGTGTAAATAATGATAACTCCTCATCCCAGAAATTCAGTGATAACAACAACAATGATGAGGACAATCGTCTGAATGTAAATAGTGTAAATAATGATAACTCCTCATCCCAGAAATTCAGTGATAACAACAACAAAGATGAGGACAATAGTCTGAATGTAAATAGTGTAAATAATGATAACTCCTCATCCCAGAAATTCAGTGATAACAACAACAAAGATGAGGACAATAGTCCGAATGTAAATAGTGTAAATAATGATAACTCCTCATCCCAGAAATTCAGTGATAACAGCAACAAAGATGAGGACAATAGTCTGAATGTAAATAGTGTAAATAATGATAACTCCTCATCCCAGAAATTCAGTGATAACAACAACAAAGATGAGGACAATAGTCTGAATGTAAATAGTGTAAATAATGATAACTCCTCATCCCAGAAATTCAGTGATAACAACAACAATGATGAGGACAATAGTCCGAATGTAAATAGTGTAAATAATGATAACTCCTCATCCCAGAAATTCAGTGATAACAACAACAAAGATGAGGACAATAGTCTGAATGTAAATAGTGTAAATAATGATAACTCCTCATCCCAGAAATTCAGTCAGTTAACTGCTATACGTGATACACGTATAACAAGAAACATAGAAATAAGTGAACAAAAGAAAAATTAAATAAAAAGCTTAATCGTAGTACATTGTGCGTCGTTTTTAAGGAAACACACACAGACGCACACACACACACACACACATATATATATATATAAATTCAATTTAATTAGAAAACAGACAACCTTAAGGGTCTATCGATTATATTTACTTTCCCCAGCTAATTGTTTTTACCTGGTTCATCAGATCACATTTTCTAGTGTGAAAAAATGGTTTTAATTTTTCGTATTATTTTTATACACTTTTGTGAGATAGTTGATCTAAGGTGATAGAGAAAGGGGGAGAAGGAGTATGAAAGATATCGTCGAAATTAGAGAGGGTTGTCTGTTTTCTAATTAAATTGGATTAATAATTGCTCTGGTTTCACATTGAGCTCTCTGGATTACATTCTCATTGGGATTATCCATACGGGTTACCAAACTTTTCAATATCTATCTATATATATATATATAGATAGATATAATTATTTATCTAAAAAAAATTTATAACATAAATATGTTCACTACAAAAATAGCCATTTTGTTTCAACACCCTCGGTGTCTTATCAAGTCAATATATATATATATAGTTTGTGGTAACACAATATATATATATATATATATATATATATATATATATATATATATATATATAGTTTGTGTAACACAGACACACAGACACACACACACACACACACACATATATATATATATATATATATATATATATATATATATATATATATATATATATATTCTCCCCATAGCAAGTAATAACGATAGTGAACGAACAGGCAAAAGTTACATAAAACATTTGATTACAAAAACCAAATGCACATTAATTACAAACAAGACGAATCTTCTCGAAGGCATATTATAAAGAAACACACTACCCTAATTGAGCCGAATAAAAAAATCAAATTATCTATTACAAAAATTTAAGACAGTCAACCTTATCCTTAAAAATAACAACACACCAACTAAGTCAAAATTACAAAGAATGAACATTATCTATGAGTTCAAATGTCCCTTAAGGAACTGTGTTTCTGATGAAACCGGACTCATAAATAATTACATCGGTTACACAACTACATGCTTATCCAGAGGCCTTATGTCACACCTATCTGATCAAAGATTCATTAGGACCCATTTAAACACACACACACTAATTGACCAGACTCCATTAGAAACATACTAGTAGAAAACACAAATATATTAACTGCATCCACCTGCAAAAAAAAAAAAATTAAAATAATGGAAGCTTTAATAATAATAATAATAATAATAAAACAACTCTTAACAATATTAACTACGAACAAGGCCACCATATGCTAACCGTATTCAGAAATTAAAACATCCCTACTACACACTAAGACATTCACATAATGCAAACACTCAATTAAGCTGAAAAATCGAATCATCCTTGATAATGGCTAAAGGTTGAGCCGAAATCGCTTGGAACTATAAACCATTTGGACAGTTTTTACACACCCTTTGTCCAGAAAAGAAAGCTCTTGTTTGAACACAAGAAAAATTAAATAGAAAGCTTAGCCGTAGTACCTTGTGTGTCGTTTTTAACGAAACATGCATATATATATATATATATATATATATATATATATATGAAGAAATATAGTCTTAAGGTGTACTATATTTATGGGATAAAGTGCTCAATATCAGAGATAGAGCGTCTGTAAATATAAAAGTGAACATAGAAGTCAACACTTAGAAGCGACACTCTGTTTCATGCTAGATGCAATCGTCAGGTCACCAGGTGGCCTGACGATTGCATATAGCAACTCATATCACTCACTTTCACGACGCATATAGCATGAAACAGACTGTCGCCTCTAAGTGTTGACTTCTATGTTCACTTATATATATATATATATATATATATATATATATATATATATATATATATATAAGCCATTATCAAAGATGACAATTAAATAATATTTATGTTGGTCACACCACAAACTCACTTTCACAACACTTGACATTACATTTGAATGAAAACTCTAACATTTTTAGGCATTTAAAATAACATGCCTGGCCGCATACACAATTCCGTAAAATACTTGTTGAAAACACAATTATACTTCGACATGAAAACAATAAACAAAAACTAAAAATTCTTGAAGCTATATACATAAAACATTTGAAAACTCACCTGAACAAAATAAACTATGAAATCTCCCTAAATATTCTTAAATATCTATAATTGTTAACAGAAACGATTGGTTTATACTAACGGCTCCCCATACTTAATACTTCTCGAATTCACTCTCGCGTGGTCATGTGCGATGTCATGAGCTGCGATGCGATTTTCGCTTCCAGCGTCTTATATGCACGTGTTTGTCGTTGCTTCGAAATCTTCCATGTAAACAGAAACAGACTATCATTTGTCCGTGCATTGCTTAATATATTGTAATGTAATTGTCATCTTTGATATTGACTTATGTAAGCCGAAAGCTTAGATAGGATTAAAAAATATGTATCAATATTGTGATTTTCTTTTTTCGTTTAATGATAATGTTATTAAGCTTATCAGACGACATGAAAAGAATTTACATAAAATAAATAGACAACACTTGTCTATATTATTTAATGAAACATGTATGAATATATATATATAGCTTCGGAAATACGCACTTTTATTGCGCAGGAGGCTGTCGTCAGTGATGTGATTACTCAGGTCATTGGGTAGTTTCGGGCCTTGCAACATCATATCATCCTCGCTGAGTCGACCCCGTCAGAGCTGATCAGGCTCCGACGCACCCTCCTTCTGTACCACGCTATGCGACACTGATTTTTATAATTGTCTCAGCCGACTTGTAGTCGATACTAGCAG
This sequence comes from Acanthosepion lycidas, assembly GCA_963932145.1. Taxonomy (NCBI): domain Eukaryota; kingdom Metazoa; phylum Mollusca; class Cephalopoda; order Sepiida; family Sepiidae; genus Acanthosepion; species Acanthosepion lycidas. The sequence continues at coordinate 37,555,769 of OZ010614.1, read as the reverse complement.
GATACACATAGGGAAAGTTCATAGCGCTCAGGTAAGTTGGGTTATTCAAAAAGTCGGAAGGAAGAAATTTTTGTTAATTTGTTGCTAGTTTTTAAGTTTATATATTAAAAACAGTAATAATAATAATATGCCCCATCCCGAATGACTGTAGGTTAACCGATTAAAATAAATGTACTTATAAAAATTTGATTACAATAAACTACATCTGTATGCGTTTATACAAGTTTTCCGGTTTACAGTTGAAATGCCACTATTATGTTATCCCAAGCCCCACACCCTCAAAAAAAAAAAAAAGATATATATATATATATATATATATATATATATATATATATATATATATATGTATTTGTCCATTTATTACTGAGAGTAAAAACAAGAACAAAATCTATTCCATACCTGAGGATGTCTGTAGGAACAGTCGAAAGCTTGTAAAAATAATAAGACTTTATGCAACTGAAATTTATAAAACAAGGATCTTTTCATTCATAAACAGGTTCGGGGTTTTTGTATATTATTTGAATTGTTCGCGAAGATGGATTTCTCGACAATTAAATCATTAACCTTTGTATTTGTTTTTTGTAAGAATAATTCATGAATTTATATATATATATATATTGTGTATTTGAGCAGCAAGTTTCATTAAAAATGACTGACAAGGTACTGCTGCTTAGTTTTTTACTTAATTTTTCTCGTGTTCTTATAAGTTTCTTCTCTTCTGGACGTAAATTATGTAGAAATTATCTGAATGTCCTGTATGTCTAAACGCATTCGGCTATACTTTTAGCCATTATCAAGGAAAATTTCATTTTTTACTTTTAGCTGAATGTATGGATGGTTTTATCTATGTATCTAGAGTTATAGAAATGTTTTCTTTTCCAAACACGGCCAGTACATTATGGCATGGTTTGTGGTTGATATTATTGAGTTTTGGCTCTCTTTTTTTAAATTAATAATGCTAATATTATTTTTAGCCTTTTTTACATGTGGATGAGGCTACTATATTTGTATTATTAACAAGTATGTTACAGATAGAGTTTGGTAGTTTTTCATGAGTATTTAAATGAGATGTATTTGAGCTATGATCAGAGAGATGTAATGTGAGTCTTCTTGTTAGACATGTTGTAGTATATCCAATATAAATATTTACAAATTTGGATTGGTCAGGAACACAGCATACATGTGAATTCGTAAATTCGAAATTCTCTGTAATTTGGATCATTTCATATAAATATACTTAAATTAAATAAATAATTCATTTAAGTTAAATTTAAAATCGAACAGATTAAAAAGTTTAAAAAACGATTATTTATTAAAGATTTAACTTTAATTTCACTTTTTGTCCCAATTGCAATTGATATTATCTAATTAAACTGTAATCAAATCTAAAGTCGAGCATGGTACATTGCTTGTATGTTTTTTTATCTAGCACATATCTATTTAAAAAAAGTACTGACAAGACACTGCAGTTAAAAAGATAGAAATTATCCAAATGTTTTGTATGTCCAAGCAATTTTGACTATAACTTTAGCTATTATTAAAGATGAATTTTATTTTCTACTTTTATCTGAGTGTATGGATTGTTTTATATATTTTCCAAGAGTTATAGGAATGTTTTATTTTCCAAACACAGTCAGCATATTGTGGCCATGTTCATAATCGATATTATTGGGTGTTGGCTTTTTCATTTATATTTTTAGCCTTTTTTTACATGTGGATTAGGCTATTATATCTGTATTATTAACGCGTAGGTTGCAGATAGAGTTTGGTAGGTCTTCATGTGCATTTAAATGAGACGTAATTGAGCTATGATCAGAGAGATGTAATGTGAGTCTTCTTGTTAGACATGTTGTAGTATATCCAATATAAATATTTACAAATTTGGATGGATCAGGAAAACATTTCGTTAGGGTACATGTTGATTCGTATTCACATGCCTAACAAGAAGGCATATCGACATCAGTCACTTTCTAGTCTGTGACGTGCCTTCATTCTGATTTGGGTTTTTTTTCTGCAAATATTTTCATGAAAACAGTTTTGATTAGCTTCTAGTAGATTGGTAGCTATGGTTTACTTCTCCTCTTCTTACTCCTCGCACTTCGCACCTGTGGAATTCGGTTCCGATTACTTGCTTCCTTGATATTTACATTCTTCAAAAATTTAAATCCAATGTCAATCGCCATCTTCTGTCTACTTGAACCACGTTCTGTTTTTGTCCTCTCTTCAATTCTCCCTACTAAAATCGTCTCATTCTCTTTCACTCCCTATAAACCCCACCAAGCGCTTCAGTGGCCTTGCCGCCTTGCTTGAGGCGGCAAGGCCACTGAATTATATATATATATATATATATATATATATATATATATATATATATATATATATATATATATATATATATATATGGTGCGATCGATAAATTGTCATCTAAATGACGCAAAAATGAAAATAACAGAGAACTTTTAAATTTTTAACTTAAAAAATTTTTTTTTTAATTTTAATTAATTTTTTTTATTTTTTGAAATTTTAATTTTATTTGTTTACCAAAATTACACAAAAATATCTTGAAGAACTAAAGAGCAAATTTATTCAATAAAATCGCCATTAGCTTCAACCACGGCCTCCAAGACGACTTCGGAATCTCCTGCAAATCTTCTGGTTGGTCTCCTTGTTCAAGTTGGCGAATGCTGCTATAATACTTGCCTTCAGTTCATCTTTAGTCTTACAAGGAGTTTTGTTGGTCTCTCGCTCAACTGCGCCCCACACATAATAATCAAGGGAGTTGCCGTCTGGGGTGATAGGTAGCCAGATGTAAGGGGTGATATGACCTCCGATATTGTCGGACAGACACAACTGTTTTATCCTGCTTGTGTAGCATGTTGTAGAATCCTGTTGCTAGATATAGGTTCTTCCAGCAGCCACTCTCTTGACCCAGGGCAGCACCAACTCCTCAAGGTACTTGATGTAGGCCTCCGTGTTGAGTCTGAGACTCTGTGGGAAGATGAATGAAGACATAACATCGCCATCACTAGTGATCACTCCAAACACCTTCGTAATCACCATTAGACTTATCCAACTCTTTCTGAATTCTTTGAACTGTCCTCAGATTGACAGCCAAACACTCTGTAATGTTTGTATTGGACCTTCTAACGTGAATGCCAACCTGTATACCATGACGTTTCTAAATTTCTGGTGGAATGATATATATATATACATATAATTGGTCTGTGTGTGCCTGTGTGATAGAGAGAGATAGAGAAAGAGAGAAAGAGAGAGAGAGAGAGAGAGATCAAAGAGGATCTTTGAAAAAGACCTTTGATATATTTCACGATTTAAATATAAATATTTCTGATATCCCGAAGTTCGCGAGTATCCAGTTCCGAGGGAAAAAAAACTATTTTTAGCCAACCCACTCCAAAGTTTGGATTACATCAGTAAAGGCTTTTCGGCACACACATACCTCTCCACATAGCACTTCCTACTAAAAGAGTATGACTCATTGCGTGGTGGGTCGGAAGAGTGCCTGCCGCAGAGCAATGGTTAACACGCGAAGTTTCGCAAATGATTTACTTTAGTTGCAGTAAAAAAAAACAAGATACGTCGCTGAGTGTAGTGTAATCTTCCACTGATCTACGCTTCGCAATTTTCTTCGCTGTAGTTACCATTCGACAACCGAAGTTAAGCAACGTCGAATTTTGTCAGTATCTAAATGGGTGACCTCTTGAGAATAGCAGATACTGTAAGATGTGCAGATGGTGTATTGGATATCGGCTCGGAATTGATGATCAGATCCAATTCCAGTCGGGTTCGTTATATTCACCTACGCACTAATAACCTTGGGAAAGGCATGAATCCACTTCTTATTCACCCAGGGTTTACGGTCATTTCACGTTGTTTTCGGAAGTTAAGCAACGTCGAACCTGGTCAGTACCGAGATGGGTGACTTCTTGGGAAAACCAGGTGTCGTAAGCCTGTTTTTTTACCAAAGCAGTCGATTGTTCCAGATCCACATCTCGTACCCCTTCCGGATATCTCAGTTTCAGTTAATTCCCTTTAGTAACTCAAATGTCAATGTCTTTGTTTCCTCTGCTGTTGCCAGGTACTGAACTCACAACTCTTGACCCAGTGGATAAAAAACGTTTGATTGAGCAATCCAAAGAGTGACTTGACTCAAAGTGCTGTGAATTCAATAACTGGCCACAGCAAAGGACAGAAAAAGTTGGAGAGTTGAGTTAATAAAGGGGATTAACTAAAACTGAGATATCCAAAATGGAATTAGACCAATTCTCGTGGACTAAATAAAGGGTTCGGTCCGAAATTCCAACGCATATCACCCGAAGAAGACCGGAGCGTCGAACGGCCGAAACGTGGTGGACATATCAATAGAGATGAGGATAATAGCCCGAACGATGTAAATAGTTATAATACCTCATCTCAGAAATATAGAGTCTTTTCTTTCTTAATACTTTGCTTAGCTTCCGAAAGGCAACTTTTGCTATTCTTATGCGCCTTTGATGTAATTGGTATACTTGTTTTTATTACCATTCATAGTAGAGGGACTTCAATCCTCATTGGGTCTCTCTCTCTCTGCCTGTCTCTGTCTCTGTCTCTGTCTCTCTCTCTCTCTGATTTCTTTCTTAATACTTTGCTTAGCTTCCGAAAGGCATCTTTTGCTATTCTTATGCGCCTTCGATGTAATTGGTATACTTGTTTTTATTACCATTCATAGTAGAGGGACTTCAATCCTCATTGGGTCTCTCTCTTTGTCTGTCTCTGTCTCTGTCTCTCTCTCTCTGAATAGTCTATTGTCTCCTGTGAATTCCAGTCGAATCCATTACATTCACTTACGTGTTAATACCCTTGGAAAAGGTATGAAACCGCTTCTTCTCCCAACCTCCAGTTATGGGCAAATAGCAGGACAGTTCTATAGCCTTAGATGGCAACTCTTCTACCGCAGAAAGAAATGGCAACCTACTGCCGGAAAAAATCTGCATCGTCAGTCATGTATCGAAAGATACATGATCGCCTAAGCGTGCATCACGCATGACACATAACTGACTGAAATTCACATACGTACTAATACCCTCGGGAATGGTATGAATCCTCTTCTCACCACAGCTATGGGTAAATAGAAGGACAGACCGGGTTTTATAGCCTTGGATGGCAACTGGTCTACCGCAGAAAGAAACCTACTGCAGGGAAAAAATCTGCATCGTCAGTCATGTATCAGAAGATACGTAATCACCTAAACGTGTATCACAATTGCGTATTTACCCTGGAGGTTGGTTTTCGAATCCAGTTGAAATAAATATATAAATAAAAATAACAGGATTTCAAACGCGGATTTTCAAGGACGACTCCTTTTGGAAGATAGTTTCAACTTCTTTTCTCCGCTCTTTATTTATGGGCGTCTCCTGCACTGAGATTGCGTCGATCTCAACAGCCGCATTCCTGTCTCTATTCTTATCCAGCTGTTTTCTTTTTAAAGCTAAGTTAAACGGGGTATAAATGCATTATACAACTTGGAGATTTCTTACCTGGGTGTATTGAAAAATCGTTTTGTCGATTCGGCTTCGTTTAAATGGGCAGAGACAGATGTTGAATCTGGTTCTCCCATTTCTATGCCCTGTCAGTTATACTCCCGGCAAAATGCATTTGCTTTACCTTCTGGTAATCAATCTAAAATGGCATACGAGTTCATCGCATTAATTTGAAGGAATTCGCCCCCACAAAACTTGCCAACACCAGGATCGGCTTTAAAATAAACTGGCAAAGTCACTCGGTATTTTTTGGAGCAATCATTACATTTTCATATTGATTTTGATTTTGATTTTGTTTTTTAACCGTGATCAAAACAAAGGCAATAAAGCCACTAAGACACAAAGAGTTACTGGGCGTGGAAGAACTAGAAAACATAAAACATTACTAAGGTGCGGGAACGAAAGAATAGTAATCAGGAAGACAGTAGATAACGATTGACATTGCATTTAAATGTTTAAAGATCAAAGTTGACTGGAAAGCAAGAAGCCGGAAGAGAGTTCCACAAGCGAAAAGTGTGATGCAAAAACCTGTCAGCATAGAAATTACGGTTACATCCAGCCATTTCGACTGTAAAATGACGAGAAAATATTATTAAGAAGACAGAAGATAAACATTGATATTGCATTTAAATTTTTGAAGATCAAATTTGACAGGAAAGCAAGACACTGGAAGAGAGTTCCACAAGCGAAAATTGAGCGTGAACCAAACCAAACCAAAGCAAACTTACTTTGCTTACTACATCCACCGTAATACCTCATTGTCTCTATGAAAGTTCTAACTAGTCTCCATATGTACAATTCATTGTCTGTGCGGGGAGGGGAATAAAATAACAATTTTTAAAAATCGAAACCATAATGAATATTTACAAATGTGAAATAAAACTATATATAAGACCCCCCACAAAAAAAAACAAACAAACAATTACCATGAAAGTATTTGGAGAAAAGTCCGGACACCTTACAACAGTGAGAAAATGACTGAAACCGAGCCGCCAGATCAGGACCGATAATATTGCTGATTCTTCTTTGGATTTTATCAAGGCGCTCAAGATAAATAGCAGAGGATCCGTATCATCTGTGGCAGAAATATTCTAATCATGGACGGATGGTAGACTTACAGATATGTAAGATAGATTCTGGAGAGAAAAATTGTCTTGCATGACACAGTGAACCAACATTCTTAGCAGCTGACCTAGCAATGGATTCATTATAGGCAGAGCGAGGCAACATTATGGCAGTGGGAAAATGATTGAAACCGAGCTACCAGACCAGGACCGATAATATTGCTGATTCTTCTTTGGATTTTATCAAAGAGCTCACGATAAATAGCAGAGGCACCGTACCATATGTGCCAGCAATATTCTAAGCATGGACGATTACATCCTAGCCAAGGAAACTAAACTGAGTATGCAGCTTTAGAAATTTAAAAAAAAAATGGTAACAGTTTTGTTATTCATTTCCAATTTGATCGTTCTTTTTAAATTAGCGTTTCATTTGACATTCACTTGACATAACTTCTCCGTGTCTCTGATAGTATTAACCCACCGTTTCCACTGACGCATTTACTGCAATCTACATGAAAAGAAATTAAAAACCGCATTTAGTTAGAAAACACCCCACTTTTTTCATAAAAATTCTTTGATACAATCAGGTTTCTGTTGACTGTTAATATATTTTCAATAACCGAATAAACATCAGTAACATTCACACTCCTCCCCAGTGTAGAGATTTATGCTTTGTTTTCTCTTTGGGATTGGGTTTCCGGTTCCTTCTAAATGTTTTGACTTCTTCCGGTGGCCTCTTGCGTCTTGGTGAGGGCTGTGCATCTTACTCTGTAATCCTCTACCTCGAGCGGCTCTCGGGCCTTTTAAATCATTGTAAGGATTTCAAATTTTTGTTCCGCTCTCTGAACACGTTCTTCCCGTCTTTGATGCTATTAACACAACGTTTCGGCTTGTCCTTTGCCAGGTGTACAATACGTTAGAAAAGAAAGAAACCCTTCCCCGCTTCCCAGCTCAGGAAAAAAATAGAGAATGAAAATAATGATCAGATAAATAAGTAATCTATACAACAACATAAACGACACCAAAAAAAGAAAACGAAGAAGAAAAAAAAACAAAAACAAAACAAAACAAAAGGCCCGAATCACGCTAATAAGCACTGACATCTGGCGGAGAAATAGTGCTGAGCTCTTTTGTACTGACATACCCAAAACAATGGTTACTGGATGTTTCTCCCGGATTGATAACAGAAACAGACGCTGTCTGTTCGACTGCTTACATAGGCAGCAGATTATATCATATTTTGATACGATTCGCATACAAATCTCACCTCGTAGGCGCCATCCACTTTATTTTTCATGTCAATCTATCTGCCAGGAAGTTCGCTTCAACTGTAGGCGTGTTGCTACCCTTGTTCAAGCAAGATGATTTATGTGAATGGGCAATAATATATAGGTGTATGCGACTAATTAAACACCAGGTTATTGAAGAGTTGCCTATTTGCCTACGTAGATGTCAAGTCTAAAATACTGCCATCTATCTATCTATCTATCTATCTATCTATCTATCTATCTATCTATCTATCACTTAAACGTTTTAATATGTACATCTATATATCTTTTTCTTTTTTTTTTCATTCTGCTTTTATCTATCTATCTATCTATCTATCTATCTATCTATCTATCGTTTATTTACATTACCGTTTCTGTCTTTGAATCTATCTATCTAGCTAGCTGGCTATTTATCTATGGTTTATTTACATTTCTTTCTTTCCGTTTCTGTCTGTCTATTTATCTATCTCTATATATATTTATATATACTATTATATATATATATATATATATATATATATATATATATATATACACTATTTTATATATATATATATATATATATATATATATATATATATATATATACACTATTATATATATATATACATATATATATATATGTATTCACTATTTTATACACTAACACACACACACACACACACATATATATATATATATATATATAAGGCAAGAAGCGTGTGTGTGTGTGGGGGGTAACGAATGCACGGTCGCAATTTTCGACGGATTTGCACCAAAATTTACATGCACATGCTCCAAGTTAGCGGGAAGGCCAAGACCGACTTTGCATTTCCCAACTCTCATCGATAGTGGAAATAATCGATTTTTTTCATGCTTCTACGGCAGTTTTCATGTAGTTTGCGGCCATTTTCTACAGGCCAGAATGAGAGCCTATAGCTGGCTGCGACGAATAGGCAGGAAGATTCTATTGGCCAGCGTGAGAGCCAACAGCTGACTGACACAAATGTTAACTAGAATGCTAGCATGCAAAAAAATCAATAGCTGTATTCGTCACATGTGGGAAAAATTTAAATCTCCATGGCACTTTACTCCAATTAAACTCAACGTTGATTCTGATTCCGCAGTACTGGGTTGGATGTGAAAAAGTATTTGTTGTTAACATTCTTTTTTCATTCGGTTTTTCCAGTTACGAGTCCATTTTTAAAGCTGATCGTTTTGTGTTCATTGTGTTTAGTTCTTTTTTCGTAACAGATTTAATGTTTAGTATAGAGCAGTGTGAGATAGGCAAGAAGTAATGCATGTAGCAACATCAGCACGGCAAAGGGTACTCCTTTAAGGGCAAGGAAGGGAAAAAATATTTTAAGTCAAGTGATAGCGATTGCTGTATTAGTTGTGCGATTTTTGAATCAAGCACGGGCAACGCCGGGCCATGGTGCTAGTATATATATATATATATATATATATATATATGATTTCAACCAACAAGGAAAGTAACACTACAAGATTCATAAAATAAAAAAACTTAACCGCCGTTCCTTCTCAGTGGTTTTTAACGAAACCTGAAAACAATTTATTCAATAAAATCGTCATTTGCTTCAACTTCGGAATCTCTTGCATCTCTTCTGAACGGTCTCCTTGTTTAAGTTGATAAATGCTGCCATAATCCTTGCCTTCAGTTCATCTTTGGTGTTACAAGGAATTTTGTTGGTCTCTCCCTCAACTGCGCCCATAATAATCAACTGAATTGCCATCTGGGGTGTTAGATGGCCAGACGTAAAAGGTGATGTGACCTCAGATATTGTCTGGGAGCCATGTCTGGGTTCTTCTGCTTATGTAGAATGGTGCAGAGTCCTGTTACCAGATATAGAGTCTTCCAGCAGCCACCCCCGTGACCCACGGCAGCACTACTTCCTCTAAGCACTTGATGTAGGCTTCCGTGTTGCGTCTGCTGCCTTGTGAGAAAATTAATGGAGGCATAAAGTCGCCATCACTAGTGATCTCTCCAAACACCTTAGTAATCATCATTAGACTCATCCAACTCTTTCCGAATCCTCTGCACTGTCATCAGATTGTTACCCAAACTCTCTGAAGTGCTCGTATTGTAGCTTCCTGATCGAATGCCAAGCAGCACAGGATGTTGTTTCCAAATTTCTGGCGTCGTGAATTGCGTCATGGTGCTCTTTTTCTCATAGACGGTGCCCAACTGACCCTACTATACTGTGCAGTCGACATAATCGAAAAAAAGCAACACACATGGGCGGAATTAAAAATATAAAACTGAAGGCAATTTACCCGTCGCACTAATGTATATCTATATACAGGGTGTCCCCCAAAATTTAACATAATTTCGCAGGCCAATAATTTAGGCAGTTCTTGTTGAAATAACCACAATTTTTCGCAGAATATATAGAAACAGATCAAGATTTTATATTTAATGGAAGAGGAGAGTACGTGCTTATCCCAATGAGAATCTGCCAGAGAGATGGATCGGGTGTGGTGGAGATGAAGACAGTTTTCCGATGAAATGGTCCTCGCGTGATTCCTTTTGATGGGAATATGTGAAGGGAGTGGTCTATGTCCACACCCCTCTTGCTGCTAGTATTGATGAACTCAAGCAGATAATCACTTCCGTACTGGATAATGTTACCGGTGACATGCTACAGCGTGTTTGGCAAGAGCTTAACTACTGACTTGACGTGTGCCGTGTCATGGAACACTTATCAAATCGGTCTCATAATAAACTTATGAT
>OZ010614.1:37520169-37542669 GCA_963932145.1 Acanthosepion lycidas | reverse complement strand
GAAAAGAAATATTAGACGAAAGGAAAAAGAAGAAAGGCATAGAAGCAAAATAGGAAAAAGAAAAAAAAAAGAAATAAAAAGGAGAGAGAGAAAAGAAATGTTAGACGAAAGGAAAAAGAAGGAATGCGCAGAAGCAAGAAAAATAACTAACTAGGAAATGGAGAAAAGAAATATTTTTGAAAAATATTAGACGAAGGAAAAAAGAAGGAAAGCATAGAAGCAAGAAAAGAAAAAAAGGGAAAAACAGAAATAAAAAGGAAAATGAGAAAAGACATATTTGGGTAAAATATTAGACGAAGGAACAAAGAAAGAATGCACAGAAGCAAGAAAAAGAAAAAGAGAGGAAAGAATAGTTAAAATAGTGAGAAAATTCCAGACGAAAGAAAAAAAAAAAGGCAAAAGAAGAAAAGCATAGAAACAAGACAAAAAGAAAAGAAATAAATTGAGAAGAACGAACAGACAAATGATGGAAAACATTTATTCTGATTGGTCTATCAATGTATACATTTTCTCCTTCATTCTCCAGAGAGTTCGCTTTGTCCTCTTCGGGTTCGTTGCTACTTTTAAAGTGCTCTATTTCTATATTGTTTTTTATTACAGCTGTCGTTCAAAATTCTACTGGGAGTTAACTCTTCACTAAAAAAAAAAAAAAAAAACTATACTGCGACTATCACACTATTTTGTCTCTTAGCTTTCCCAAAGGCAATAAATTTTAATGTAAAATGCAAACGACACTTGAGATTGCTTGTTATTGCTTCAAGAAGGCATATCGCCTCACTCACTAAAAAACACAATTATTTAAAGGTATTCTAAAAACAAAAATGTTACCTTATTTGATTAGTAAGACATACTTTCTCCATCTCTCTCTCTCTCTCTTTCTCTCTCTCTATCTATCTATCTACATCTATATATATATATATATATATATATATAATTTATAATTATTTCTTTTTTTTAAATGTGATTCCATAGCGACACAGAAATTACTGGTCAGCAGTATTTAAGTTTAATTCCAATATTAAACCTTAACCACTGGGTCGCAGTTTCATCCTCAAGCATTGTTTTGGAATTTTCTTGCGTTTTGGAATGGTAACATTTTTGTTTTTAGAATACCTTTAAATAATTGTGTTTTTTAGTGAGTGAGGCGATATGCCTTCTAGAAGAAATAACAAGAAATATCAATATTTGATTCCAAAACAATGCTTGAGGATGAAACTGCCACCCAGTGGTTAAGGTTTAACATTGGAATTAAACTTAAATACTGCTGACCAGTTTCGAAACAGTAATTTCTGTGTCGCGATGTAATCATATTTAAAAAAAAAAAATTATAATCTAGGCTCTAGTTGTGTATCGAGCACTGTTTTTTTTAAAAATAAACAAAATACTAAAAAACTTCGGATCATCAATCTAACGGTTCTTTCCTATTATATCAATATATTTGTATCATATATATTATATCATCAGGTATAGAAATAGATTTTGTTCTTGTTTTTACTTCTCGGCAATAAGAGGACAACGAAAATAGAGATGTAATCCGAAAAAATGCTATGATAAATGTGTTATTGTTTTGGAACGTGCGGTCGCAACGCTGAGTTTGAATTTAAATTTAAATTTTAAGGTTCTGCGTTTTTGTACAAATATAGCACTAAGATAATTCTTTTTTACAGGTAGATTTTCCGTGGACTATATTGTTCAATAATTACAGTAATGTCACAGTTATTATCCGAAAGTTGCACGTTGGATCAGTTATTTTAATTTCAATTAAAAGGTGCAATTATAATTTATAAATTCATGAATCATTCATACTTCCATAGCTGATGATGTCTGTAGGAACAGACGAAAGCTTGTAAAATTAAAAAGACCTTATGCAACTGGAATTTATAAACGGGAATCATATCATTCATATACAGGTTCGGGGTTGATGTATCTTATTTAGATTGTTTGCGACAAAATATTCTAGCCATTTAAATCATTAACCTCTATATTTGTTTTTTGTATGAATGATTCATATATATATATATATATATATATATATATATATATATATATGTATATATATATATATTTATGAATAAAAATGACAATAGGAAAACTGGTAATTGCTGACGCGTTTCGTCTAATGTGTCAGCAATTACCAGTTTTCCTATTGTCATTTTTATTCATAAATATTGTCTTCTCTACTGGTTAAATCGGAGAAATTTTCATATATATATATATATATGTCAAACATGTTTTGTTAAATAATATGGAGAAGTTCTGTCTATTAATTTCTTTATTTAACTTTTCAAATTTCTGAATGAGGAGTTATCGGTAAATTTGCAAAAAGTTCATATTTATTTTATACTGTTTTCTTCTTGAGTAGTTGCGAAGGTTGCTCCATTCGTTATTAAGGATTATTCTATGTATATTTAAGCAAATATTAAAAAAAAAAAAAAATTCCGGCCTTCTCACGTTTGATGGAACCATTTTCATGTCCCTCTAGATGACGTCATATAAACGGTCAAAACTGAATTTTTTTATGTGTTTATTTATTTTAAACACTATCTAATACACGATGACAAATGAAGAAAGATACCTTATTTAATGTTGGCTGCTTCTCTTTTATTGCAACAGCCTTAAGAATTTGGAGTTTTTTCTTTAATGTTTTATGCCGGTGAACGCTGGACAATTTCATCACAGAAGCGAACTGGGATGTTCTTCCTGTTATAAAATAAAATAAGACATATCTCGGCTGATTTGCAGGGAGATAAACTAACATACTCAAGAGCGAGAGCCGGATGTGAACGGGACAAGACCCCGTCACAAAATGACCATTATCGTCGTTTGCGTATAGGCCCGACGCACGAGTTCCGGTCGAAAAATATTTAAAGTGTTTCTATTTTTCGACCAATAAAAATGCTTCCCTCCTAATTATAGTCGAGTCGTTTTTCGTGCCTATTAAGCCATAAAAAACGCCATAAAAGTGGTCACACGGGGAAGTAGTAGCAGTCAACAGAAGGCCAGGGAAGAGATCTGTCACGGTCAGTCTGGGCAGTCAGCAGGAGGAACGCCACGCCAACCAGTGAGAACTACTATGAAAGATCAACCCAGATAGGAGCCGACTTATGAACTATACCACAAGGTAGCTGTCCCAAACCCACACGTTCCTATTGAAATAAATCACGTAAATCTATTTCTGCTATTGTCGTATTTCTTTCTTGCAACCATACTCTTGTCTATAACATTCCGAAAAATGTCGAGAAGGCCATGGATTACATTCGGACACATTATGAGGAATGAAGAATTGGAGAAGTTAACACAAGGGAAAAATTAAGAGCAAGACGAGCAAAGGAAAACAGCGAGTAACTTCCTTGACGGGTTTGAGTAAGTGGATGGCCGAACAATGACCACATCGAGGAAAGAGAATTTAAGTAACAAAAGGCTGGAAGTAGTGGAGAAGCATGATCATCCATAACCGCCGGGTGCGGAGAGAGAGAGAGAGAGAAAGAAAGAGAGAAAGAGAGAGGGGTTAAAACATTATCTTTTCTCTTGCAATAAGCCTCTACTGAGACCAATTTTTTTTCAAGAGGCCAAGTGAAGTTGTTGGAATTTTTGGGTACCCTGTAGTATGAGCTGTCTCATTTTATAGTTCACCGATAGAAGGGTTAACCAACCAGAAGGCTCAACATATTCAATCCGACGTGTATAAAGGCAGCCATTTTGTTTTTTCTCCAAAAATATCTTCACTGCCAACCTCTGATATCGAAGACCTGAAGAATTATTGAACATCTGCTAACAGTGATATTGGCGTTGTTCCATTGAACACATTATGTACTGCACTGGATTCTATATTCAAAGACTACAGCAAACATTGTTAACAGAAGTATCAGTTGAATGCAATATTTACGAGAAATATCAAACAATTTATTTATTGAACATGTCTGGAGTTTAGGAATTCATTCAGAATACTATAAGTTTTAAGTTTAACTGGATGAATAGCGGCATATCAACTCTTTAGATTCATTTGATGCCAAAACTGATTTATTCTGTTTTATATCTAATGAAAATGGGCGATCGTTGTTTTATATATATATATATATATATATATATATATATATATATATATATATATATATATATATATATATATATTCAGATATAATCCAACTGATTTCAGGAATGTTATACTTCAATTTATTTTAATATTTTCGATTAGTTTTTTAGGTGCCCTGAAGAAATTGTCTTTTGAAATCAAGATCAATGCATTAGAAAATGTTTTACTTTAAATTGGGTTTGTCATGTAGGATACAATAGTGGTGGTTCTTGTCTCAGTAAGAATTTATGTGTATTTTTAATTTGAGCTATTTGAAACCTTTTTATAGGGACCGGAATTTTCCATAATGGCAGTTAATTTTTTTTTTCCTGAGGGCTGGCCAGATTGTATTGAGGTTATTCTGCGTTTTTCTGCTCCGTTGTTCTTGCCATTAATTTTTTAAACCAAACTGATTTATTTTCGTTTATATTTCGGAAAAAATGGACAATCTTTATATATATATATATATATATATATATATATATATATATATATATACCCAAGTATAGGATTGGTGTATACGGAATAAATTCCAATAACCAACAAATACTATTCTTACAAGAGTGCTCAATACAGAGTAGAGCAAATATAATTATTTATTCGAAAATTATCACATAAGCTTAATAACATTATCATTAAAAGACGAAAGAAAATCGCTATATTGATACATATTTTTTAATCCAATCTAGGCTTTCGTAATGTAATTGTCATCTTTGATTATGGCTTATGTAACATAAGCCATTATCAAAGATGACAATTACATTACAAGATATTAAACAATACACGGAAATAATAATAATGAAAGTCTGTTTTTGTTTGCATGAAAGATTTCCAAGTAACGACAAACTCGTGCATACTATACGCTGAAAGTATTAAGTATGGGGAGCCGTAATAATAGTTTTACTGTAGGGATTATTTGGAAAGAATTTTTCTATTAGGAATGCAATGAAAATCATTTTATGAGATGAATGCTTCCAGAATTTGGGATCTTTGAAAGAAATACGATAGGACTGCATTGCAAATGATTTTACGGTGTTACTATAGGAATGTAAGAGAAGTAATTTTACTATTAGGAATGCTTTGAAATGATTTTCCTATAGGATTAAATTGCAAAGGATTTTAAGATAGGATGTATTGCAAATGAATTTACGATGTGACTATGGGAATGCACTAGAAGTGATTTTACTATTAGGAATGCTTTGAAAAATGATTTTAACAAAAACTTATTGGGCATAATTTGACGATAGGAGTGAATTAAAGTGATTTTACTAGAAGAATGGATTGGAAATGGTTTTAATATATAATACTCTGTAAATGATTTTACTATAGGAATATATTCGAGATGATTTTACTATACGAATTAATTGTAAATGGTTTTACAATAGGAATGCATTGGAAATGATTTTATTTTAGAATCTAATTACCAATTATTGTCATACAGTTTTTGTGGCTTGTTATATTATAATTTTTTAAATCAATTTTTAGGGCAGCTTCTAAAACATATAATGTATATAATGTTTATATACTAACATTATATATGTTCTAAAAGTTGTCATACCCAGGGATGATAGTGGGGTCAAGGTCCTACTGTCTATAAATTACTTCCGTAGCATGCGTCTCAAATATCCTTTGAAAACTAAGCCCAGCTTCAATCTGGAGACTGGGCTAAGGCATATAACTGTCACCTCAACTGCTCCGGACAGATGGAACTCGACAGCTCAATCCGGCAGTTCATCTAGGTGAAGGAAAATCCTGGTTTTAGATCTCCGCTGTCTTGTGGTCATATACTGACACGAAAAAACGTTATGGAAGTAAATCCAGACAGAAAACCCGCAGTGAAGCCCCGAAGGCGGTCGGTTGTCGACACTGACAACTTTCCGGCGACTCCTGAAGCCAAGCCATCCCCAAATTTAACGCCCTTTAGATCTTGTCGGTACGGTCGAGATGAGGGGTGTTGTGTGTGTGGGGGGGGTATGTAGTTTGGACAGCGCACGGCTTCCATGCACCATCACCCAAGCCTGCACCCTGGAAAGGCTACACCAGTCAAGCCACCAAAGGACTGAATTTTAACGAAACAGGACGTTACCTTCCAAACGACATTAACGCTGTTAACGAATGTCAGTCGTTTCCTGTATGGAAACGTTTATTTTTAGCATTACCATTCTGATGTTTCTGTTATGTATTTAGGGATTCTTGATAACATGCAAAAATGAATCTGCAATGTCATTGGTCTTGACCTGGCATCTCGGCTTTAGTCCCTTTCCCACTTCCGTGACGTAGCTACCCTGCGTTTTTTTTCCATAATTATTTTCGTGGCAATTCTCTTGGCGAGCTTTGCACTTTGGTGTCTAGACTTTATGATTTTAAGAGCAGTACTAGATTGGCGGCTAGGTCTCATCATCTTATAGTTGAAATGGCTAGATCTAAACCGTAAGTTCTATGCTAACAGTTTCTTCTCTCGTACTTCTCGCTTGTGAAAATCTCTTTCGGCTGCTTGCTTCCTAGTCAACGTTGATCTTCAAATATTTTAAATGCTATGTCAATCGTTATCTTCTGTCTTTTTAGTTCCTGTCTTATTGTTCCCGCTCCTCAATAATGTTTTTATTTTTCTCATATTCTCTCAGACTAAGTAACCCACCACCCGTTTGCGTCTTAGTGGCTTTATTGCCTTGCTTGGAGTTCAATGATTTTAAAAATAATTTTACAATATTTGAGCTTTTCTTAGCACTGCCCTCTGATATTAGCAGCACGTCCGTCTTGGTTTGTTTTACGGCATGTTTATGCTAAGGATATCATGGACCGAGCGTGTGAGCAAAGATGAGGTCTTGAAGAGGATGCAAACACGGAGAAAGCTTATATTTAATGTCAAGAAGAGGCAGCTGAAGTTTCTGGGACACGTACTGAGAAAGGAAGGCCTGCAGAATCTGATACTCACAGGTCGAATAGAGGGAAAGAGAGACAAGGGAAAGCAACGCGCGACATACCTGGCGGGCTTAAGCGAGTGGATGACAGAACGTGGTCTGTGGGAGTTGGCAGAGTGGTGAAACTTACTGAGAGCTACAAGGAACAGGGGAAAGTGGAGAGCCATGATCGCCTACGTCCTCAAGGGACACGGCACATAAAAAGAAAAAGATGTAAGAATAGTGGCAAGAACAATGGAACAGAAAAACGCAAAAGAGACTAAATCAAAACTATTTGTAAGAAATCAGTTTGTTGATCAGGTTTCACTGATGTATTCTTGTAAATAGCGTTTTGTTGAGAGACAAATGTATTGCTGGTATTTTTACTATAAAAATCTATTTTTATACGTTTTGACCCCATTTTTTGCCGGGGGGGGTAACTATTTGCCTATACCTGGGACTCTAACAGGCGCTACCACCCCGGATCAGGGTAGACCCGAGAACAACAGAAATTAAGAGGTGAATCCACGCTCCTCAAAATCTGCTCAGAAGCCCTGCAACTGGGTGTAATTTATTGCCATACGCAAAGTAGTTTATTGCCATACCCAAAGTAGTTTACTGCCATACCCAAAGTAGCTTATTGTCATACCCAAAGTAGTTTATTGCCATACTCAAAGTAGCTTATTGCCATACTCAAAGTAGTTTATTGTCATGCCTAAAGCGCTATAATATTTTGGTGTTATTTACAAAAATTGTCTTTTGTTAATATTATTTACAAAAACTTATTGCTGGTAAATATTTTACTATGAAAATGTATTGCTAGCACCTTCACTGGAAAAATGTATTTCTACACTTTCATATTGTTTGATCCCAGATAGGGGGTTCACTATTTGCCCATAGCTGGGACCCTAACAGGTGCTAACACCCCGTGTTATGGTAGACTTTGGAAAAAACAGCAAGTAATAGGTGGTTCTGCGCTCCTCAAAACCTCCCGATCAGAGCCTTTGCTGCCGGATGTAGCGTCCATCTTGTTTGTCTTCGCTAACCCAATAAATCTCCTAATTGGGAATTATAATTTTATGATTAAACACTGAGTTTTATCCTGTTTGTTTTCCCTTAAAATAAGGCGATATCAGCTATTGGTGTGGGTTAAAAAAATAGAAAGGAATGTAGGTACTGATAGATATTTCTTTATTTATTTATATACTGTCTTACAAACGATTACACGTGTCGGCCATCATAAAATTTAATATCCTCCTATCTTCTATCGTAAGCGGTTTTGTTTATTTTAAGGATTGCATCGGCGCGAAGGGAAAGTCTCGCACGCCATGGCTGACATGGTTAGTTCGTTCTTCGTTAGGTGTCCATCATTTCCGGCTCTGTGCTTAGAGATCTCGGCTTAGCAAATATCTACATTTGTTTGAAAATAGGGCAACGCATTTGATAGTCAATCGTACAAATAAGTAAACATTGGTCTATATACGTAACTACAAATCAAACACCCAGATAACCATGATTTTCTCTCTCTCTCTCTCTCTCTCTCTTACACCCTCATATATATATATATATATATATATATATATATATATATATATATATATATATATATATTATTATTATTTTAAGACATTTTTATGTTTATACATTCTTTTCTTATAGATACACATATTTAAGTAAATGCCCTGTTTATAATAAACAGTATTAATAACATTTACCGGCCTGAATGTCCGAGAAATTCTCATAGAAAATATTCGTACTCCGACAGGAATCGAACCTGTATCCTATACGGAACCGTCATATAGCCTCACGTGCCTTAACCGATTGAGCCACAAATGGACAAAGTCCGACAGTTATTGTAAGACATTTTTATAATTGTCGGACTTTGTCCATTTCATAATGTGTGACGTCATTTGTTTACATTTGGATATGCATTGAGCGGATATGAATGTACGTGAGAGATTCATGGAAGATTGTAGTTTAAAAACAGTAAAATCGACCTTGATAATCGAACGATCCTCTGTGGCGAAATCGGTAAAAGCACGTCAGGCTATATGACGTTTCCGTATAGGATACAGGTTCGATTCATATATATATATATATATGTGTGTGTGTGTGTGTGTGTGAGCCTGTAAAAATTTCAGATGGAGTATATCTTTAAAAAGGACAATATGAATAAAGTCAAAAGCAAAACTTAAATTATCCGACTCGTTTCTCGTCCGTGGGTATGACGATAAACTACATCCGCGTCCTGGGTAAGACGATAAACTACGTCCAGCAGCAAGGCCTCTGATCAGGAGGTTTTGGGGAGCGGGGAACCACCTCTTAATTGATGGTGTTCCCAGGTTCAACCTGACGGGGTGGTAGCACCTGTTAGGGTCCCAGCTAGTGGCAAATAGTTAACCCCGAAACTGGGGTTAAAACACTATGAAAATGTAAAAATATGTTTTAATACCAGAAATACTTTGTAAAAAAATTATTACCAGCAATAAATTTTTGAAGGGGAAAAAATGTTATCAGGAATAATAAAATTTCGGTATTAAATAACCCATTGAGGTTGATATGCCGTAAACCAAACCAAACCAGACCAGACCGACGCATTTCGTACTCTGTAGGATTTTATCAAGGCAAGACAAGTATTTTCTTTTGTAACAAGTATTTATGTGCATGAGCAAAAATGTTATTGGTTTTTCAGAATTCTTAAGGTTAGAAACGCTCGTAAGTATTCATCAGGTTAGCTGAAAATTAGTCTAATAAGCGAAAGTGATGTTTTTAAACATTTTTATGCAAATCAGGATTTAAATTATTTTTGTTATATATTTTGAATAACATGAGGTTAAGGATTTAACCGTTTTCTTTCACTTTTTTTAACAATATTGTAATCATGTATCTTGACGTGGGAAGTTAACAGATTAAATTTAATATTTCTAATAAGTAAAATACTTTGCTGTATTTCAAAACGAATTTAAATTGATTGGAATTACTTTTTTTATCGTTAAAACTGTCTGATTATTTATGTTTACAATTCTCTCAGCACAACGGAATTCTCTTGAATAAAAAATCTTTAAAAATAAAATATATTTTTCTGGAACTTTATTGAAGGAATATTAGCTGATTTAAACTTTAACTAATGGGATTTTAAGCAAATATTAGTTACTTTTAGTTTAAAATATCACAGAAAAGCATTTTTTAACAAGGAGGTGGGTGTTTTTATGAGATGTTGACAACATTCTCGATACATTAATGCTTGGAATTTTTTTAAGGGAATTATACGTAAAAATTACTTGATGAATATGTCGTGAGCGCCTTTTTTAATATATTTTTTCTTAACTATCCAGTAATTTTTAACAATTAGGAAAATATTCTGCGTAATTTAATGTTTTACTGAATTTTAGCTATTTTAGATTTTAGATTTACGTTAGTTACTGCTTTTATTTTCTGATAATGTCATATATAGACATCCGTATTTGTTAAAATAGGCAAGTTTGCGCACACACACACGTACACACACACAAATTCAAATTTCTTTTAAAAATATTGGGGTAGCTGAATTGAAGTAAGATTCTTCATTCATGATTAGTAACTATAGTTTTCACTTAATAAAAATATCGCTTAACCGCTACAAATTAATACATAATTTTAAGTTATTTAAAACTTTATAAAGTATTCTAGTTAATAAAAGATGAAAATAGTTCTGGTAAAAAATTCATTATTCATCGAAAAAAAAAAAACATATTTCGAAATCAATGTGTTTTTTCATTGTAAAATGACCCTAAAAATTCCTATACCTAAATTATTATTGAAGGTTCTAAAAGAAATATTGAAAGTTCTAAAAAAGATTAAAGAAATATAATAACCAAAAAAAACTTTTTGGTCTTTCTTCCTTATAATAACATAAAAATTTTGACAATAAGACTTTGTTTTTATTAAGATTGGGTCATTTTTTCATCGTGGTAGGCACATTTCTTAGCGAATCCTTGGATCCTATCTATCTATCTATTTATCTAAACAAATGTTTCTAATACTGTTTATTATAAACAGTGCATTTACTTAAATATTTGTATCTATAAAAAATAATGTATAAACAAAAATATATTTAAATAATCGTCGTCCATTTCATAAAATATGTTGTCATTTGTCTAAGTTAAGATACGTTTCGAGAAGATATGAGCATTCGAGAGAAAACACGGGAAATTTGTAATTTAAAAGCAGTAATTCGACCTTGCTAATCGAGACGCTTCTTCTGTAGATAAATGGTATAGCAAGTCAGGCTATATGAGGGTTCCGTGTAGCATACAAATTCGATTCCTGTCGGAAGACATATTTTCTATGAAATTTCTCGGACATTCAGGCTGGTAAATATTGATAATACTGTTTATTATAAACAGACCATTAACATAAATATTTGTATCTATAAAAATAACGTATAAACAATAAATATATTATAATAATTGTCAGACCTTTCATTATATATATATATATATATATATATATATATATATATATATATACATATACACACACACACACACACACACACACACACACACATATATATATATATATATATATATATATATATATATATATATTATGAAATGGACAAAGTCCGACAATTATTTTAAGATATTTTTTATCTATAAAAAGAACATATAAACATAAAAAAATGCCTTAATATATATATATATATATATATATATATATATATATATATATATATGAATATGTGTGTGTGTGTGTGTGTGAGTGTAATAAAAATAATAATATATATACATATATATGCATATATATGAAGAAATATAGTTTTAAGGTGCGCTATATTTATGGGATAAAGTGCTCAATATCAGAGATAGAGCGTATGTAAATATAAAAGTGAACATTGAAGTCAACACTCAATGGCAACAGGCTGTTTCATGCTAGACGCAATCGTCGCCCCGTTCGGTTCCGTCTGTGGAAAATGGGTTAGTTTTCGTAATAGGCTTCGATAGCTTTAACATGTTGTTTGATTGTTAATCTTTCCATGGTTGAAATTGCTAAAGACTTAAGTTGTTAAATGTGAAAGAAAAAGAAAAAAATATATTAGACACTTAAACTTAATTCACATTTAAAATCGGGCCAAGTTATTGGAACACCCTGTATTTTAGTGTATTTGCAAGTATGGAATTTCCTTTATGAATAAAATAAAACATACTGCTGACGTGGCTATATATATATATATATATATATATATATATATATATATATATATAAAACTAAAAGTTAATAGGTCTGATATTCGTAGGTAGGTAAGTAGGTAGGTGTTATGGACGACCAATAGCAAAAAGGTTTTTTTTTAATATATATATCCTCCGCATAGAATTCGTTTCTTCAATATCCTGGTCGCCACTGTTATGGTGCAGGTTAGGACCAAGGGAGAACAACACGAACACAAGAGTAGAAATAAAGAAGGTATATTACACGAAATAATAATACTAGATGTGGAAGGTGTTAGTATGACTGTCAGTCTGGTTTGGGTGAACTACTATCGGTTCGACTCGATTTGATATTTACTTGCCCCCCCCCCCACGAGGGAAAGATGTGGCACAAGGCCGAGTTTTACGTGGGTTTTCCGAGCACGTAAGCTCGGCCAAAAAAATTCCCGTAGAAACTGTAAAAACAGAATCGGTTTAGTCAACCTCCCCGAACGAGACTCTACCCTTGAGCGGAGTCTCGTCCGGGTTCCTCTCTGCTCAGAGGCAGAGAGTTCGACCGTCAAGCCGAGAAGCTCGGCTCGATTCGGTATCTAGCCTCCCTCCTACGAGGGTTGCATGTGGCACAAGGCCGAGTTTAACGTGGGTTTCCCGAGCCCGTAGGCTCGGACAAAAAATGCCCGTAGAACCCGTATAAACGGGACCGGGTTGGTCGACCTCCCCGAACGAGACTTTGCCCTTCGGCGGAGCCTCGTCCGGGTTCCTCTCTGCTCAGAGGCAGAGAGTTCGACCGTCAAGTCGAGAAGCTCGGCTTGAATCGTCCCTCTCTCTTGAGAGGCGTAGTATACATAGTGTTAAGAAGAGTTCATTCTGTAGTTATAGGTAAGGACCCATGACAGTAAGTCTCATATTGTATATTATTTTAACTAATACAGGGTGACCCAAAAAAACGGGAATTTTTGAAGTGCGTATTGCCAGACATGAGCAAGTGGCAACACTGCAAGACAGTGACCTTGAGCAAGTAAACATTTTGCCATTTAGAATTCAAGATGAAATTCACAGTATCCTAGCTGAGATTTTTCAGCAGTCAATGTGGAATCTCAACAGCAGATTTCAAGAATGCATCTACAGGACGTAATTTAAAAAAAATGAAAATTCCATCATTGTTTCCTAAATGGCATGTTTTAAAGTTTCAATTACTATGAATAAAATATTTTTCTTCCATCACTCTTGGTTTTATTGGATTGTTAAAAAGTTCCCGTTTTTTTTTTTTTTTTTTTTTTTTTTTTTATATCACCCTGTATCTGTGAAACAAACTTATTAACTGCTGCTAGTTTTAAATATATATTGTACTGACCCAATTCAAAGTTACGTAACTTCGGGGATCTTCTGGGAACCGGTGTTTCAATGTGATTTCATATATATTCATAACATCATTAGTCAGTTATCAAAATATTTTCCGACATTCTGTGACCGTAAACCACTTTTTTTGTTATTGGATTAGTACAGTGAATTCACACTCCTTTTGAGCTGGAATATAGGCTTATCTCCTTGTTTCCTGTTTACGATTGGGTTTCCGGTTCCGTCTAGGGTCTACTTCAACTCTATACTTCTAACACTCCCGCTTAAACTTTGAAATCTATACTATTCTTAACTTCCGGTTTCTTTTTAGGTCTTTTCCTTCTCTTGCACTTTCATCATTGTCCGAAATCTTTTTTTTTTTTTTTTTTTTTTTTAAACATGTTTACTTCATATCGTTATTATTCAGTCATCAAAGTATTTTCCTTGACATTCTATAACCTGAAGTCATTTTCATCTAAACTGTGCATTCTGGGGCACCGTGGAG
Source organism: Acanthosepion lycidas (assembly GCA_963932145.1). Classification (NCBI taxonomy): domain Eukaryota; kingdom Metazoa; phylum Mollusca; class Cephalopoda; order Sepiida; family Sepiidae; genus Acanthosepion; species Acanthosepion lycidas. Next base: position 37,528,665 of record OZ010614.1, on the reverse strand, counting down.
TAATGGATCAGATTGAGGAATCGGAGAGCTGAGTTCAAATTCCAGTCGAATCCATTACATTCACTTACGTGCTAAGACCCTTGGGAAAGGCTTGAATCATCTTCATCTCCCCCCAACTATGGATAAATAGCAGGACAGACCGGGTTCTCTAGCCTTGAATAGAAACTGGTCTACCGCAGAAAGAAATGGCAAACTACTGCGGGGAAATATCTGCCTCGTCAATCGTGTATCGAAAGATACATGATCGCCTAAGCGTGTATCACGCATGGCACATAACTGACTGAGGATGAATGTATAAGTTTCCAGTATTTTTAAGGGACAAAAGCCTTTCTTTATATAAAGTCATAGCGTCATTATTGAGTAAATGAAATATTTTCTCCGGTTTGCTATGATCGAATGCTAATTTTAATTAAATTGTGCATTTTATTTTACCAGGATGATGTTAATGTTTGTAAGATTTTTTTTTTCAAAAATTGTTTGTTCATATAAATTCATTGCCTCATTGTTCAGTCATTAAAATATTTTCCATGACTTTCGTTGAGCTTATGCCACCATTTAGGCAACTTGTGCATTCGATCACAAAAGAACGATTCCGGTCTTTATTCGATGGGTTCTTTCACTGTCTTTTAATCAATTGAAATTACTGGAACTGCGGACCAGGCAAGGATCGAAAAATATAATACTCTGAATGTGGGAGTATCTGGAGAATTCTATAGCCATTTTATTGCGTCGCATTTGTAACATTTTTATACTAATATGTACCCAATACAAAGCCACTCAAGGTAGAGGCAATACTCAAATGAAAGAGAAGGAAAAGACTTTAAAAGGAACCGGAAAACTAATAATAATATATATTTCAAAGTTTAGGTGGAGACGTTATAAGTATAGAGTTGAAGTAAAATTTAGAGGATGAGGTGTCGTATGAGCGTGATTGGGAAAACATCCTCCCTGGAGTCTATTCCACAAATAGGTGTGAGTGAATCGGATGGATGAAGGATGTGTTTTCAAAACGTCACTTCGGAATATAGGCCTTGTAATATTTTTATACTGTTAACCCAATACAAGACCCCAAAGCAACTCAGCGTAGTGGTTGACTATGTGGTGTAAAAAAAAGGCAAAAAGAGAAATTCGTTGGTTTTATTCAGGAAAGAAAACGGTTAAGCCTAGACTTGAAGAGGTCAAGATTGTAGTGATCAGGAAAACATCCTGCCGAGTCTGTTCCACAAAGCAACAGTTCTTGGTAAGATGATGTCCGAGTGGAACTTACTCCTGACTAATGGAATACGAAGGGAATGCTGATGATTCGACTCTGTGGAGGTGGCGAGACTAAGGAATGTAGCTGGTTCGAATACATGCCAAAGAAATAGCGATAGATTAACGAGTGGCTTGCAACGTTTCTTTCGTAGGAAAGGGGTTGCAGGTTGGAAAATAATTCATCACGTATGCATTCACATCAACATTTACATAATTAACGGACTAAATGCTTCACACATCAATTTTTTCCACGTTTTAGTAGACTTTACTAAATTCTCTCTCTTTATATATAACAATAACACATTTCTGAAAAACATATTTTGATTCACATCTAATCTTTTGTGTCTCGTTATTACCTGGATGGATTTAAAAAAAACAAAAAACAAATCAATTTCCATGCCTGATAATGTCTGTATGAACAGTTAAAAGTACTAGCAAAAAAAGACCTTATACAAGTTGAATTTATTAAAAACAGGGATTATAACATTCATCTAGAGGTTCGTGGGTTAATGTAATTTTAATAAATTTGTTTGCGAAGATGTATTCTCGCCATTTATATCATTAACTTCACTAATCTGTTTTTTGTATGAATGATTCATGTAATATAAATATGTATATGTGTATGTGCGTGTGTTTGTGTATGAGTGCAAATATTATCAGATAGAGAGTATCTGTAGACGATAAAAATGAATATATATATATATATATATATATATATATATAATTATTTATTTTTAAAGAAAAAAAAATTTATAACATAAATATGTTATAAAATCACTACAAAAATAGCCATTTTGTTTCAACACCTTCGGTGTCTTATCAAGTGATGACGTTGAATGGCTATTTTTATATATATATATATATGGCTATTTTTATATATATATATATATATATATATATATATATATATATATATATATATATATGTATATATATGAAACTAACATATATATATATATTTTTATATTACGATATATAAGTGTCATTTATATAATTAATCTGAGCAAAACACAAATTCAAAGAGTCATTTTGTAATATTAGACACATGTGTACAAATAAGCAGGGCCATCGGGCAATTATCATTTCTCGTGTTACATATTAATCAAAATGCATTAATTAATGACGAGAAATATAAGGAGAGGCTTACATACATAAACAAATATAGGTACACGCACACACATATATATAGGCATATATATGCGTATATATATATGCATATATATATATATATATGTGTGTGTGTGTGTGTGTGCGTGTGTGTATGTATGTTAATAAAAGAAACGACATGAGAAAAACCTTTAATGCCAACGCGTTTCGTTCCTTTAAGAACCTTATCAGGACAAGTGTAGAGACCTTGTTTTTGGAACCTATATTTATAATACTACAATATTATATTATTATTATCATTATTTATTCATTTGTATTAATATATTCAAGCATATGTTGTTAAATATAATAGACAACGAATGTCTATTATGTTTGATCACCGGCTGTTCTAAGCATCGTATAGTGGCTTTAGTTTCGGCAGAAAAGCAAGACAAAAATATATAAAAATAACAATATATTTAACAATCTATGTTTGAATATTGATCTACTGCCCCAAATACACTATATATATATATATATATATATATATATATATATATATATATATATATATATATATATATCCGTGATATTTCTTTCGATGTTTTGTAAGGTTAACTTCGGTCGAGTATTCCTACAATTAAAAACTGCTAGTTTGCCTTTGAAAATCAGAAAAAAAAAATGTTAAGCTTCGTACAATTATCTTTAACCGAGCTGAACTTTTTTTCAAGTTAAAGGTATCTAAATGTATATTATTTCTTTTAACTATATATATATATATATGTATATATATATTTAATTTTTCTTGTGTTCGAACAAGAGCTTTCTTTTCTGGATAAAGAGTGTGTAAAAATTGTCCAAATGTTTTATAGTTCCAAGAGCTTTCATTATCCATTATCAAGGATGATTCAATTTTTCAGCTTAATTGAGTGTGTGCATTATGTGTATGTTTTAGTGTGTTGTAGACATGTTTTTAATTTCCGAATACGGTTCGCACATTGTGGCCTTGTTCGTAGTTAATATTGTTAAGAGTTGGCTTCTTCTTTTTTATTATTAAAGCTTCCATTGTTTTGAATCTCTTTTGACAAGTGGATGCAGTTAATATATTTGTGTTTTCTACTAGTATGTTTCTAAGGGAAGTTTGTGTGCGTCTGTTTAAATGGGTCCTAATGGATCTTTAATCAGATAGGTGTAACGTAAGGCGTCTGGATAAGCATGTAGTTGTGTAACCGATGTAATTATTTATGAGTCCGGTTTGATTAGGAACACAAGTTCCTTAAGGGGCATTTGAACTCATATATATATATATATATATATATATATATATATATATATATATATATATATATATATATATATATATCCTGGACGGAACTAGTCGAGGAACTTATTTGATGGAAATAATAAAAAAAATGAATATAAAATCTAGTGTCTGAAAATTTTAATATTTTTTATTTGTCAAAACACACACACACACACACACACACACACACACACACACATATATATATATATATATATATATATATATATATATATATATATATATATATATATACAATACATAAAAAGTTAATGGTCAGAGCAGAGATGAATCAGACCAGGAAACTGCAGTATTAAAAAAGTGCCCAATACACGTGTGAAAATAAAATAAAATAAAAACATGTAAAACTTTTAACTTTAAAAATCAGGAAGTCAGTTGAATCCGCTACCTTGGTTTCAACCTTACGCTATCCTCTGGCGATTTTTTATCAATGACCTCACAAGGCTTCATTTAAAAAAAAAAAAAACAAAAAAAAAAAAACTAACGACCGGTATATAACATTTTTAAAAATAAACAAACAAACGCAATGACATTGGATGTGATAGAAAGGGAGGAGGAGGATGTGAAGTAGAAGAAGATCGAGAAGAAGGGGGAAGAGAAGAAAATCAAGGGTATTATAAAGGTATCGGTGGGGGGGTATTTGAAATGTACATTTATTTTTATCCCACCTCATATGTGCTTAAGAGGAATTTTTGAGTATGAATGCAAGGACTTAAGATTTCTGATTTATTTCCGTGTCCAAAGAACTTTTTGAACCTTAAATACGAAGTCATGAGTCCTTGCATACATACTAAAAAATTCCTCAAGCTCATATGAGGCTGGATAAAAAAAAATGTACATTTCAAGTAACCCCCACGGAAACATGATATTCTTATTCTTCTATGTTTTTCCCCTTCGTCTTCTCGTTCTCCTTCTCTGCTATTCCCTTTCTTCTTCTTCTTCTTCTTCTTCTTCTTCTTCTTCTTCTTCTTCTTTCTCTCACACACAACGTCGTGCGTTTGTTTATTTATTTTAAATAATATAGCGCCCATTTTTTTTATTAAAAAATAAAGCGTTGGGAGGATACCAAGGTAGCGGATTTAACGAGTGTCCTTAAAATTGCACACTGGCAAAAAGTGCTCAATGCCATAAGAAATAACAGAGCTATATTTACTGGTATATTTACTGCTTACCTGGATTTTGACATATATATATATATAACTATGGAATCTCTACAAATATCCTTAAATGTCTATAATTGGTAACAGAAGCCATATACCAACGGCATCCCATGCTTAATACTTCTCGAATTCACTCTCGCGTGGTCACGTGTGACGTCAAGAGCTGCGGTGCGATTTTCGCTTCTAGCGTCTTATATGCACGCGTTTATCGTTGCTAGGAAATAATCCATGTAAACAATCACAGACTATCATCACTGTCTTGTCCGTATATTGCTAAACATGTTGTACAGTAATTGACATCTTTGATAATGGCTTATGTAAGCCGAAAGCTTAGATTGGATTAAAAAATATGTATCAATATTGTGATTTTCTTTCTTCGCTTAATGATAATGTTATTAAGCTTATCAGACGATATGAAAAGAATTTACATAAAATAAATAGACAACACTTGTCTATATTATTTAATGAAACATGTATGAATATATATATATATGTGTGTGTGTGTGTGTGCGCGCGCGCGTATAACCTTTACTGTTAGGTTGGTGCAAAAATAATGACGTAATAATGTCGTTTTTTGACGTATTTTTTAACGTCAAAATACGACATTATTACGTCATTATTTTTGCACCAACCTAATATATTTAAAGGAAAGAGGGTTCAGTATTTTAGATATATACAGTGTAACCCGGATATAAGAGAAACCCGGATATAAGAGAGATTTTCTCTGCTCCCAAATTAGAGCCCGTGTTAATGTATATAAAGTAGACCAAACCCGGATATAAGAGAAACCCGGATATAAGAGACTTCGTCTCCGGTCCCGACAACTCTCTTATACCCAGGTTACACTGTACCATTTAAAAAGATATAGATAATGTACATCAGTGGTTCCAAAATTTTTGTTGATTGCTGACTTCTTTGCGTACTACAAGGCAACCCTACTCCCCCCCCCCACCAATGTATAGTCATCGTTTGATTGGATTTTTTTGGTGCTAGTATTGCATTTCAAATGAATGTCTTCGTATTTCCCATAATAATTGTTATATAAATGGGAAATATGGTAAAAGGCGGGCAAGGCACGCTTCAAGTATAGTGTAGGTGTGGTGTATGTTATGGCTCAGCTGTGCCACTGTAAATCCTCTGGCTGACCCTGGGATCTTTCACCCACTTTGGGAATGAATTTGGTTACCGCCCACTTTGGGTATGACTGATGTAGGCATAGGAAACATTACTTCATGGTGACTGTCAATTTTAAGCTTCAATGCATATATATATATATATATATATATATATATATATATATATATATATATATATATATATATACCCAAGGCCCGTTGTGAAATTTCCATCTTCAAGCGAAATCTTTTTTTTCGCTTGAAGATGTAACAGAGCTTCCTTTAACTCAATTTAATTCAAATAATTATATTGAAGTTTTCGGCTCTTGTTTTGAAACATGAGACCTTTTATGTAGCATGTTGGAATCATATTCTTAAATAAATAATTATATTTATGCTCTACTTTTGTATCCAGCACTATTTTAAAAAAATAATAACAAAACTTTCCTATTTTCTATATATTTTCACACACACGCACACACACACACACACACACACACATATATATATATATATATATATATATATATATATACATATATATATATATATATATATATATATATATATATATATATATATATAGAGAGAGAGAGAGAGAGAGAGAGAGAGAGAGAGAGACAGCTAGGAATAAGCGAAAAAACAAAACAACCGGTTCCGTCCCAACCTTATCAAGTTTATTTCTGGGATATAAAAAATAAGCGTGTAAATTTAATTAATATCAATGATAACGAATGGAGGGGAAAAATGAATTTCAAGAGAACTAGAGTCCAGTAACATTCAGACCGAGTAAGCATTCCCTCTGTTTACAGAGGGATGGCCCACGGAATCTGATACACAAGGACTCTAGAACCTTGAGGTGATATGAGGAACGGAACCTAGATAAAATCAAAAACACATTTCCTGCTATTTATTACATGCTCTTTTATTGAATTTATTGAAGTTAAAAAAACAACTGCCGTCTGAAGTTATTAGGCAAAACCAAATAATCATATTTTACTTCAATAAAAACGTAATACACTATTTACATTATTCGGACTATTGTACTCATCTTTGTAAAAAATGGTTGCTGAAGACATTAGGTTTATAATACCCAGAAATTCATACACAGAGGTCCTCAAGGACACATGACACAGCGGATAAAGGCGTTGGTTAGATCCAGTGACAGGACCCAAAGAGTGTGAGTTCAATATCCGGCAGTGGAGTACTTGAAGAGGGGAATTAACAGGTGATAACTGATAACTGACATCCATTAAACATGGAATAAAGGCAATAAATAAAGGGACCAGTTTCGACATTCCAACCACCGAAACATTGTAATAAATATGGCGACAAAGATGAGGACAATAGTCCGAATAAGGTAAATAGTGTACATAATACCTCATCTCAGAAATATAGACAGATACTGAAAGGCCGAAACGTTGTAATAAATATGGCGACAAAGATGAATACAATAGTCCAAATAATGTAAATAGTGTACATAATACCTCATCTCAGAAATATAGACAGATACTAAAGGGCCGAAACGTTGTAATAAATATGGCGATAAAGATGAGGACAATAGCCCGAATAATGTAAACAGTGTACATAATACCTCATCTCAGATATATAGAAAGATACAAAAAGGTAATAAAATCATCACAAATTGATCAACACCTATAATATAACAAACACATATGATAAGTCTTTAAATCCTTTACATTTTAAAGTAGTGACCCTTCTTCTTAGTAATCTATTCATTAATTTTGTTCTTTTTTTTTTTACTTCAGCAAGTTCAGTTTCCGACGTGGTAGTTTTAATTGTTTCCTACAAGCCTGCTTTGCTGTTATATAGCTGGCCACCTTCATATAATTTCATCTTCACAATAGGTCATAGATTTTCGATGGGATTCAGATCAAGACTTGATGGTGGCCATTCAATTATCTTATCTCCAGTAAATCTTTTATGCTCAAAGAATGCACAAGTAAGCTTAGATACATGAGCAGAAGCATTGTCATGCATAAATACATGCTTCACATTGAAACTGCTAGACTGGGACATGTACCATAGAATTAAATTCTTGTTCATGAAATCACAATATTTAGAACTGTCCGGTTTAACTCCTGCATCGACTTTGAATAGTCCAATAATGGTTTGGTCGACAATTCCAGTTAAAATCATAACACTACCTTCCCCCTCCTTGTTGCCTTCTTTAAGCCACAGACACATCTGAATTGGATAAAATCCATCGTTTAGCCATCTATAAGGAAATCCATATCAGTTACCGTGTTATACCAGCTATACTTTTTGGAAAAAAAATATTACAAGCGATATATTTTTGAAGAAAAAATATTGCCAGGAATAGATTCTTGAAGGAAAAACGATTACCAGCAATACATTTGATAAAAAAAAAATTACCAGCAATAAAAATTTTGTCGGCATTAAATAATCCATTGAGGTTGATATACCGTAAAACAAGACCAACCATCCATGAAACCAACCTGATGCCTGAAAGCGCGGGTAGCACTGAACCATATATATATATTGTTGTACAGAACTTTATAATAGCAAGGAATAA
>OZ010614.1:37452669-37515169 GCA_963932145.1 Acanthosepion lycidas | reverse complement strand
TATATATATATATATATATATATATATATATATACTTTATTTTTATTAAACAGTATTAATTACATTTACCAGCCTTAATGTTCGAGGAATTTTGTAGAAGATATGCCTTCTCCGACAGAAATCGAACCTGTATTCTTATACGGAAACTGACATTTATAAGAAGGCAGTTTCGAAAATAACCTTTCCCTATAATATATCGAACATGAACGACCTCATAAAAAAAACAAAAAAAAAAACACGCACATATACATGCATACACACGCACACTGATCTGACAGGCTATACCATTTAGCCACAGAGAAGCGTCTAGTTAGCAAATTACTGTTTTTAACGCACATTCTTCGACAATTTTTCTCGATCGATCATATCTGCTCATGAAACGTATCTTAACGTAAACAATGACAACATATCATTAAATGGATTAAGTCCGATCATTATTTAATATATTTTCTGTTTGTTGTGTTATTTGCATACATAGTCTGAACTTTGCTAACCTGAAGCTTCTCTGTAGCTAAATAGTATAGCACGGTTTCCGTAGAGGAATACAGGTTCGATTCGTGTCGGAGAATGCATAATTTCTTCGAAATTTCCCGAAAATTCAGGTCGGTAAATATAATTAATACTGTTTAATTAAATACAGAGCATTTACATTGTATCTTTAAAAGTAACGCTTCTCTGTGGCTGAATGGTTAACAGCACGTCAGATCAAATGACGTTTCCCATAAGTTTCGTATTCCAGTCAGAGAGCAAATATTTTCTACGAAATTTCTCGTACATTTAGGCCAGTAAATATAATTAATGCTGTTTAATTAAAAAAACAAAAAAAAAACAAAAAAAAAAAAACAGAGCAATTACTTAAATAAATTATATCTATAAAAATAACGTATAAACGGAATATATATATATATATATATATATATATATATATATATATATATATATATATATATATATATATATCAGCAGCCATACACAGCTGGTCGATGAGAAAAAGCGTTCAATTAGAATAGAGCAAAAACAGCATGTTTAGATGTAACAGAGTCTATCTTCCTCAATTACTTTCATTAAAGACATTGAATATCATATATTACACACACACACATATATATATATATATATACATTATTTTCCAAATTTTTGCTACACGGGTTTTGTGAGCTTCATCAGGCGAAGAATGTTTATTTCCACATATTATTATGTATCAAAATAAATGTAGCAAAAAATAATAAAAAGAAAAAAAAAAGAAAGAAAAATAAAGTATAATATACCAGGGCCCATCAAGTATATTACGCGCTGCTTTCCTCTGTCCCTCTTTCCTTCAATCTGTCCTGTGAGTATCTGATTTTCCAAGCCTTCCTTCCTTCCTCATTATATGCCCCAGAAACCTCAAGTTCACTTCCTGATGTTAAGTACAAGTTTCTTTTTTGTTTCCATTTTCTCTAAAGCCTCATCGTTGTTTACATGTTCTGTTCATGTTATCCTTAGCATCCTCCTGTAGAACCACATTTAAGTTGCTTCAAGTCTCTTCTTCTTCTTTGAGATTTTCTAGCATTCTCTGCCACAAAGGAGGACAGATATCACGTAACAGTACAGTATTCTTTTCTTCGTTTCTAACGATGTTTTTCTGTTTCCTAATACTCTGCTTATCTTTTGGAAGACATCTTTGGCCATCCCAATACGTCTTCGGATGTCAGTATCGCTCTTTCCGTTCTCTGTTATTAGGTTGGTGCAAAAAATAATGACGTAATAATGTCGTTTTTTGACGTATTTTCTAATGTCAAAAAACGACATTATTACGTCATTATTTTTGAACCAACCTAATAGAACACCATTCATTTTAAATATATTTTTTTTACCAAGATTTCTCAAATGCGCATGCAGATAGACGGAATACACAGTGTTTAATAAATCAAATCAGGGCGTCTATTTCAAATACGAAGTCTCCTCTATAATAACGTTTGAAATGATATATATATATATATATATATATATATAATATATATATATATATATGTGTGTGTGTGTGTTTATGTATTATTACTTTAAACTTATTGCTTCAAACGTTATTTTTAGTGACTAACACGTATTTGAATTGATAACCCTGTATTTTTTTTATTTTCACCATCTGGAAACAAAAGCACACACGCGCATGCACATATACATACACGGACACCCGCACGCATACACACATATATACTTTGAACTTATTCAACAGATTCAAACATTCACCTCGTTAAAATACCAGGATGTAGCCTGTAGCCAACACATGGTTCTTGATAATGACTGCAACAGTAGACGAAATATGAACATCTCAATTTTGTAACATCATATTTGAAAATTAGAAAAATACAATAAATTATTAAACAGACAGACCTTGTCGGCTGAATTTAATAAAGATTTATTTTATGAATACATGATACATAAACATACCTTATATATATATATATATATATATATATATATATATATATATATATATATATACGTAAGCAAATATATGGATATAGATCCGACAGTATGAAGAAAAATATACGGAAAAAACAAACAAAAATTGAATTAATAATGTTAATTATATTTTATGAATATGTCCTGAAGATGGTTTATTAGACCGAAACGTCCGACGTTGACATATTAACATTAAAACAGCATTATTGCATATAAGGATTTTTGTTTGTTTTTTCCGTATATTTTTCTTCATATATATATATATATATATATATATATATATATATATATATATAAAGAAATATAGTCTTAAGGTGTGCTATATTTATGGGATAGAGTGCTCAATATCAGAAATAGAGTGTGTGTGGCCTGACGATTGCGTCTAGCATGAAACAGACTGTCGCCTCTAAGTGTTGACTTCTATGTTCACTTTTATATTTATGTATATATATATTATTTGGGGGATTTAGGTTAATCATATAGTAATTCGTCGAACCTAGAATAATCCTTAACAGAATGCAGAAAGCAATGGACGGCCCTTTCGTCTTACCTGGGACTCATCAGCAGTGTGTTTCCACTACCTAGAATCGAATCCGGACTGTTTCGATACAACGCAAACCTCATACTAACTGTACCACGGGCCTCGGTGACGAGGAAGGCACGAACTAGACTAGATATAGCGCCGGTGGCAGTCGTGGCTCTTGGGACACTGTTCCGAGGTTATCTGAATAATTGGATGAGTATCGCTGTGGAACTGAGGGAGTAGCGGCGCTACATCGAGTCTAGTAGTACAGTTGGTATGACGTTTGCCTTGGATGCGCACTGCTGATGAGTCCCTGTTGAGGATTATTTTAGGCCCTACGAATTACTATATATATATATATATATATATATATATATATATATATATATATATATATATATATATAAACAGCAGCTCCTATTGCTAGTAATGCATTATTCTGGGTCACTGGCGTATTTCGTATAGATAAAACGTTAAATTTTCCCCCTCTCTCTGCCGTGCGACGATAGCCCAGGGGTAGGATCTCTGACGTCAAATCGGTCGTTTTTCGATCTCGGCTTAAAGCAATCGAACGTCTAACCATACTGAAGAGCTGTGATACAGCGAAACAATCTGTGGATGAGAATATATTTATTTGTGTGCGTGTAAAATATTTTAGATATATCTATAATATATTTATAAAAGGACAATATGAATAAATATGTATAAATATATATATACGTTGGTGTGTGTTTGTGTGTTTCATTTTTTTTTTTTTTTTTTAGATATAACTACAATATATTTGTAAAAGTACACTATTAACAAAGACAAAAGGAAAACTTATCTTAGTCGACGTGTTTCGTCCTCTGACGGAATTTATGAAGGCAAATGTGAGAATTTTATTTTGCAACAAGTATTTATAAGTAAAAGTAAATATATGGTAGATTTTCAAGATTTTTAAATTTAAGAGACGCTCATAAATAGTTAACCTGATGAATGGTTAACGGGAAGGTCTGGTTAAATTATGGAAGATGCTAAGTGACAAAAGTTAATGTCTAATAAACGAAAATAAGTCAATGATGTCACTAGATTATGAATTTATCCATTTTGTTTTTACTTTTGAACATTTTTATATTCATGTGGATAGGAGTAATTCATTCAGGAAAGGAGATATTTGAAAATTTATATATTCTTAAGATTCGATAGCGACATTTGCGAGAATTTTCCCTTTTAATAATTATGGCATTCTTTAGATCAAAGTTATGTTTGAATTTATTCCTATGTATAACTAATACGTTTGACAAATTGTTGTGTACAAGATCCCTTTTGTTTTCACAGATACTTTTTAAAAACATTTCTGCAAGTTTCCCCAAAGTATTGTGAAGTTGTGACAGTTTATTATACCGCGTGTCCATAAAGTTCGTGTGCACTTTAAAAATTATAACTTTATTTGTATCTGCGATAGAAATAATCTGTAAAAAATGTTATAAAGTTTAATGTACCTAGTTTTAAGGATAGCTAAAATAACTAATGTGATTTCAGTCATTATTGTAAATCAGTTGGCAAATGTTTTCCGTGAACTGCAAAATCATATTGCCCTTTGTATTGCTAGTGATGGAGGATATGTGGAAACTTAAATAAAATTTCAATAAAACCTTAAAAAACATAGATTTACTTCATTCTAATCCTTTTTACAAATTATTTCTATCGTAAATACAAATAAAGTTATAAATTTTAAAATACACACGTACTTTACGGACACCCTGTATATATATATATATATATATATATATATATATATATATATATATATATATATATATATATATCTGTGTGTGTATGTGTGTGTGCGTGCGTGTGTGTGTCTGTGTGCTTCACAATTATTATTTATTAAATGTAGAAGCAGTTAAATGTAACGGCCTCTTCTACTCCAAAAGCTTCTTCTCTGGCACTTCCCGACAGTGGAACTCCCTTCCTCGTACTTGCTTCCCTGATAGCTATAATCTTCAAATATTCAAATTTAATGTCAGTCGACATCTTCTGATGTCTTGAGCCTGATCGCCGTCCTTCTCTTTATCCTTTCTTCAAACACCCCTCTCTACTCTTACTTTCACCCTCTGTAACCCGTTGTGTGCTAATGGCACTCCTGCCTTGCTTGGGATGAAATGCTTAATTTTTTTTTCTTTTAAATCTCTTTATGCTTTGCTTAGTTTCTGTAAAGTATTTTTCATTCATTCAGTGTCCCTTTGGATTTCTGTGCCTCATTTTCTATCGTTAATACCAGATTTACTTACTGCATATCAGTGTTTCCCAACTTTTTCTTTTCTCATCACCCACTTGTATAGTCAATATTCAAAAATATACAATGATGAGTAAAATATCTTTCGATGGGCACTTTTCCTGCTTTGATAAATTTGAGTTGTCCAATGTGATAAAAACGAATATAAAAGCAATTTTATATCATATAAAAATTATCCTGAGGTCACTTCTTAATTTTACGAGTAAAGTTGTCATATCTGATTTATATAAAAACAAAAAATATTATTTTGTTTGAAGAACTATCTGAATATCAAATTTGTGGTTCTGATCATATACATGATAGTTTTGGATGTAGTTGTAATTACTTGATAAATTATTTTCGATTGTAGATGCTACTGAATAAGTAGGTATTATTATATGTCTGCTTTCATCTAATTTATTATCATTGTTGTTGTTGATAATAATGTTATTTCATTTTTTGTTGTATATTTTGCATGCCTTTCTCTTAGCACTGTCAATGAAATAAGGATATTGGAGAATTTTGAAAATGTTTTCTATGTATATTTTATCTTTGGGTAATTATTGGGGGCTGCAGATTCTTAGTGCTCTTAAATAGAATCCTATAATTATTCCCATTTTATCCTGTTACAGTGGTGAGAATAAAAATTAATAAGGTCATTCTTGTTGGTGGATTTTCTGTATACCTCCTCGTTATTAGTTCTACATAGCATGATATCAAGGAAGGGTAAAGTGTTGTTTGATTCAAAGATAAAGTGTATTGCGGATTCGATGTTATTACGTTTATTGACAAGTGTAAAATTATGTTTTGCGAATATATTAACAGAAAATCATCTATGTATCTGAAATAAAAAAATTCTGTGATAAAATATTTTTGAAAGGACCTGTTTCTAGAAATTCCAAAAATAGACAAGCCAAAATGCCATTAAGAGGTGATCCCATCACTAAACCAAATGTTTGTCTTTAAAAACTGTTATCGAAGGTAAAAGAAAACATTGATTAAATGGCACATTTTTATAATCTTGTATGTATCAATAGGTTAATTTATTTTCGTTTTTGTTAAGTATGTTTTTAGTAAATTTAGGTATTTCTTTATAGGAACATTTGTATATAAAAAAATTTAAATAAGTAGGGCGTTACCTATTCAGGATATCCAGTTCATGTATTTTAGGGAATTCGTAGAGTGTGCGTGTTTTCGGGTGGTGTTCGATAAGTTTTCACCAGGAACGATCTTCAGTTTTTAAGAATTGCTTGGTTTCGTTTTCAAATTTGCATGTCTCTTTTATAGTCTATTTCGTCATAGATCTTCGATAAGAGGTCTCTTTTTCTGTCGATAAATATGTTTGTCCATAATTATAATTCCACCGCCTTTGTCGGAAAGAGATTCATGAATGTTTTTGTTATTTGATATTTCTGTCAGAGCTTTCATATATCTGCGAGAAATTGTGATTTTATTAATTTTTTTTTTTTTTTTTTTTTTTTACGAGCTTGGCTGTAATTAGACCCTGATATATCCTTTGTTGAAATCTGAGTCATTATGTTGCTAAGAACTAAGAGCTGCTAATTGTGTATTCGAGGGTTTAAATTTGGATAAATTTGTAATTAAGCCTTTTCTGCCGACTCTAGCCCATTTAGATGAAAACAGACATATAATACTACCTTCTAACTCCTTAACATCTATACGTATATAATATGCATATATGTATATAATATGTATATATAATATATATATATATATAATATATATAATAATATATATAATACATATAATATATATATATGTATATAATACTATCTTCTAACTCCTTAACATCTATATGTATATAATATGCATATATGTACATAATATGTATATATAATATATATATAATAGTAAATATATATATTTATAATAATATATATAATAATATGTATATAATGCGTATATATATGTGTATATCTATATAATACTACCTTCTAACTCCTAAACATCTATATGTATATAATATGCATATATGTATATAATATGTATATATAATAATATAATATATATATAATAATATATATAATAATATATATATAATACGTATATATAATATGTATATATGTATATAATACTACCTTCTAACTCCCAAACATTTATATGTATATAATATGCATATATGTATATATAATATATATATATAATAATATAATATATATACAATAATATATATAATAATATGTATATAATGCGTATATATAATATGTGTATATCTATATAATACTACCTTCTAACTCCTTAACATCTATATGTATATAATATGTATATATAATATGTATATCTAATATATATAATAATATAATAGTATATATATATATATATATATATATATATATATATATATATATATTATTTATTTATTATAATTTTATCATATAGACAAATCCATTTTACTCACTGCAAAGATGCAACTTCGTTTCAGTGCATTTCAACTGCACTTCGACGGGTGAGAGACGAAAATGGTTATGAACAATCCTGCTTGTAGGCAAGCCGTATGTAAAAAGTCACTTTTTTTCCATTTGTTTGAGAAGAAAAATATTAAATAAATAATTATCGCTCTACTATTGGTATGGAACCCTCTTTTGGATTAATGCTGTAAACGTTGGAATTTATATATTACTTTCGTTCTCATCGCATTGTATATAGTAATATATATATATGATAATATATATATATATATAATATGTATATATATATATATATATATATATATATAATACTACCTACTAACTCCTTAACATCTACTATCCAAATCAATATCTCCAATATTAACAATATCAAAAGACTTACAACTACATCCCAAACTATTATAAATATGATGAGAATAAAAAAAATAATCATCACAATAATAATTATAAAGCAGTATATATAAAATAAACAGTCAAAAATGCTCATCACATTGCATTGGAGAAACTTACACAATTTTTAAAAAAAAGTATCTATGTAGGCAAAAGGGATCTTATATGCAACAATTTATCAAATGCATTAGTTATACATAGAAATAATTTCAACCACAATTTTGATCTAAAGAATGGTACACTTATTAAAAAAGAAAATTCCTGCGAGTGTCGCAATCGAATCTTAAGTATTAACCTATAATTATTCCATATTTTATCCTGTTACAGTGATGGAAATAAAAATCGATAAGGTCATTCTTGTTGGTATCCTCATTATTTCATCCACAATACTAAGAGAAATACACACAAAATATACGACTGGGAAAGAGATAATAACATTATTAATAACAATGGCAATAAAGTAGATAAAAATATATGCATTATACTACCTACTAGCTCCTTAACATGTTCTATCCAAAATAATTTATTCAATCTTAACATTAAAATAATTACAATAACATCCAAAATTATCATGGATATTATCAGGACCAAAAATACCGATCAAAATAACAATTCTGAAGCAGGTATATATAAAATAAACAGTTAAAACTGCTCTTCACAATACATTGGGGAAACTTGCAGAAATTTTAAAAAATGCATCTATGAACACAAGAAGGATCTTATACACAATTTATCAAATGCATTAGTTATACATAGAAATAAATTCAAACACGACTTTGATCTAATAAATGCCACACTTATCAAAAGAGAAAATATCTTACATCGATGGAAAAATTCTCGAGAGTGCTGCTATCGAATTTTATCAAAATATATATCTGCTCCCTGGATTTTTTTTACTTCTTTCCCAAGCCAACATACATAACTATAAAAATGTTAAAAAATTAAAAGAAAACAGTTAGATTCATAACGTCCTTTTATCTTAAAAAAGAAATAATTGCAAACATCATTTACTCACTTTCGTTTATTAGATATTAAATTATGTCACTTAACATCTTCCATAATTTACCTAGACTGTTCAGTTAGCCTGATTCATATTTATGGGGGTCTCTTAAATTTAAAACTTTTGGAAAACTAACAAGATTTTACTTTTATTTATAAATACTTGTTGCAAAATGAAATCCTTACATTTGCCTTGATAAAGTGCGTCAGAGGACGAAACGTGTCGGTAAAGATAAGTTTTTCCTTTTCTCTTTATTTATATTGTGCTTTCACAGGTATATTGTAGTTATATCTAAAAATAAATTACACAGACACACAAGAGCGCTCAACACGAAGATACACACACACACACACACACACACACACATATATATATATATATATATATATATATATATATATATATATTGGTTAATAAATGAATAGACAGTTATCCAGGTTATGATCCATTTCTTTCTGAAAAATACTTCTTTAGGCAAATAACGATTTTAATGATGGAATTAATTCTATATACAAGTAGGGAAATGTTTAAAAGACGTCGTCTGAAAACATTCTTTTTAGAACGAAACGCGTCGGAAAAATTTTTCTGTTTTGTTATTTATTTATTATTGGTATATACATATATACTGGTGTATATATATATATATATATATATATATATATATATATATATATATATATATATATATATATATATACTGGTGTGTATATATATATATATATATATATATATATGTGTGTGTGTGTGTGTGTGTGTATTTATTATAAATTAACTGATTTAAAACATGGAAAAATATTTTAAAATAGTAGTTAAATAAAACGTATTCTAATCTGAACATACTCCAAAAAATCGTTAAGTATACAAATAGAAAAAATGTCAGAATTCGTTGAAAAATACATCCCCACCCGTACCTAAATTCTTTTTCGAACGTAACAAATAACTGATACAACAAAAGTTAATAAAACTGAACACGCTACCTTGTCTGGATGACTGGATTTCTCTGTATCCTTGGTAGCTGTAAATGATGAATTTCCGTTGCAGTTAAAACTCAGTAAATTTTTAAAAATAAATTCCTCCAAAATTTGCTTGAGGATGAAATGGAACTAACGTTTTTAATTTAATTACAAAATTAAATTTACAGTTTTTAGCTTCCATTTTTGAAACATGGTTATTACTGTGCAGCGAAAAAACATATTTTAAATCGATTAATTTATGATATTAATGTTCTGTAAATTTACACTGAGCACTATTTTGTAAAAAATAAAAATATCAATAAGAATACTGGATTATATATCTTACTGTTCTTTCTTTTTATTTAATATATATATATATATATATATATATATATATATATATATATATATATATATATATGTTTGAAACAGTACAGAAGCGTATTAAGGCATTAAAAACAAGAAATTTTATATTATGGACCATGATAGATTTAAAACAAAAACAAACACCAGTCGATCGGTTTCGTCCCCCTCTCATCAGAACTGTTAACGGGGAACTAAAATTATGAGGAAAAGAAAAAGAAAAAGTCTGTTATGGATGACATGAATGATTGGACAGGGAGAAAAAAAAATTATAAAAATTATACTAACAAAGATGCTAGAAACGCAGCACAGCAAGTCCAAACAAACAATCTCTTTGTTTGCAAAGAGTAGGTTGCCTGGACCTGATGTAAAGCGTCTCCAACACCTTTAGATGGAATAATGAGTGCGAGCTGGCCAAAACGGAAAACCAGTTCACACTGAAATCCATCGCACAAGTGGGATTCTTTATAAAGTGATCCGCAATCGAAGACCCATACGTGTTACGAATGGTATCGCCCAAAGAAAAATGTTTATTCAGTATTATAGCAGGTGCGTGTTGTTTAATTCTAACGTCCAACCGCTGTGTCGTTCTACCTATATAGTCGCATCCATAACTACATTTGAAATGGTAAATAACAGAATTAATACATACACGTAGTGGCGTACACACATACATTCACACGTGAGCAAACACATGCAAACTCACGAACGTAGCGCGCATACTAGCATACGTAGCTAAGAAAAAATAAGCGTAAAACCAATAAAAAGTGTATAACTTATTTTTTTTTTTAACTTCATCTAAAAATGAGAAAATCGGCAGACAATAGCTGATACCTCCCGACGAGTGAACTGAATGATTATATAAAAGGTTCGTATACGAAACTCTGGAGTCAGGATGCTGAATATAATATCAATCAGCTAAGTCAAAAATATTATATTTATATTAATCCTGTATATATATATATATATATATATATATATATATATATATATATATATATATATATATATCTTAAACGTCATTCTAGTGGATACTCATATTTGAATAGACGCTTCGTTTAGAGAAAAAATATGCGTCCTCCGGCAGCACATATTTTTCTCTATTAAGATTCTCCTAATACTGAGGCAGGTAGACGAAAAATAAATAAATATGATGTTTAATAAATAAACGGACTGTCTACTCAAATTCGAATATTCACTAAATAAGATTTAAGTAATGCAAATCTGTCGGATGAATGAATAAAACATTCATCCCTTTCTTTATATATATATATATATATATATATATATATATATATATATATATATATATATATATATATATAAAGTTATCTCCTGTTTAGGCGTTCTTTTTATAGATACAAATATTTAAGTAAATGCTCTGTTTATAATAAACAGTATTAACAACTTTTACCGGCCTGAATATCCGAGAAATTTCCATAGAAAATATGTGTCCTCCGAGGGAAATCATGGAAAATTGTAGTTTTAAAAACAGTAAAAATCGACCTTGCTAACCAGGCGCTCCCTCGTAGCTAAACTGGTATATCACGTCAGGCTATATGAGAGTTCCTTTTAGGAGACTGATTAAAAAAAAAAAACATGATTAGGCAGTAATTATTGTTTAAATTAATCTTCTTCTAATCTTATTAATGGTTTAGCGTGAGAAAAAAAGTGAAGTAAATTGAATGAAACTCGGAGTGTTTTTGTTTTTGTGCCGTTATTTTACTTATTTTTAGTTTGTTTAAAACTCAGTCCCGCTGAATCAAAGAACGCAGTGGATCATATCAGCAACGTGAACTTCTGATCTGTATAAATAGATGGATTATTATTATTATTAGTTTGGTGCAAAATTAATGACGTAATAATGTCGTTTTTTGACGTATTTTTAACATCAAAAAACGACATTATTACGTCATTATTTTTGCACCAACCTAATATATATATATATATATATATATATATATATATATAGATAGATAGATAGATATTAGGTTGGTGCAAAATTAATGACGTAATAATGTCGTTTTTTGACGTATTTTTAACATCAAAAAACGACCTTATTACGTCATTATTTTTGCACCAACCTAATATATATATATATATATATATATATATATATATATATATAGATAGATATTAGGTTGGTGCAAAATTAATGACGTAATAATGTCGTTTTTTGACGTATTTTTAACATCAAAAAACGACATTATTACGTCATTATTTTTGCACCAACCTAATATATATATATATATATATATATAAATATGTAATGAAAAACAAATCACTTTAATGTACCATTACGATAATTTATTTCACCTAAATCCTTTTTTAAGGATTCAGGATCATCAGGTAATTCTTCCAACAACGAA
Organism: Acanthosepion lycidas; assembly: GCA_963932145.1. Taxonomy (NCBI): domain Eukaryota; kingdom Metazoa; phylum Mollusca; class Cephalopoda; order Sepiida; family Sepiidae; genus Acanthosepion; species Acanthosepion lycidas. The sequence goes on along the minus strand of OZ010614.1, from coordinate 37,502,440 downwards.
TTGAGAAAAAAAAAAAAAAAAAAACTATGCTAATGTATATAAATTAGACCAAAAAAATTTTTTTTTTTTTTTTTCTCAATTCGTTGTTGGAAGAATTACCTGATGATCCTGAATCCTTAAAAAAGGATTTAGGTGAAATAAATTATCGTAATGGTACATTAAAGTGATTTGTTTTTCATTACATATTAGCTCTGTCCTAACATTGAGCTCTCAGGATTTCATCCTCTTTGGATTTACCAATTCGGTTTACCAAGTTCCTTATAACTTAAATATATATATATATATATATATATATATATATATATATATATATATATCTAGATAGATAGATAGATATTAGGTTGGTGCAAAAATAATGACGTAATAATGTCGTTTTTTGACGTATTTTTTAACGTTAAAAAACGACATTATTACGTCATTATTTTTGCAACAACCTAATATTATTATTATTATTAGTTGTAGTAGTAGTAGTAGTTTTAACCCGTGTAAATTTCATAGTCTTCCTATTTTTCTCTTAAGTCTTAATTCTTAAGTTAATGATTGAATAAGCTCACGGTGAATTCTACAACAATAAAATATCCGTAGAAATTTTCCTATCACATTCTCTTAATATTTGAGCTTAACAACTTTAACAAAATATTGTACAGTGTAACCCGGATATAAGAGACCCGGATATAAGAGAAACCCGGATATAAGATTGATTTTCTCTAGTCCCAAATTAGAGCCTGTGCTAATGTATATAAATTAAACCAAACCCGGATATAAGAGAAACCCCCCGGATATAAGAGACTTCTTCTCCTGTCCCGATAACTCTCTTATATCCGGGTTACACTGTAATAAGAATCATAAATATAAACGCCGGTCGTTATTTGAAGAAGTAAGGGGGTACAAATGAAAAGATTTGGAAATGACATCTTTTTCCATCACACTGAAAAATCCGTTAAACACTTCTGTGGTCTCTTCTTTCTTTCGTTCTCGAACTGAAATCAAATCATATATTTCTTCCTCTTTCCACACTATCAAAACAGAATAGTCCATTACATATAAGGTGTTGGTGGGGCATAGTTTTAGCTAAGTTGGTCGTTATTTTAAGAAGTGGGTACAAATGAAAAGATTTGGAATTGACATCTTTTTCTATTTCACTGAAACTGCCGTTGAACACTACTGTATTCCCTTCTTTCTTTCATTCACTCGTTTTCTCAATGGAACAACGTCGTGCCTTTTCCCCTCTTGCCACGCGATCAAAACAGAATAGTCTATTACTTATGAGGTATTGGCAGGACGTAAAAGTCGTGCGAAATAACAGAAGGAGGAACAAGCATAATTATATTAAGATTATTATTGTGTCCAGAATCTTAGATTCTTTGAGGAGGGAATTAAAAAAAATTCATAGCAGGTAGTTGCCATTACTAAAAATGAGGTTCTTGACAAAAATTTATTTAAAAAAAAATTACTGATAGTTCAGCCAATACAAGGCCCAAGAGCCAGTCATGGTAGAGGGTTACTGAGGTCGAGGAAGATTGTAAGGGTGTGTGAAGAGGGAAGTAAGAAGGTATTAATAGGATAAGTAAGATAGATATCGGGTAACCCTGGGCTTAAAGACAACCAAGATTTTTGTTATTAGGAAAGGATTCTCTTGGAAGTTCGATCCCCAATGAAACAGTTCTGACGGAAAAGCTGTCTGAGTGGAACTGGCTCAAAGGATCACGAAGAGAATGGGGTTGGTTTGCCATCGTGAACACGGTATGTCGGGTCCTAGCTGTAAAGGTCTGAACTGGTGGAAGTAAAGAATGTAGCGCTTTAGAACATTTACCATGGAAAAATTAATTGAATAGCGAGAGGCTTGAGATGTTTTGTCTCTGGGAAAGCGGTTTCAGTTCCTCCTCGAAGGTAATGGAGATGGTTTGCCACCATGAACACGGCATGGAGTGTCCTAGCTGTGAAGGTCTGAACTGGTGGCACTAAGGGGTGTAACTCATCCGAACATTTGCCATGTCAATAGCAAAATAGTTGCGAAAGGATAATGGAATAAGGGTTCACTCTTGGTCTTTAGGTGAAGCATATACTGAAGACAAATAGACAATATATTTTACGAGTTTGACATTGGGTTGCGTTGGTGGATTTTACGACATATAAACACGCGCCGGATTGTTTATGCCGAAATATTGAGTCTTTAGTCAAATATTCATCGGGTTTATACTCCAGTTTACAAGCATCCGCCTCGGAAGACGACTCCTTTTGGGAGCGATCAATCAACACAACATAACCCTCATAAACACATACACACACACACACACACACACACATATATATATATATTCAACAATAAAAAACTATTAAAAAATTAAAATCTTCAGGCACACTGGGTTGTAGATTAATATTCTTTCGTTTTTTTATTATTATTTCATTTAGATTCCTCGACTAGTTTCGGCCAAAATGGCCATCATCAGGAGAAAAAATATTTCTGCTTGCTGGTAGCAGTAAACTACAGAAATGAATGTCTTGCTGGAGAAAATGAACTTTTGTCTGTAGTTTTCATTTGTTTTTTTTTATCATTTTAACATGAATCTTTTAACATTCCTTGTGTTGGTCAAACAGTCTCTTTTAAGTTGTTATTTGAGATAAGAGCTGGATGGATCTATGCTTTCCTGAATTCCCTTGGTCAGTTTGACAGTTTTATTGGTCCTGTAGAGGGGATGTGTCTCTGTTAAGTGTTTGTGTGTGTGTTATTTGGTTCTTAGGGAGTGAGTGAGTATGATATGTGTAAGCGTGTGTATTGCTGTGGGTGTGTGTTATCATTTGGCTCATTAGGGAGTGAGTGAGTATGATGCGTGTAAGTGTGTATATTGGTGTGGGTGGGGGGTATAAGTGTGAGGCCTCAACACCTCCGAAAGCATGTCTGTCTTGTGTGGGTGAGAAATGTGGGTAGGTTTTGATTTGTTGAGTTATGTATTAGTACTATCTATATTGTTAAATTTATGGTTTAGCCCGGCTGGATATTGTGTTTTTAGACGTTGTATCCACTTATTTTCACGGATCTCTAAAATCTTTCTAATGTTATCTGCTCTGAACTTTATATATATATATATATATATATATATATATATATATATTATTCCAAGGTCATTTTGCAACTTATTCAAGATGATCTTCGCCCTCTCTGACATTCTAACGTTCTATCCTGGAGTAAAAAGGTGCCTCACAGATTTCACGTACGTTTTCATTTTCAAATCTTTTTTCGTTGCTGTTTGGACTGTCATAGGTGAAACTCCTCTCTTACGAGCCAAACGTCTTATGGATTGAGTTGGATCTTTTCTAATTGATCTCTTTAGCTCTAAGTTGAAATGATGATCCCTCTTCCTCTTGTGACCTCCTGATCCAGCTTTCCTCTCTATTGTTCCTCTTTTTTAAACTTATTCACCGTTTTCTGGTAGGTTCTTGAATGGACTTTGAAGATGGAAGCCAGAGTATGAATGTTTATATAATTACTGAAGGCCTATATGATCTTTTTCCTCTCACCATTGCTCATTTGGAAAGACAGTGGGGACTGACACAAAACGATTTTTACCTGTTCTCTTTCTAGCTGAATAGCTCAAAGGATTTTTCAGTGATTCTTACGACAAATGGTGTCAAATGGCTATACGTTTTATCTGAAAACCTGGAAAAAGGAAACTCAATTAGTTTAGTGTTTTTTAGATATTAAACATTTTATGGGATGGACAATTATGGCGTTACACAATTTGGACAATGCTGTTACACTCGGTAGATATTCAGCCAACAGTGAAATGCATTGAACATCGTTAAGTTGCAATAGTAACTACAGTAATTGATCTATTTGTTTTTTACGGCTTATCAACCTTTCCTGGGTTATGTAAATTCGGAAAATATTTTTAGATTGGCATTTTTTTTGGTGATAATAATGATTTACTGATACAAGTCTTACTAATTAACCCATAGCTGGAGGGAGAAGAGGCATATTTATACCTTTACCAATGGTAAGTGGATATAACGAGCACGACTGAAATTGGAACTGGGTTCTCCGATTTTCAATTCTAAGCCGTTATCCTATGCACCACCCGCACATCCTAGCATAACAGCACCTGCTATTCTCACAACATTCCCAAGGGAATTTTCGCGTAAGTTAACATCCAAGCTTACAGCACCTGATATTCCTAAGTGGTCAACCATTTAGGTACTGACAAGTCCTACTAATTAATTAACTCACAGCTAGAAGATTGATTAATTCGTTTTTTACGGTTTATCGACACTTTTCAGGTGATTTAAAACCGGAAAATATTCTTAAATTGTAAGAATTTTTTTTGTGGGGTGAGGAGAAATGATGGCTCAGTGATACAATTCCTACTAATTAATCCATATAGCGGGGGAGAAAAGCGAAAAGGTGGATTCTTATTTTTCCCAAGGGTAAATCGATAATAACAAACCTGGTTGAAATTGGCTCTTCGATTTCTTATTTTCTTTAGTTTCTTGTAAATATTTTTTGTATTCATATTGTAAATACTAATTCTGGCTAGGTTTTAGAATTGTCGTTTTATTCCCCCTCCCATCACAGACAATGAATTGTAAATATGGGGACTAGTTAGTATTTTCATAGAGACAAAGAGGTATTATGGTGGTTGTAGTAAGAAAGGTACGTATGAATGTGTTGTTTTGGTGTAAGGAATATTGTTTTGTACGATTGGGTCAGTGTTTGCGGCTAGCTAAGTTATAGTTAAGACAGAAGAAGACCGTCCTTTCCCCAATCCCCCCCTTCGGCCTTGTGCCACCTTTCTGTATTAAACAGAATAAATATCGCTATTCGATTTCCAATTCTGAGCCGTTATCCAATACACCTCCCGCACATTCAAGCTTAGGCAAACATTGGTTTGGGTTTATATTGTAGTCTGCAAGCATCCGCCCGAAAAGATGGCTCCTTTTTTAGTGGTGGTGGTGGGTTCTTTCTCTTTTTCAGGGGGTATTGTAATGTCAACCAATCATAACCATGCAGCAATACGCCAACGAGAATTTATTTTATTTTATTTTTATACCAGGGTCTTTATTGTTTCTCAAAAATGCATTTTTACTTTCTGACAAACATCACACACACGTATTCATGATTTTGTATTTCCTATTGTCCTTGTTTCGTTGTCTCGAACAATAAAACATTAATATTACAACATATGTGTGTGTGTGTGTGTGTGTGTGTGTGTATGTCTGTGTATGTGTGTGTGTTTGTGTGTGTGTATATGTGTGTGTATGTGTGTGTGTGTGTTACAAGTGCCACTTGAAGACTTAAATATGGCATGGGCCCAATTAATCTTCTTTTTCACCCGGCACAAATCTTAAATTTGACCCAAGAACCGCGATACGGCCATTTCCTGCTTGACCCGAACTCAACGGATACGGTTTTTTTTTTTTTTTTTTTTTTTTTTTTTCTCCAACGGGCTATATTTGTCTTATAGTGTCCTTGGGTGTGTCTGGCTACGGTTCAATTTTTTTTTTTCAGGGTCACTAGGTTTTCTCTCCCTTAAAATATGAAATCTGAATGGAGATACTAAAATCAAACCTGTACAACAATTTAAATATCTGGGAAGTGTTTTAACGGTGAACGGAAACTGGCCTTCCAAAAGCTAAACAGAGTATTATGAAACGAGTGCTAAATTGTTACGTGATGCAAGTCCTCCTATATGGCAGTGAATCCTGGACAATCTCCTCACAGATGAAGAGAATTGAAGCAACACAAAGAAAGAAAAGAGTACTGAACTGTTACGTAATATCAGTCCTCCTATATGGCAGTGAATCCTGGACAATCTCCTCACAGATGAAGAGAATTGAAGCAACAGAAAGAAAGAAAAGAGTACTGAACTGTTACGTAATATCAGTCCTCCTTATATGGCAGTGAATGCTGCACAATCTCCTCACAGATGAAGAAGAGACTTGAAGCAACAGAAACAAAGAAAAGAGTACTGAACTGTTACGTAATATCAGTCCTCCTATATGGCAGTGAATCCTGGACAATCTCCTCACAGATGAAGAGAATTGAAGCAACACAAAGAAAGAAAAGAGTACTGAACTGTTACGTAATATCAGTCCTATATGGCAGTGAATACTGGACAATCTCCTCACAGATGAAGAGAATTGAAGCAACACAAAGAAAGAAAAGAGTACTGAACTGTTACGTAATATCAGTCCTCCTATATGGCAGTGAATACTGGACAATCTCCTCACAGATGAAGAGACTTGAAGCAACAGAAAGAAAGAAAAGAGTACTGAACTGTTACGTAATATCAGTCCTCCTTATATGGCAGTGAATGCTGCACAATCTCCTCACAGATGAAGAAGAGACTTGAAGCAACAGAAACAAAGAAAAGAGTACTGAACTGTTACATAATATCAGTCCTCCTATATGGCAGTGAATGCTGAACAATCTCCTGACAGATGAAGAAGAGACTTGAAGTAACAGAAACAAAGAAAAGAGTACTGAACTGTTACGTAATATCAGTCCTCCTATATGGCAATGAATGCTGGACAATCTCCTCACAGATGAAGAATAAATTTGAAGCAACAGTAATGTGGTTCCACAGAAGCATGCTTAGGATACCATAGACGGAATATGTGAGCGACGACGAAGTTTTAGATAAAATGGAAACAAAAATGTAACTTCTACTTAACATCAGGAACGGACAATTGAAATTTCTAGGGTACATAATGAGGAAGGGGGGCTTGGAAAATCTGAAACTCACAAGACAGATTGAAATCAAGAGGGACATGGAAAACACCGCATATCCTATTTAGTGAACTTGAGTGAATGGATGTTTTAGGAGAAATAACAAAAAGACAAAATTTATTAAGAGCTACGAAAGGCAAGAAATTGTGGAGAGCCATGATCACCTGCGTCACCATAATCTCAAACCGCAACTTTCCCATCCCTTAGAGAAGCAGTTGTTCCGAAAAAGTAAAGAAAAAATGCTGACCTCTGTTAACTACCCCCCCCCACACACACACACATACGTCAAAGGCGTCGAAATAAGTAATTACTAAGCTTATCTTAATTTGGGAAAATATACGACAGAAATCTGTAGACGATCGGAAAAGAGAAAGATGTCTTTCAGAAGTTAAGAAAATTATTAAAGCAGAGTTTCCCAAACTTCTCGGCGGCATGTGGCGTTTGAAAGGGATAGGGGTCTATCGCGGATCGCTAAAAATTTCATCTTTAAAATATACACAGGAAAAAAGAATACATTTTTATTTAACACCATCTTCTGCTTGCGACGTATTCCTTTCTGGACGTAAGCGGTTATGATAGTCCACAATTTCCTGTCCTTCGTAGCTCTGAATAAATTTTGTCCGTCCTGTGAGTGTCAGATTTTACAAGCCCCCTCCTCGTTATATGCCCAAGAAATTCCAACTCTTCTGAAAGTTATAGACAGAGAGTTTATATCTAAACAATGAAGATATCTGAGCTCCTGAATAACGTTGAGTGCTAACAAGACTAAAAACTTATGAGCAAAGAATTTTTTTATACATACACAAAGAAGTAATTTGAGCTCCTGTAAAAATAGGGCAGGTTTATTTTTCAGTTTTTAAGAAAATCAACATTGCACTCAATGTGAAAGCTGAGGTTCGATGTGATAAGTGTTGACACTCAAAATTAGATTCATAGCTTTTATCAATTTTTGAGCATTTACTTTTAAAGATCGTCTGAAAAAATGTACACAAATACTTAATATCCACAGGTTTTTGCTTACAAACTGACATCAAAATGTTACTATTTCAAGAATAAATCCAAATAAAATTAATATATTTTGTATTAGAAACATTGAATGGAAAACATTTTCAAACCAGAATTCTAAGTATGAATAAGCCAAAATATGCAATTCTTTTTACTGTATTTGATAAGTAATAATGAAAAATATTTGTTATATCATTTTGTAGGTCATAACTAAAAAAAAATGATAACAGTGTAGGTGGAGTAATGGATAGCGGCTCAGATTGAGGAACTGGAGAGCCGTGTTCGAATTCCAGTTAATTACATTCATTTATGTGCTAAAGGGTATGTATCCTCTTCTCCACCAGCTATGGGTAAATGTGACAACTGGTCTACCGCAAAAAGAAATGGCATCCTACCGTGGGAAAAAATCTTCCTCGTCAGTCATGTATCAAAAGATACATTGAATAGGAAATATATTCAAACCAGAATTTTAATTATGAATCACCATAAGAAAAATATACATTTTTTTTACTGTATTCAATAAGTAAAAATTGTGTAAAAAAATTGTCAAAGATTACAAAAATGTCCACTCAATAAGATTTGTAAGCTCATTTGTTAGATAATAATTAATAAAAACAGAAAATAAATAAAAGTGCATATAACACCATAATACTGCTGGATACATATTATGAAATAAAAAGTTTTAAATTTGCATTGTTTATTGTAAATCACACTAAAACTACTGCACTGTATAGCATATTACATCATAACTAAATTGTTCATTATAACTTCCCTTTGAAGTAAATTGTTGTAACCTAGAAAGGTTTACTGAATGGAGAATAGCCAAAACGGAGGTAGGAAATGAAATGGTAATCTTTATAACATCAACAAAATACAATACTCGCCAGCGGCATAAAATTAGGTAAACTACTGCTAGTGGTGGATTACTTTGACAGCATACTGGAGGCGGAGTAATGGTTAGCAAGTTTGTCTTGCAAGAACAATGACGACTGAGTAGTGAGTTCGATCCTCACTGGGTGCCCCATATTTCGGCCTTGTGCCACATCTAAGCTACGCTTAAAAAATCAATAGGTGGGCACCTCGAGGCGGTGTAATGGATAGCAAGATTGTCTCGCTAGAACGGTTACAACCGAATAGTGAGTTCGATCCTCACTGGGTGCTCCATACTTTCGGCCTTGTGCCACATCTAAGCTACGCTTGAAAAATTACTACTTTGACAGCATATTACCCATATTTATAATAGTTTCCAACGTCTTTATGAGGATTGGGACATACCCGTTAGTGTTCATAGGTACTGTATATAATTTAAATAAAGGCCTTTTTTGATGGCACAATAATTTGCTTATGCCATGCATCTTGTCCATATACAATTCGTAAAGCTTCAGTAAATTCTAAATTTTATAAGGCTGTGCCGTAAAACTTTCTCTGATCACCCGAATTAAATTCCAACGCTACGATTTTGAAACTAAATTTAATATTTAAACTCGTTTCTTCAAAAAACGGTAAATATTTGGGAAAATATATTTTGTATCGTTATTCATAATCTCAAACCGCAACTTTCAACTTGAGTGCAGTACCATGCTTGTAAAATCGACCTGCACTATTGCACAATGGTATGTTTGTGACTCTTCTCACTCAGAGTTGTAGACCAGGGTTCGGCAACCGTTTGCTAACTATGTGCCGACTTTGGCTTTTAAAATCATTCAGTGTGCCAACAGCGTACGTATTTTTTTATAAGAGTCAAGATCAATATACCTGTTCTACAATATATTTTATATAGTAATATATTTCAATTATATATAAACCACATTAATAGGAATAAACTGTTTCTTAGAAGATATCACTGTTCATGACATTATAAAGCAGAGGTCGGCGACCTTTTGCTAACTATATGACGACTTAGGGTTTTAAAATCATTCATTGTCACAACATCATACGTATTTTTATACAAGTCAAGGTCAATATACCTGTTCTACAATATATTTTATATAGTAATATATAGTATACATACATTAGTATATATTAAAATTGAAACAGCTAAATATCTTCTTTGCGTTGTAGTAGTTATTGGGCCGGACTTTGTGATGTCATTTGCGGCTGCGTGCCATTTGGAACTTGCTTGGCGTAGCACGCGTGCCGTAAGTTGCCGACACTTGGTGTTACGTATGTACGGCCAACTAAGGAACAAGTCAAAATATAATGGTTGGATGACCCCCATCCCAACCTCCATTCCAACTGAAAAAGAAAAACTACTCATTTTTCATAGAAAATATTCTTTTGCCTGATCAAAAAGAAATTCAGATAGATCAGCGGCCGGGAACATTTTGCTAAGCATGTGCCGACTGAGGCTTTTAAAATCATTCAGTGTGCCAACAGCATACGCATTTTTATAAGAATCAAGGTCAATATACCGGTTCTACAATATATATTATATAGTAACATATAGAATAATATGTAAACACATTAATAGAAATAAACTGTTTTTTTTTAGAAAATACCACTGTCTGTGACACTATAAAGCTGGGGTTGACAACCTTTTACTAACTATATGACGACTTAGGGTTTTAAAATCATTCAGTGTGCCAACAGCATACGTATTTTTATACAAGTCAAGGTCAGTATACCTGTTCTACAATATATTTTATATAGTAATATATAGTATACATACATTAGTATATATTAAAATTGAAACAGCTAAATATCTTCTTTGCGTTGTAGTAGTTATTGGTTCTGACTTCATGATGTCATTTGCGGCTGCGTGCAATTGGAAATTACTTGGCGTGCCAATTGTGGCGCGCGTGCCGTAGTTTGCTGACATCCTGTTGTAGACTATATCAAACAATCTCCTTGATCGACGCAATGTAAAAGTACACTTTCTGATCAGAAATATGCATTGTCGGAGATCCTTTCAAGCACATCGCCATTTGTCTGGGAAGATTTGATTTGTTCTAACGATGGATGGTAACGAGACCGGATAATCGTGTTGACAACTTCCATTTGGTTAATTAGCGTTTAAGGCATGAATCTACTTCCTCGCTTACACCCAATCTCCTTGGGCAAGTAACACAGCAGCCCTTGCAAATAAATCCATTTTGGTCATTCGATGATAGGTCAGCTCGAAGATCGTATCTTCTTGCTGCTGTTGTTATGTAACCAATTAAATCTTGTCACATGTTACTTCGGAGAGATATGGGCACCGTCAAGTGACCCTGCTCCCAACCACATTGCCCTGAGAGATATTGTGATCGGAGTTTACTAGGCATGGTATTCTCCCATTCCCCCAAATGGGTATGGGTAATGTCAACGTGATTGGATTGAATGAAATCATAATGATAATAACTGCGTGTGTTGTTTATTTTTTTCTTTCTTTCTTCTCTTGATTCAACTCTGAACACCGTTACTCTGCATTCTGCCTCCCCTATAATGAAAGGAGAGATAACGATTTTCAATCTCTATACATCTATTTCTCTTCTTCGTTTTTCAATTTATTTATTGTGCTTCAAGTGTTTCCCATACAGACTTTTAATTCATTCTTGTTATGCTGTTATACAAACAAATCCTCAGACCATAAACCATCTGTTAGGCACCAAGGGACACGTGATGGACCCCTGTTCGTCATTCAGCCCCCCTCACGTGATCGCACGCCTTTCACGAAACAATGGCTGATTAAACGTTGTAATCAACGATTATTGTTGATTCATTTAATTTTTCTCTTAGCAGTAAAACGGCGCGGGCCAGCTGGTGAAAAGGATTGGGACTGTTAGAAACTGTGAAAAAAAAAATCGACGGGAGTGTTAAAATGGGGGAAAAGGGAAGAAAGAATTATTATTATTTTTCTTTTTATTATTATTATTAGGTTGGCGCAAAAATAATGACGTAATAATGTCGTTTTTTGACGTATTTTTTAACGTCAGAAAACGACATTATTACGTCATTATTTTTGCACCAACCTAATATTATTTTCATACCAGTAGCAAGCCGCCGCGAATAGGAGAGTTGTCCCAGGCCAGATGGGGAGTTTCGGGCAGTGCTTTGTGACCCCTATTTGCATTTTTCTACCTACATTTATATTCAGTCAGTTATGTGCCATGCGTGATACACGCTTAGGCGATCATGTATCTTTCGATATTTGACTGACGAGGCAGATTTTTTTCCCGCAGTAGGTTGCCATTTCTTTTTGCGGTAGACCAGTTGCCATCCAAGGCTATACAACCCGGTCTGTCCTGCAATTTACCCATAGCTGGGGAGAGAAGAAGAAGATTCATGCCTTTCCCAAGGGTATTAGCACGTCAATCAATTATGTGCCATATGTGATACACACTTAGGTGATCATGTATCTTTCGATACATGACTGAATAGGCAGATTTTTTTCCCACAGTAGGGTGTTATTTCTTTCTTCAGTAGACCAGTTTCCATCCAAGGCTACAGAATCCGGTCTGTCCTGCATAGCTGGGGGTGGGGAGAAGAAGAGGATTCATACCTTTTCCACTGGAATTCGAACACGGCTCTCCGATTTCGAATTGGATTAGACCTCGGCCTCTTTATTATTATTATTATTATTATTATTATTATTATTATTATTATCAGACGAAGAAAAAGAGAAAATAAACTGCTTTCTTTGGTATGCTGAACTGAAATCTTTCGCCGTCGTCAAAAGAAGGTTTAGAAATCGTTACAATAAAGAAGCGCCACCAGTGACGTGAAGAGGGTTGGTGATGTTCCTTAACAACTGTATGTGCCTGAGACTCAATGTGGGGTGGGGAGCTATACGGCCTGTTACTGAGAAATGTGAGAAAGGGAGACATTTTAAATATGTAAAAACAGATGAAACATGAAATAAATACCTTATTCAAATTAAATATAAACTAAATTTCACCCTTTGATTGGATGCCGTCTCGATATGGATACCCGGGGCCCACGCACCCTATGACCCCACCCTTCTGTACGCTAGTGAGCATCACAAAGGAATTTCATAACCAAACAGATGAAAAATTCCGAGAAAAAGATTCTATTAATTAGAAGCCACGGTCTTACCCGATTTATCGATTAATGCCATCTCTAGTAATTCCTGTGAAATTATCACGGTTTTACTGGTCGAATTTTCTGATGCATCATAATTATTAAGTTGACAATTGAATATACTCCTTGTGAGTTCATGTGACTATGAAAATACTCCCCTATTGAATCGTTGTGTTTGAGTCTAACAACGGTAACTAGATATTTCAATAGCAGTCATAAGTATGAATGAAGGGCATGATTTAAAGAAGTAAGAGGGTACAAATAAAAATATTCAAAATTGATAACTTTTCTATTTAACTGAAGCAGACATTAACTTAATGAGAGCCTTTATCTCCCTTCTCTCGCTTTTTCCATTTCTTTCTTTCTTTTTCTCACCGAAACTAAACAGCGTCTCTGATATATCTTTTCCGTTTTTCCTCGCGATCACAACGGAATAAAACCTTATTTAACCTACTTATTTTTTTAAAAATCATGTTGAAAATACATGTCTGCTGATTGATGTTGCAGCCCCAGCCGACAAAAACACATCCTTGAAAATGTCTGAGAAAATAAGTAAATGCAATGTCCTCGAGGAGGTATGACAATATTACCTGTTGTTATTGGAGATTTGAGAATGATATCGAATGGAGCAAACAAATATTTGGAACAAATTCTTGATAGCCCTATACGAATATAAACTCACAACTTACGTAGATTTTTCTACGTGCAGTGACAACAATTACATCTTTCTATTTTTTAACTTGTTTCTTGGAGCCTCTGATTGAGTTGCGAGTAACTCGTACTGCAAAGATTGTCTGACGATCGCAAAAGCGTGAAACCCAGGGTCACAAACTCACATCAATCCAACCAAATATATATATATATATATATATATATATATATATATATATATATATATAGTTTGCCCATAAAAAGAGGAAAATAATCTTTAGAAAAGTTTAATTTTGAAGGAAACACTTTTCTTTTCTGCTTACGTTATATTTTTTCATTTTCTCTTTCTTTATTTCTTTCTTTTTCTTTCTTTCTTTCTTTCTTTTTTCTTTCTTTCTTTCTTTCTTTTTTCTTTCTTTCTTTCTTTCTTTTTCTTTCTTTCTTTCTTTCTTTTTCTTTCTTTCTTTCTTTCTTTCTTCCGCACTGCCTTTCTTATATTTATATTTCTTTCACATAATCATTCTTAATATTTTCTTTCTTTTTTTCTTAGATTTTTTCGCCCTTTCACTTTATCATTTTTCTTTTTTCCTTTTCTCTTTCTTTCTTTTTTTTCTTTCTTTTTTTTCTTTCTTTCTTTCTTTCCAAAGTAAATGTTAAAAACTATGACAGTTATGAACAGACTGTCAAACACAGAAAGATAGCAAAGACAGCTGTCAAGGGAAATTCTGATTTGAAAAAGATGCGATGTGCCCTGAATGACCCTTATTTTCTTAATTGACGGCGCCAGTTACAAATCGATCAGTCGCTTTTGTAATTTCAGCCGACATGGCGTCCAAGGGCAATTTTATTGTTTGCATTGTATCACACCTGTTTATTTAATGAATGCTATTCGGGTGATGGCCGAGGTTCGAACACTCGGTCCCGATATTCACTCTGCACCCCACCCCTACAATACCATCACTTCCGCTTCATTCACTTCATCGTCGTCAGCACGTTCATGTTGAGGCTGCATGTGCCCGATTGGAAACGACTGGGTTCGGTGAAAATTAATTTCTCTTTGTTTAGATTCGAATGGCAATACAAAGAAAAAGAAAAAAATCCCCCAAATCTCGACATAATAATAATAATAATAATAATAATAATAATAATAATGTTAATATTAATAATAATAATGATAATAATAGTAATCATAATGATAATAATAGTGATGATAATAATATTAATAATGATAATGATAATAATAACAATAATAATAATAATGATGATAATAATAATAATTATGATAATGATAATAACGATAATGATAATAATAATAATAGTAATAATAATGATAATAATAATAATAATGATAATGATAATAATAATGATAATGATAATAATAATAATTATAATGATAATAATAATGATGACAGTCCCTGCAGACAGCAATGTATCTTTGAAGATATTCAAAAAGCTGTCAAAATACAAGGACCTTGAAATCGAAATCTCATAAATATGGCACATAGGAACATCAACAATCCCTGTTGTAGTTGGAGCCCTAGGACTGGTTGGAAAAGATTGCAGTAGACTAATTGAAGGGATTCCTGGAAGTCCATGCCTCAAAGAGATACAAAAATTTGAACAAAGAATTTTAAAAATACCAAAGCAGGGCATGGCTTAAAATCGGTTGGGGACAACTGCTTTAATAGTACGCTTAAATTCATAAATCCTTAGCTAGCAAAGAAGAAATCTTATCAGAACAATTACCATGAAAGTATTTATAGAAAAGGCACAGACAAACTACGTTATGGCAATAGGAAAATGACTGAATCCTTGATGCCAGGACAGGACCAATAATATTGCTGATTCTTCTTTGGATTCTATCAAGAATCTCTAAATGCATGGCAGAAGCACCGAGTCATATGTGGCAGCAATATTGAAAGCATGGATGAATGCTAGACTTATAAATATGTATGATAGATTCTGGGGAGAGAAAAAATGTCTATCATGATACAGTGAAGCAACTTTTCCGAGCAATACTTATCAATACAACCACAGCTTTCAAACTAAGTGCAACGTTGATTTTTTTTTTTTTTTTTGAAGTGAAAATCATTTTTTCCCGTGGTAGGTTGCCATTTCTTTCTGCGGTAGACCAGTTACCATATTTACCCATTGCTGGGTGGAGAAGAAGAGGATACATACCCTTTCCCAAGGGTATTAGCACATAAATGAATGTAATTAACTGGAATTTGAACTCGGCTCTCCAATTCCTTAATCCGAGCAGCTATCCATTACTCCACCTACACCGTTATCATTTTTTTTTTAGTTATGACCTACAAAATGATATAACAAATATTTTTCATTATTACTTATCAAATACAGTAAAAAGAATTGCATATTTTGACTTATTCATACTTAGAATTCTGGTTTGAAGATGTTTTCCATTCAACGTTTCTAATACAAAATATATTAACTTTATTTGGATTTATTCTTGAAATAGTAACATTTTGATGTCAGCTTGTAAGCAAAAACCTGTGGATATTAAGTATTTGTGTACATTTTTTTTCATATGATCTTTAAACATAAATGCTTGGAAATTGGTAAAAGCTGGGAATCTAAATTTTGGTGTCAGCACTTATCACATCAAACCATAGCTTTCATACCAAGTGCAACATTGATATTATAAAAAAAAATCAACCTACCATAATTGGCAGTGTTGATAGCAGACATGGGAAGAAAACTAAAAGAACTCCTTCAAAAGGCAGTAAAGAAAATGAGAAGAAAGGATTGAACATCAATTGCAAAAAGACAGAATGCATGGTTCTTAGCAAAACGAATAAGCCAACATGCAAATTACAAATTGGAGATACTGAAATTAAATATCTGGAAAAACGTTTTAACAGAGGACAGAAAGTGTTACACTGAATCCAAAGGTACATTGGGATAGCTGAAGATGCCTTCCAAAAGTTAAGCAAAGTATTAACAGAAAAATTTTGCTAGAAACAAAAGAGTACTGAACTGTTCTGTAGGTACCATAGAAGAAAGTTCATCAGAAAAATTACCACGAAAGTATTTATAGAAAAGTCACAGGGAAAGTGATTGAAGCTGAGATGCCAGGTCAGGACCAATAACATTGCAGATTCTTCTTTGTATTTTATCAAGAATCTCTAAATGCATTGCAGAAGCACTGAACCAGATGTGGCAGCAATATTCAATGCATGGGCGAACGGTCGATTTATAAATATGTAAGATAGATTCTGGTGAGAAAAATTGTCTAGTATGACACAGTGAAGCAACTTTCCTAGCAGCAGACCTATCAATTGATTCAATATAATCTTTCTGCTTCATGTCAGCGGGATATATATATATATATATATATATATATATATATATATATGTGTGTGTGTGTGTGTGTGTGTGTGTGTGTGTGTGTGTGTGTAGGATTCCTGGTCAGAAGCCTCAGATACTCTACTCTGTTAGTAGAAAAGCATAACGGTCATACTAACAAACAAGTAGAATAATAGACCCTTTGGTTGTTCATTAAATAATGGCGATGAATGGTGTGAAAGGTTTTGAATGTCGTTTATGGTATAAATCAAACAATATTCCATCCACAAGAAAGACAAAAAGAAATAATGAAAAGAAAAAACAAAAAAAGAAAACCAGAAAAAAAAAAGATAAAAGAAATTCACAGTTCACGAAGTCGCGAAGAATGATGGGAAAAAAATCAGCTGAGGTCTCGCCACCTGGTGGGAACTTGACGAACAACTTTGTTAATGAATGTGCACGTGAGTCTTGGCTATGTGTTGTGAGAATTGAGAAAACGCAACGAATTGCAAATTTTTTTTTTTTTTTCATTCGACACACTAAGTCAGTTTCGTGTTCATTATATTTACTTACACACAAATACTTTTGGGAAAGGTATAAATCCATCTCTTCTCCCCTCTTCCAGCACAAGCTATGGGTTGATTGGCAGGACTGATTGGCCTTAGTTGCCAACCAGTCTACCGCAGTAAGAAACGGAAGCCTACCGCGGGAATATCTTCTTCTTCGACATAAATTGAAAGAGACATGATCGCCCAAGCGCGTATCCCATATGGCACTTAACTTGACGGCGTATCAAAAGTGTTTTCCTTTTTTACAGACCATTATTCCAAAACATTTAGTATATACAACTAAATAATACCTGTTATTATTATTTGTTGTGGATTCCGGGATGAAATCCGGTACCAATAAATAACAAACGCCAGGAATGAATATATGAAAATAATCTATTAACGTAATAATACAAACTGGTAAAGCAAGTTAGTAGTTCCAGGAATACGGGTTAGTAGCAAAATATCTATACAGTCTTTGGTATTGAAGTATCGCTGTATGACTTCTTACTGAGTCTACGTGCTCGGTCAATGTGACTCCTACAACGCTGTTACCTCGCCCTCACTCTTCCGGTTACCTACAACCTTTTACTCTGTCACTCTGGACTCGACTCTTCGGTCTTGCTCGCTATTTATCGATCCACCCACGAGGACCAAATCTGGCACAAAGCCGGTTTAATGTGGGTATCTCCGACCCCGTAGGCTCGGACAAAAATATAGCCTTTGAACCCGCCTAGACGGGTTCAGACCCTGTCTACCTCCCCGGACGAAACCTTGCCCTTCGGCAAAGCTTCGTCCCGGTTCCTCTCTGTTAACGCAGAGAGTCTGACAGCTGTCGCTTACAGTCAAAGACTGTATCACGACTCAGCTAGACTCGGAGGTCTGGTTCTCTCGGGTCTTCACATAGCCGTAATATATGTATATACTGGGTGAGTCCATTTGTGCAAAAAGGGGTGGACCCCTCAACATTATTATTATTATTATTAAACGTGTTTTTTTTTATTTTTAGAAACCTTTACTCCAAAGCTTATTTTATGTTATTGAACGATCTGAATTGTACGGTCTACGCAATCGCTAATTAGTACATTCAGTGACTTGTAAAATCTGTAACAGTTTAAGTTAAGTCATTCACAGTTGAGCCAAGATTGAAATTGTTGTTATCTGCAGTGAATACTACAACCGAACAACCCGGCTGAGAGGAGCCTGATTGGGGCCCCGGGCAGAGCTTTGTGATCCTCGCTGTCTTATCAGCATTGCTTTCTTCTACCTACATTTGAGAGCCGAGTTCGAATTCCAGGCGAATCTATTACATTTATTTACGTGCTAATACCCTTGGGAAAGGTATGAATCCTCTTCTTCTAAAGTCAGCTATGGGTAAGTAGCAGGACAGACCTGGTTCTATAGCCTTGGATGGAAACTGGTCTACTGCAGAAAGAAATGGCAACTGACTGTGGGAAAAATATTTGCCTCGTCAGTCATGTAGCGAGAGATACATGATCGCTTAAGTGTGTATCACATATGGCACATAACTGGCTGACGTACTAATACCCTTGGAAAAGGTATGAATCCTCTTCTTCCCCACCCAGCTATGCGTAAATAGCAGGGCAGACCGGGTTCTATAACCTTGTATGACAACTGGTCTACCGTAGAAAGAAATGGCAACCTACTGCTGGGAAAAAAATCTGCTTCGCCAGTCATGTATCGAAAGATACATGATCGCCTAAGTGTGAATCACACATGGCACATAACTCACTGACTGACCCTTTTGAAAGGTAAAATCCTCTTCTTCTGAGGCTATCGGTAAATAGCAGGACTGGGTTCTATAGCCTTGGATGGCAACTGGTCTACCGCGAAAAGAAATGGCAACCTACTTCGGAGGAAAAAAATGTGCCTCGTAAGTCATGTATCGAAAGATACATGATCACCTAAGCGTGTATCACGCATGGCACATAACTCACTGAAATTCATTTACCTGCTAATACCTTTAGGAAAAGGTATGAATCCTCTTCTCAATCCAGCTATGGGTAAGTAGCAGAACAGGCCGGTTTCTATAGCCTTGGATGGCAACTTGTCTACCGCAGAAAGAAATGGCAACCTACAGTGGAAAAAATGTGCCTCGTCAGTCATCTATCGAAAGATACATGATCGCCTAAGCGTGTATCACGTATGGCACATAACTGACTGACTTAATTCGGTGATTCCCATTCTAGAATTTTAATAACGCTCATTATCCACAGACAAAATTGCCTGAATACGGAATAAAAATTAATATTCTTTGTTCCTTTTTTATAGCTGCACAGAAATTAGGTTTACTCTGATTAAATAGCTTCAGGCCACCAATTGGTTTTAACAAGGAGTGTTTATTGGATACCCTGACTCAGACTGGTGGTATGCTGAAAGTTTCTGCTTGACTAAGAATCTCTTCCAGTTATTAACATCATTGGTGGCGTCGGGGATGGGCGGAGGTCTTGCCAGAATTACTTTTTTTCTCTCTTTAATCATCTGAAAGATAAGCATTAATTAATTAAGAGACTTTAGGTATATATCAATTAATATGCAAATATTTCAGAAACATATCTGTAAAAGAACAAAATGAATAAAGACCTACAGATGGCGAAAACGCATCGGCTAAGATAAGTTTTCTTTTTGCCTTTATTCATTAATTAATGTAACAAATTTGTTTTTCGCCCTGTCGGCTGGGGCTTCAGAATACGCTGACTGCACTTCGGCAGAGGGGTAAGACCTCCGCGCCCACCAGCTACAATGAGGCGTCCTGTGTATGACGATAAATTACATTCGGCATCAATGCGATTTAGAGAAGTGTGGCACCACCTCTTAATTTCTGGTGTTCTCAGGTGCACCCTGAGCTGGGGCGGTATCACTTGTTAGGGTCCCAGCTATGGACAAAGAGTTAATACCCACAAAAAAAAAAAAAAGGAAAAAAATTACTAACAATACATTTTTGAAAAAAAAATTACCAGCAATACATTTTTGAAAAAAACAAAACAAAAACATTATTAGCAGAAATAACCTTTTGCAAAAAAGTTATTATCAGTAATACTGTTTTTTTTTTAAATCATAATCAGCAATATATTTTTGACAAAAAATTTTTATCAGCAATACATTTTTGGTAAAAAAAAATATTATCGGCAATACATTTTTGAAAAATTAATATTATCAGCAATACATACACACACACACACACACACACACACACACACACACACACACACACACACACACATATATATATATATATATATATATAAACTGTATATATATATATATATATAAACTATATGTATATAAACTATATGTATATACAAAACTATATATATATATATATATATATATATATATATATATATATATATATATATATATATATATATATATATAACTAGATGAATTTAGAAAGCAATAAGAATACAGTAGCGTTTTCGAAATTCTAGTTCCTAAG
Source organism: Acanthosepion lycidas (assembly GCA_963932145.1). Taxonomy (NCBI): domain Eukaryota; kingdom Metazoa; phylum Mollusca; class Cephalopoda; order Sepiida; family Sepiidae; genus Acanthosepion; species Acanthosepion lycidas. The sequence goes on along the minus strand of OZ010614.1, from coordinate 37,481,727 downwards.
GACATTTTGTTTTGTGTTAATAGTTACTTTATTTTAATAAATTCATTTCGTTTTTCCTTGAAAATGTTCACATTGGATGAGACGCGTCGGTTAATAATACAGTTTTGCTATTGTCTTTTACCTTCATAAATACACATACATACACACACTCACACTCACACACACACACATATATATATATATAAATATATATATAGTTAAATTCTCAGATCAATACTGTGGACAAGATAAATTTGTATAAGATGACAATTAGAAAAAATACTAAGATTTTTTCGAATTGTCATTTAATACCATATATATATATATATATATATATATATATATATATATATATATATAAATATTTATATATATATATATATATATATATATATATATATATATATATATATATATATATACCGGGTGTAACACCAAAATTGTCCAAATCGTGTAACAGCATAATTATCCAATTCTCTTTCTAGCTGAATAACTCAAAGGGTTTTTCAGTGATTCTTACGACAAATGCTATCAAGATGACTAAATATCTTATCTGAAAACCTGGAAAAAAGAAACTCAATTAGTCTTGTGGTTTTTTAAACATTCAACATTTTGTGAGATAGACAATTATCGTATGCTATTACACAATTTGGTCAATTTTGCTGTTATATATATATATATATATATATATATATATATATATATATATATATATATATGAACAAAATAAACTATGAAATCTCCACAAATATTCTTAAATGTCTGTAATTGGTAACAGAAACGATTGGTTTATACCATCGGTTTCCCATACTTAATACTTCTCGAATTCACTCTCGCGTGGTCATGTGTGACGTCATGAGCTGTGGTGCGATTTTCGCTTCCAGCGTCTTATATGCACGTGTTTGTCGTTCCTTGGAAATCGTCCATGTAAACAGAAACAGACTATCATCACTGTGTTGTCCGTATATTGCTTAATATGTTGTACAGTAATTGACATCTTTGATAATGGCTTATGTAAGCCGAAAGCTTAGATTGGATTAAAAAATATGTATCAATATTGTGATTTTCTTTCTTCGTTTAATGATAATGTTATTAAGCTTATCAGATGTTATAAAAAGAATTTACATAAAATAAACAATATTTGCCTACATTATTTAATAAAACATGTATGAGTATATATATATATATATATATATATATATATATATATATATATATATATGAGAGAGAGAGAGATTTATGATATTAAATTATTATTATTATTAATGGTCATGGGTATGGCCTAAAACTACAACCGGCAATGGAGGCTTGGCTAGGGGACAGAATTAGCGTTCCCCGATCCATTTTTCAATACAGGTGATATTTAATTGAGATATAGCACCTGTTTCACCCCTGCCCTCTCGCCATGGTTACTATTTTTCCCACCCAACAAACACATAGGGTGTGCTTTTGTTTTTGCTTTTTAACGTGCATGTTGAGTTCTTTTGTTGCAGTGGGTTGGGATAGCGTTCCATTCTAAGAGTTGTAGCTGACGGTCGGCACACAAGTCGATATCTGATTAATATCGATTGGATCTCCGTAGGGAAGGGGTGTGATGTTGTAATACCCGAAGGGCTCTAAGGATCCACGGGCGAATGCATCACTGATGATGTGTGCCAGAGCATCTGGAAGATGTATTTCACAAATTATTATTATTATTATTATTCTCTTCCTACTCCTGCTCTTCCTTATTATTATTATTATTATTATTATTATTATTATTATTTCCTTTGATTTCTGGTATGTACTAATTTCTTTCCGGGTCCCGGGTTCCGACCAGAGACCTTAGGTCAGAAATGTCATCACAGTATTTTCTACTAAGCAATTTTGAAAAAAAGAGTTATACCTATTTTACATAGATAATGCCCTTCGTAAGGTGTGGGCTGTACATGTGAGTACAGTTTTTGTATTTCTTTAAGACATGAGCTACCAGGAATCCCTTCACTGAGTCTAATGAAATCTTTTCCAATCAATTCAAGGCCTCTATCTACAACTGAAATTGTTGATGTTCTCATATTATTATTATTATTATTATTATTAAACAAACAAAATGATTGACGTAACTCGTTCGATATTTTTCAACACGACTTAAGAAAATAAAAATAAAATAAAAGACAAGGTTTGACAATTTCCAACAATATTCCGTCTCGGCGGAAAGAACACAATGACAGGAAAGTTACACAGGATTTATACTAAGCCGTTTGATTAATTCCTCTGAGTAACTGATCAACTAATGGAAAATTCCAAGATAAGCAAGATCACCATCATATTACGAACGTTTCAGTTTCATGCCTTCATGCTGGCGGCGTTTCATTCGTTTTGACGCGTTGATTACCAGTTCAGCCATTTTTTTTTTTTTTTTTTTGGTTTTGTCATTACAAGACAAGCAACGTTTTCGCCTTCTCTATCAATCTCTTGCCTTGCCTCTCTCTATTGTGTTTGTTTTCTCTTTTTCTTTCTCTTTATCATCTTACTCTTCTATCTCTCTACTTCTCCCTTTCTGTCTCTTTCGCTTCCCTTCCACCCCAACCGGTCTCTATCTCCTCCTCCTCCTCCTCCTCTCTCTCTTTCTCACTCTCTAATCCGCTTCTTACAGAAGTTTTCTTTTGTTTTCTCCAGTCTGCGGGCTTACGACCATATCAAGTTAAAACACCTTTTCTCGTACACTCATCGAAGTTAAGCAACGTCGATACTAGTCACTACCTAGATGGGTAACCGCTTGGTCATACCAGGTGCAGTAAGCTTGGGTGTTCGGGTGGTATAATAGATAGAAACTTGGGATTGGAAATTGAAGAGCCGAGTTCAAATTCCAATCGAGTTCGTTATATTCATTTATGTAGAAAACTGGAAAACTATTTTTGTGACGCGTTTTATACGTCAGGATTTCATTAGACTGAAATACATACACACACACACACACACACACACACACACACACATATATATATATATATATATATATATATATATATATATACACCATTGTGCAAATTAATTGAAACAACCGCTTATTTTCCTTCTTTTCACCATACGGACAATTTTACACGCACTTGAATGACAGGGTGTAAATGATTTCTATTTTTTTTCCTCGGATTAGGCAATTTGCTGTGGCTGTGCAGTAATATGAATCTATTTGCAGGGTGTATGAAGAAATTTGTTTGGCCTTGAAAAATGTTGTGTCATCCGTGATTGCATCAGATTTTAACCACGCCCAGACACTATTGTCTCGTCTGTCGTTTAGTTGTCCTACATCCATTGTCTACGATAGGCGTTACTCCAAGATAGCGTACGAAAATTGTAACGCTGCACGAACACACTGGCAAGTCTTACCAGTGAGCAAATCAAAGTACTATAGGCTGGCCCGGAAACTCTCCAGGTTTAAATCCAATCGATAATCTATGATCAATCTGCAAGAAACAACATCTTCGAATCGATCTACGAAGTACTAACATGTGTACTGGGTCATATTTCATTGGGAAAAATACGAAAAAAATAGTCTATCTCAAGTAAATCTATCTAAATCTGTTCATATCTATCTATCTATCTATCTATCTTAATCTGTTCATATCTATTTATCTATCTAATCTGTCTGTTCATATCTATCTATGTATCTCAGTCTGTTCATATCTATCTATCTATCTATCTATCTCAATCTGTTCATATCTATCTAATCTCAGTCTGTTCATATCTATCGATGCATCTCTGTTCATATCTATCTATCTATCTATCTATCTATCTATCTTCTAGTCTATTCCTATCTATCTATCTATCTATCTCAATCTGTTCATATCTATTTATCTATCTAATCTCAGTCTGTTCATATCTATCTATGTATCTCTGTCTGTTTATATCTATCTATCTATCTATCTATCTATCTATCTATCTATCTCAGTCTCTTCTTTATCTATCTATCTATCTATCTATCTATCTCAGTCTCTTCTCTATCTATCTATCTATCTATCTATCTATCTCAGTCTCTTATCTATCTATCTATCTATCTATCTATCTCAGTCTCTTCTTTATCTATCTATCTATCTATCTATCTATCTATCTATCTATCTATCTATGTTACTGACGATTAATAAAAGATTTTCAACTTAAGGAGTTTGCGCACGCGCCTCTCGTCGCTATTCTAGATTCTTTCTCCATCTTATATTTAATATACCATCTTTGTTCAGTGGTTCCTAAAATTTTAGGTGAGATAAATCCCCTCCAGAATTTTAACTGCGCTCACTTCGCTAAACCAAAAATTGTCAAGGGCGTACTGGGAAACTTAATATTCTTAGCCCTTCTCTTATAACTGAATTGCAAATAGTTGCTGTTACCAACCGGAAAGCCTCAAATTACGCCTTACATTATCCCCAATTTGAAAATCTCTGAATTACACGTTACTTAGTAAATTTAGCTGAATTTGCCACGAGGCAAATGGAAAATACTAAGCTTAGCTTAATTTAGTTTTGACGCGTGGTTACAAGTACGGGACGACCCGTGAGGACTGATCCTCAGCCTCCCAAAACTAAATTATTAGTTATATTTTAATAGTCTTAAAGATGCTTTTATGACGTCTAATAGCGCGGATCATGCTAAACTCCCGGAGAGCAATTTATTGCGATTTCTCGGTCTAATTTTTTCCATTGATATGAATTAGAATGAGTCAATTACTAAGTCTTCCGATGGGATAGTTGGTCCATTGTCTTGTACAAATACCGACAAGATTTTTATTGCTGGTAATTTATATTTTTTTAATGCATTGCTGGTAATAATTCTTTTTGCAAAGTATTACTGGTATTAAAACCTATTTTTACACTTTCATAGTGTTTTGTCCTCAGTTTGGGGGCTCACTATTTGCGCATAGTTGGGACCCTAACAAGTCATACCACCCCGGGTCAACGTCGACCTGGAAACACCAGCAATTAAGATACCATGGTCAGAGGTTTTGCTGCCGGACGTAACTGTAGTAGCATTGGTAATTTTTATATAAAAAATGTTTATTTTTATACTTTCAGAAAATATGTTTATTTTTATACTTTCAGAGTGTTTTGGTTTTGTTTGGGGGTTCACCATTTGACCATAACTGGGACCCTAACAGGTGCTACCACCCCAGGCTAGGGTGGACATGAGAACAATAGCAATTACGAGATGGTTCCATGCTACTTAAAAAGCTCCCATCACCCAATCAGAGGTTTTGCTGCCGGATCTAGTCTGTTGATTCTGGCATGATGATTTTCTCAGCCCAGTTCAGATGTAGCACAAGGCCAAAAGTATGGGGCACCCAGTGATGATCACGCTCACTACTCATTTGTAATGGCTCCAGCAAGACAAGCCTGCTAACCATTACAATACGTCGCGGCGTCCTGCTGCTTCTGATATGTACTACGAGATACTTGACGAATTCCAACGAAGAATCTGCAATGTTATCAATCCTGACCTGGCATCTCTGGTTCAATCACTTTCCCATCGGCGTAACGTAGCTTCCCTGTGCCTTCCTATTAATATTTTTATGGTAATTGTTCTGATGAGCTTTCTTCTTTGGTACCCCGACTTAACGAATTTAAGCGTTTTACTAGATTGTTACATAGGTCTCACGATTAAACAGTTGAAATTGCTAAGTGTTATATTCCAGGTTAGGACCAAGGAAGAACAACACGAACACAAGAGTAGAAATAACGAAGGTATATTACACGAAATAATAATACAAGATGTGGAAGGTGTTAGCATGACTGTCAGTCTGGTTTGGAGTGAACTACTCTCGGCTCGACTCGATTTGATATTTACTTCCACCACCACCACCACCCCTCCGGCAAGGGAAAGATGTGGCACAAGGCCGAGTTTTATGTGGGTTTCCCCAGCCCGTAGGCTCGGACAAAAAATGCCTGTAGAACCCGTATAAACGGTATTGGGTTGGTCAACCTCCCCGAACGAGACTCTGTCCTTCGGCGGAGCCTCGTCCGGGTTCCTCTCTGCTCAGAGGCAGAGAATTCGACCATCAAGCCGAGAAGCTCGGCTTGATTCGGTATCTAGCCACCCGCCCACGAGGGTTGCATGTGGCACAAGGCCGAGTTTAATGTGGGTTTCCCGGGTCCGTAGGCTCGGCCAAAAAATACCCGTAGAACCCGTATAAATGGGATCGGGTTGGTCAACCTCCCCGAACGTGACTCTGCCATTCGGCGGAGCCTCGTCCCGGTTCCTCTCTGCTCAGAGGCAGAGAGTTCGACCGTCAAGCCGAGAAGCTCGGCTTGATTCGTCCCTCTCTCTTGAGAGGCGTAGTATACATAGTGTTAGGAAGAGTTCATTCTGTAGTTATAGGTAAGGACCCATGACACTAAGTGTTACCGCAAATTTTATTCTAAGGATTTCTTCTCTTGCACTTCTCGCTTGTATAACACGTTTGCGAATTCTTGCTCTTCTGTCAAATAGGACCTTCAAAATTTCAAATGTAACGTTAATCGCCATGTTCTGTCTCCTTTTTTTTTTTTTTTCTTTTATCTTCAGTAACATTTTCCCAGTTTATTCCTCTTTCAGAAACCTCTTGCGTCTTAGTGGCTTCAACGCCTTGCTTGCGGTGAAATGATAAAAACAATGATTACTTCGCTTACTATTATCGCAGGTCAAGGTGCCGAAAATTGGTCGCAGAGAGTCATTGCCGAAGTGTCAAGAATTAATAGTTAGAATTTCAACAGTTGGAGAGCATTAGAATCAAACAGTCAAACTAAATAATCCCGTTATGTTGGCGCTCCGTGAACGGAGCAGAAATCGCTGTTGCAAAATTTATTCAAATAGATTTTTTTTGCAACACGATGACGCGTGTTGAAACCCTCACAGTTATTAAAAATACACCTTTAAGGTGCATTGTCAGTGTTGTTGCTCACATGTCACTAGAAGTTTCGGGGTCTAAATAAACAACAGACTTCTTCGATGGGCGACCGAGGATCCCATCTCCCCCCTCTCGGGATCCCCTAGGGGTATCTATTCCGTGTTCTACCTCTAGCATGAAACAACAAAGAGACATGTCATTAGGGGTGCGAACCCTGCAGACTCCGTATAGCCGTCTTTCCGGCTTGCCAATTGTCTTTCCATCTATCACCGAGTCTTTCCTCAGTCGTCAGCCAGACTATCCCTGGTAGTCACTGTTGAAAACAGGTTTAAAATTATTAAATACACCTTTAAGTGCCGAATCTAGGTGCATCGTCAGTGTTGTTGCTCCCATGTCACTAGAAGTTTCGGGGTCTAAATAAACAACAGACTTCTTCGATGGGCGACCCGACCGAATATGATCAGTATTCGGCCCGCATCAAAAAAAAAAAAAAAAAAAAAAATTTGCTACTAGCTTTAGGGCGTACTTTATATACGTTCCCCACCCCCCAGAAAACGGCAACTAATCAAGACTTCACTTGGCCGATTCGATTTTATAGATTAGGTATGATTGCTTGTACAGTATTTAGTATTGTTGAAGTTATCGTTAACATTTTTTTTTTATCGAGATTTACAAGATTTTCGTTCACTTTCGCAAACCAATCGATGAAATTTGAGTAAGCTGATTTGTTTGGAAAATATACCCATCTGAGACCATCTTCAGAGTGTTAAAATATCTGCGAATGCGTATACAGTAGCTCAGTAAATTCAAAATCCTCAAAGTATATATAGCATTTTTGAAGTTCTGGCTGACATATTTTGTCGAGATTTACAAATTCTACGTTTCGCAAACCAATCAATGAAATTTAAATTTGTTTTGAGAAACTCTGCTTCAGGGATTTAATAATTTCTTTAATTTAATTTAATTATAAGGACTTCATGGTAAACAATATTTTTAAGAAAATTTACTTTTTTCCATTTGGACAGCGAAGAATAAATTCTTAGAATTTCTTACTTTTGAGCATGCAACATACAACTGGCCATGTATAAATATTTCTTTCTGGGGCCAAATTCCCAATTTTTTAAAGCGTTTGGCCTTGTGACTTGTTTGTAGTTCTCGCAAATGCAGGGTGAACCGGAAATTAGATTTTTTTTAATATAAAACCGTAGAGAAAAAATATGAAAAAAATAATATTGCATTTTTACGGTGGAGTTTACGGTGGAGTAATGGATAGCGGCTTGGATTTAAGAATCGGAGAGCCGAATTTGAATTCAAGCCGAATCTATTATATTCACTTACGTGCTAATACCTTTGAGAAAGCTATGCATTCTCTTCTTCTGTCCCCCCAGATATGTTTAATTAGCAGAACAGACCGGGTTCTATAACCTTGGATGTCAACTGGTCTACCGCAGAAAGAAATGGCAACCTACTTCGGGAAAAATCTGCCTCGCCAGTCATGTATCGAAAGATACATGATCACCTAAGCGTGTATTATGCATGGCACACAACTGATTTGTTATTTTAATCATTAAATTGTTTTTTTAAATAGTGGAAGTATTTTGTATGTTAAATAATATTTTTAATTTTTCCAAAAATGAAAATTCATTGTCGTAAGCTATACACCCTAGTAAAACCAACTGTACTTTGCCCCCCCCCTCCCGACCTGTTTGCACTTCTTCCCAAAATTTGGTTTTGATCGGTCAATGCATGGCTATTTTAGAGGGTGTGACGGACGGACGGATGGATGGATGGATGGACTAACGGAAGTCATATTTTCTCTATCTATAAAAGGCAGGATGTATGTGTGTGTATGTGTGTGTGTGTGTAACGAATGCACGGCCGCAATTTTCGACGGATTTGCACCAAAATTTACATACACATGCTCCAAGTTAGTGGAAAGGCCAAGACCGACTTTGCATTTCCCAACTCCCATCGATAGTGGAAATAATCGATTTTTTCATGCTTCTACGGCACTTTTCATGTAGTTTGCGGCCATTTTCTACTGGCCAGAGTGAGAGCCTATAGCTGCCTGCCACGAATAGGCAGGAAGATTCTATTGGCCAACGTGAGAGCCAACAGCTGACTGACACGAATGTTAACTAGCATGCTAGCATGCAAAAAAAAATCGATAGCTGCATTCGTCACAAGTGGGAAAAATTTAAATCTGCATGGCACTTTACTCCAATTGGCTCATTCGCTTGATTAATCTCAACGTTGATTTTGATTCCACAGAACTGGGTTGGGTGTGAAAAAGTATTTGTTGTTAACATTCATATTTCATTTGGTTTTTCCAGTTACGAGTCCTTTTTTAAATCTGATCGTTTTGTGTTCATTTTGTTTAGTTCTTTTTTTCGTAACAGACTTAATGTTTAGTATAGAGCTTAAAAAAAATTGCAGTGTGAGATAGGCAAGAAGTAAGGCATGTAGCAACATCAGCACGGCAAAGGGCACTCCTTTAAAGGCAAGGAAGGGCATAAATATTTTAAGTCAAGTGATAGCGATTGCTGTATGAGTCATACGATTTTTGAATCAAGCACTGGCAACGCCGGGCCATGCTGCTAGTTTTAGATATAGATTCTGTTGATATCGAACAAAATTGGTCAATTTTTTTGATCGAATAGCAATCTGCAATTAAATCACGATTCCGTACAACGGGAAACAATAGACGAAATAAGGAAACCCCAGAGGATTTTCCTAAGCCAAAGAAACACCAACAAAAGATTACGTTCACCCTACGTCATAGCTATTCGAGAGGGAAGCGTTCATTACAGTTCTCTCCCACGGGAAAATGGGAGGCTTACAGCCACATCAACTTGAAATACCGCTTTCCGTACGATCAGCGAAGTTAAGCAACATCGAGTCTGATCAGTACCTAGATGGGTGACAGCTTGGAAAAACCAGATACTGTAAGGTAGGATGTGTGAGGGGTGTAATGGATAATGACTCGGAATTATTAATCGTAGAGACAAGTTCCAGTTCCCGTTGGGTTCGTCAAATTCATTTACGAGCAAATTCCCTAGGGAAAAGGTATGAGTCCACCTCTTCTCCCCACATCTATGGATTAATTAGTAAGATTTGTATAACTAAATCCTTATTATCTCAAAAAAAACTTCTTACAATCTAAAAATAATTTCTGACTTTAAGTAAACTGAAAAATGTCGATAAACCGGAGAAAACGAATCAATCAAATAGTCATTAGCTACAGATGCATGTCTTTTAAATTGTTTTACATTCTCTGGAATATAAATGGATAGAAGGTACAGTGGACACAAAGTGAGGGATCAGTTTATATATTTATTGCAAAACAGAATTGATCCCCCACTTTATATTTACGTTATAATTTCTTGTTTGTTTGTTTTTTTTAATCAAATTCTGATAAGGTATGAGTCCAGCTCTTCTCCCCACATCTATGGGTTAATTATTGAAATTTGTATCACTAAACCATTATTATCTAAAAAAATTCTTACAATCTACAAATATTTTATGGCTCAGAAACAAACTACAAAAGGTTGATAAGCCGTAAAAAACTGACCAATCAATTAACAGAATCGAAAAACATTGATTTTTATCGAATTAGAAGGGGGTCATGTATTTAATACAAACACAGTCACAAAGTAATCCTCAAGTAAGGCGAAGAAAATCATTACGGTAGAATATAATTTGTATCTGTCTATATTTCTAAGATGAGGTGTTATGTACACTAGCGAAGGATATGGGTTAATTATTGAAACATGTATCACTAAACCATTATTATCTAAAAAAAATTCTTATAATCTACAAATATTTTCTGGCTCAAAAACAAACTACGAAAGGTTGATAAGCATCCTTTATTTTGTCGTCCAAATCCATGAATTTGTTTTGTTCATGCTCGACGAAAACGTTAGATAAAATTCACTATTTTATTTCATTTTTTTTTTTCAATAATGTTGAATGCGTTAAAATTCTTACAGTTTTTAACAAGAAAAAAAAACTCAAGTTGATGTTAAAAATTGTCGGAAAAGCATCGTTGACTTATTTTAAGATGGAATGATCTATTTTATGACAGGTCTCTAAATTTGTATTTAGATACACTGTATTTATTTTCAATTTTTACTGTCGAAATGTTCACCTATATTGCATATGATACATTATTGTACATAATTAGGTGACAATAAAATTTGTATTTTATATGAATACTAACTTATGAAAAATTAGATATAGTAGATAGTGTGGATGTAGCATACATGGGACTGGGGGCGTATTATAGATTCGGGGGCCGTATCATAGATTCGGGTTGGGGGGCTACGAAAGCTTTGCACCGGCCCTGTATATGTATATATATGGCCGTGTGTATGGGCACCTGGACGTGGTTTAATGGTTAGAAAGCGTGTCTTGCTAGATCTATTACAACTGAGTAGTGAGTTCGACCCTCACCGGGTGCCCTATACTTTCGGCCTTGTGCCGAATCTAAGTTGTGCTTCGAAAATCACTATATGGGTGTGTGTATGTATCTGTGTATGCATGCTGGCGCGGATGTGTTTATTGGTATGCGCGCGTTTGTATGTGTGTGCAGGGGGTATGTGTGTGCGTGTATTTATATAAATTATTCATCTATATTAATGATTCATTCACTTTCGGTTTTCCTATCGTCGCTTTTATTCGATATTTATTTTGCCTAAATACATTTAAAAAAAAAAAAAAAATTTATTTTCGTTTACGCATTCTTTCAATTCTTTGAATTACTAATTTCCCCGGGAATTTCCATGAGGAAAGCGTGCAGTAGAAGCCGCGGGAGACAAAGAATGGCATTTGACTGATATCATCATTAAATTAGAACACCCCACGCCCTAAAAACCAAAAAAAAAAAAAAAAAAGAAACACGACAGATCGATAAAAGAACCTATCGAAAAATGTTCCAGGTGACAGACAGACGGAGGAGGAATATTATCGGTAAATATTTCTCTGCTGCCTTGCCAAAATGTTTCCTGGAACTGGAAGAAAGAGGAATTACTGCAACTGCTTCTTTCTTTTACATACTATGTCTTCGTACCCACAAAAAGAATAGTGTGTTAAAAGGTTGACTTTTACCTTAACACCGCTATTATTTTAACTACCTTCACCTCTCGACAATGTTTTAAAAACAGATTATTAGAATTGTAATAAAACCTAAACATATGCGGAACGTGTATTTAGAGCATAACTCCAGTATTATTTTGTGTCAGGTAATTCCAGGATTAGCGTTATCATGACTTTCCATAACCTTCTATGTCAAATAGAGTGTCAAAAGGTTTGTTTTTCCTTTGACAACGCTATTATTTTAACTACCATCACTTCTCCGCAATGTTTATTGTTTTCAAATGCGACGATTAGAATTATAATAAAACCTAAACATATGAGGAATGTGAATTTATATATTTTCATTATCCTTCATTGGACTAGGTATCTTCCTAAATGTCGAAACGCGTCACTCGAAAACGTTTTCTACTTTGTCATAAATCTTTCCTCCAAATTGTTCTTGACATATAAAAATTTATATATATCGTTATCCATATACACCCTTATCCAAATTAATTGAAACAACCGCTTCAGTTTGCTTTCTTTCACCATACGGACGGTTTTACACCCACTGGAGTCACGGGGTGTAATTGATTTCTTTTTTTTTTTTTTATCTCAGATTAGGTCATTTGCAGTGGTGTGCAGTAATATAAATTTAATTTCGGGGTCTATGATGAAATTTGTTTGGCTTTGAAAAATATTGCGCCAGCCGTGATTGCATCAGTTTTTAATACGGCCAGAAACTATTGCCTCGACTGTCGATTAGTTGTCCTCCGGCTACTGTCTGCGATGGACCTTACTCCAAGGAAGCGTGCGAAAATTGTAACGCTGTGTGAACACATTGGCAATTCTTGCCAGTGAGCAAATCAAAGTACTATAGACTGGCCCGGAAAATCTCCTGATTTAAATTCAATCGAGAATCTGTGGTCACTCTGCAAGGGACGACATTGTGGAATGGACATACGAAGTACTAACATGTGCACTGGGACATGTTTCATTGGAAAAATACGTAAAAAATTAAATAATTACGGAATTCGTATTGTTTCAATTAATTTGCACAAGGGTATATATATATATATATATATATATATATATATATATGAAGACATAAAAATGTATTTATACATTCTTTTTTATAGATACAAATATTCAAGTAAATGCTCTGTTTATAATAAACAGTATTAACGACATTCCCTGAATGTCCGAGAAATTGTCATAGAAAATATGCGTCCTCCGACAGGAATCGAACCTGTGTCTATACGGAACAGTCATATAGCCTAACGTGCTTTTGCCGACTTCGCCACAGAGGAGCGTTTCGGTTAACAAGGTCGATTTTACTGTTTTTAAACTACAATGTTCCATGGGTTTCTCACGTACATTCAAATCTGCTCAAATACGTATCCAAATGTAAACAAATGACGTCACACATAATGAAATGGACAAAGTCCGACATTTATTTTAAGAATATATAAACATAGAAATTTCTTAAAATAACGACAACAAAGATGAGGACAATAGTCTGAATGTAAATAGTGTAAATAATGATAACTCCCCATCCCAGAAATTCAGGGATAACAACAACAAAGATGAGGACAATAGTCTGAATGTAAATAGTGTAAATAATGATAACTCCTCATCCCAGAAATTCAATGATAACAACAACAAAGATGAGGACAATAGTCTGAATGTAAATAGTGTAAATAATGATAACTCCTCATCCCAGAAATTCAGTGATAACAACAACAAAGATGAAGACAATAGTCTGAATGTAAATAGTGTAAATAATGATAACTCCTCATCTCAGAAATTCAATGATAACAACAACAAAGATGAGGATAATAGTCTAAATGTAAATAGGGTAAATAGTGATAACTCCTCATCCCAGAAATTCAGACAGAAAATATATTTTGTCTAAGCACCACACCGAAAGTATGGGGCACCCAGTGATGATCGAACTCACTATTTAGTCGTAAATGATCTAACAAGACAAGCTTGTTAACCATTACAGTACAAACGAACATATATGTTTTATAGTAAAGAATAAAAATGTACATAAATTGATAAAATTTTATATCCGTTTATTCTTAATTTAAGATAAATAATAATTTTGAACCTTGAATGTTTGTCATCAGTTCCCAAGTAGGCAGATGACACTACCATTTACTCCTGTTTCAGTAACAAATCCGTCAGAGCTAAGTTAACCTGGCCGCTGCTCTTGAAAAGGACCTCCAATCAGTGGTTTTTAAAAAATCTTACATCAATGATAAGTGTATGAAAAGGAAAAAATAAAAAATATAAGCAGTAAATTGTTGATACTTCCTGAAGAGTGGACGGAGAGGTCCGCCTACGAAAGTCTGGAATTGGGGCGCTGAAGTTAACATCAAGCAGCTAAGTGAGAAACGTTTACTCATAGCAATCCAATATATATATATATATATACATATATATATATGTCAAGAAAGTCCTTAAAAATTCATCTCGTTTATAATTTATTTCATGAATATATGAACTCATGGTAGCTTGTAAACGCAGAAAGAAAACTCATGTAATTTTCTTTTTGTATGAATGAATCATTGTAATATAAATTGAACTGCACCACATATTTGATTTAAAAGAACTGATCCGACGTGCAAATTTTCGGGATAACAACTGAGACATTACTTAATTTATAGAACTATTTAGTTCATGTCACATTAACTGATAAACTCCTACAACAAAAAATTATCAAATTGCCATATTAGTTAAAAAACGCACTCACTTTAAATATTTTTTAAATTCAACCTTAGCGTTGTGACTGCACGCTCCAAAAGTTTGTATCCGTTATCAATAACACATTTAAAAAAACATTTCGATTCGCATTATATTTTTTCGTCTCGAATGCTACCTGAATTTTACCAAAAACAAAATAATTTCCATGCCTGAAGATGACTGAATGTACAGTCGAAAGTACTCGCGCATTTAAGAAAGACCTTATACAGCTTATAATTTTAAAAAACAAGGATCATAACATTCATCGAGTGATTAGTGGGTTTATGCATCTTTAAAATTTTGTTAGCGAAGGGATTTCGCCATTTTATATCATTAACTTTGCTAATCTAATTTTTGTATGAATGATTCATTGTATTAGGTTGGTGCAAAAATAAAGCCGTTTTCTCACATATGTTACTATGTGAGAAAACGACATTATTTTTGCACTAACCTAATAATATAAACTGAACTGCACCATATATATATATATATATATATATATATATATATATATATATATATATATATATATATATATATATATCTTTATTATTCGAAGATTTACTTTTTCTGTTTATCAAGCTTTATTTTGGTGGGGGAACTGGATACTTTATTTTCGTCTGGCACAAAACTGCAAATGAGCGGCACTCCGTTAGGATCGAATTCACTGCTGTAGACTGCAATAGTTGCGTGCTATACGGGGAGGCGCTCAAGGCAACGTTTTGACATTAATAAAGAAGAGCGAAAACTTTACAAATAAAGAAAATAAAACGGGAGAAGACGATGAAATAAAAACAGGGAAAAAGTGAATCAGTTTCTGAGAATAAAATAGGAATAAAAAAAAAATAAAGGCCATGAAATCAAGCAATACTTAAAAAAAGAAAAAAATTGTATCGGCAAATATGTGTAGACTCGCAGACAAGGAAATAGTTTCGGGGTGGGGGGTTGAATGATAGCAAAACTTTGATAGCAAAATGGAAGTTTTTTTAAACAATGAGCAAGAGAAAGAAAACCAAACTCTTCCTCAATTCCGACAAAAAATGATGAGATTCGAGCGATAGGAAAATCATTAAGCTCATTAAAAAAAGAATCATTTTCTTTTACATTTTGAAGACGGTGCTGGTGGCGATTTAAGAACATTCCATCTGTTTGTAAAAAAAAAAGGTCTAAAATAAAAAGTCTCCAGACAAAGATTTCAATCTTTTTTAATCTCTCTCTCTCTCTCTCTCTCTATTTCTTTCCCTCTCTTTATCTCTGTCTTTCTTTCCCTCTCTTTCTCCCTGTATTTCTACCGCCCCCTCTCACTCTCTATCTCTCTCTGACGCGTTTTCTCCCTCCATTTTTCAAACAATACAACATCTTCAGACCATGTGTCACAACTTATTTCGACGGCTCTATATATAGGTCACTAAGGGATTAAAAGAAGGAAACCGACTCTTCTTCTCAATTGTTTTGTGTATATATATATATATATATGTGTGTGTGTGTGTGTGTGTGTGTGTGTTTTAGTGGACTCAGCAGTTTTCAATCTGCTTGTCTGAATCATCTTCAAGAAGCGAGAGCAAGATCTAAAAGGTCAGCCAATCTAACAGTGATCTCATCTCACAATCCTCACTCTTGCTCCATATGCAGCCTCCTTTGTAAATCACTAGCGGGTCTTAAGTGCCACTTAAGATTATCGCATAACATTTCATAACTGAATCAATTGGTTAAGTTGTCAGATCCTCATACGTCGAAACCGACTGACTAGAGAGTCCATTATAAATAAATAAATATATATATATATATATATATATATATATATATATATATATATAGAGAGAGAGAGAGAGAGAGAGAGAGAGAGAGAGAGAAATAGAAATTATTAAATAAGAAACTCCAAAGAAAACTTCAGTAAAATCTAAACATAAGAGAAACAGTGGAAACTCAAAGTTTTTATATATATATATATATATATATATATATATATATATATATATATATATATATATGTAAGCAAATATATTTTAGGAATACGTTTTCACAACATCGCCCACGTGACGCCGACGTGATCATATTGAAACGGAACGCTGATCTTGAAAAAAATTTCAGTTATCTGTTTTGATAAGTCTTACTCTTATGCCCATCGTCTTTTCATGTTGAATTAAATATAGTCTAATGTTAATTATGCTTTATGAATATGTCCTGAAGATGGTCTATGAGACCGAAACGTCCGACGTTGACATTATATTAACATTGAAACAGCATAATTGCATATTAGGATTTTTGTTTGTTTTTTCCGTATATTTTTCTTCATATATATATATATATATATATATATATATATATATATATATATGTTATATTAATAATTATATTCGGTTGGTAAAAAACTCGGATGGCACAATTTGCCAGTATATCAAAACAAATTGGTATCCGAGGAAAAGATTTGAAAAAAAATTGAAAAACCCCCACAAAACAGGATCCTTTTAGGTGAAACCGAGGTAGCTAGTTCCTGGTTCTTTAGAATTATATATAGAATTATATATATATATATATATATATATATATATATATATATATATATATATATATATATATATATATATAACGTATGTGTCTAGGGTGTGTCTTTTTGTTTCAGCTTTCGTTTTCATAATCAACCGTCCAAGTGCCTTCTTTTTACACCCGAGATGCTATGGAAAAAAAAAACAGCAGGTTTTTGGTTTCTCTAACATATTTGTTGTTGTTCACACACTCACCCTTGACCCTTTTGATAAATTTATTTCATATTTATCAGATTGGCCGAGAAAAAGTTGCCAAAGAAGACATTACGCTAAAGTATTAAACAAAAATTTTTAAAAAATATTGAACAAATATAAAAATGATACGGCGGAGAAGAAAAGACACAAAAATGAAGAATTTTAAAGAGGAGAAAGAAAGAAAGAAAGAAAGAAAGAAAGAAAGAAAGAAAGAAAGAAAGAAAGAAAAGAGAAACACTGTAATGATGAGAGCCAAAGAAAGAAAGGTAGAATGAATGGAAGAAAGAAAAAAGAAAGAAAGAAAGAAAGAAAGAAAAAAGAAAGAAAGAAAGAAAGAAAGAAAGAAAGAAAGAAAAAAGAAAGAAAGAGAGAAAGAAAGAAAGGAAAAATAAAGAAAGAGAGAAAGAAAGAAAGGAAAAATAAAGAAAGAAAGAAAAAAGAAAGAAAGGAAGAAAGAACCAGAAGTAAGAAAGAAAGGTGAGAGTAAGTGGAAAAGAAAGAAAGAAAGAAAGAATGAAAGAATCAGAAGTAAGAAAGAAAGGTGAGAGTAAGTGGAAAAGAAAGAAAGAAAGAAAGAAAGAATCAGAAGTAAGAAAGAAAGGTGAGAGTAAGTGGAAAAGAAAGAAAGAAAGAAAGAAAGAAAGAAAGAAAGAAAGAATCAGAAGTAAGAAAGAAAGGTGAGAGTAAGTGGAAAAGAAAGAAAGAAAGAAAAAAAGAAAGAAAGAATCAGAAGTAAGAAAGAAAGGTGAGAGTAAGTGGAAAAGAAAGAAAGAAAGAAAGAAAGAAAGAAAGAATCAGAAGTAAGAAAGAAAGGTGAGAGTAAGTGGAAAAGAAAGAAAGAAAGAAAGAAAGAATCAGAAGTAAGAAAGAAAGGTGAGAGTAAGTGGAAAAGAAAGAAAGAAAAAAAGAAAGAAAGAATCAGAAGTAAGAAAGAAAGGTGAGAGTAAGTGGAAAAGAAAGAAAGAAAGAAAGAAAGAATCAGAAGTAAGAAAGAAAGGTGAGAGTAAGTGGAAAAGAAAGAAAGAAAGAAAGAATCAGAAGTAAGAAAGAAAGGTGAGAGTAAGTGGAAAAGAAAGAAAGAAAGAAAGAAAGAAAGAAAGAATCAGAAGTAAGAAAGAAAGGTGAGAGTAAGTGGAAAAGAAAGAAAGAAAGAAAGAAAGAATCAGAAGTAAGAAAGAAAGGTGAGAGTAAGTGGAAAAGAAAGAAAGAAAGAAAGAAAGAAAGAATCAGAAGTAAGAAAGAAAGGTGAGAGTAAGTGGAAAAGAAAGAAAGAAAAAAAGAAAGAAAGAAAGAATCAGAAGTAAGAAAGAAAGGTGAGAGTAAGTGGAAAAGAAAGAAAGAAAGAAAGAAAGAAAGAAAGAAAGAAAGAAAGAAAGAAAGAAAGAAAGAAAGAATCAGAAGTAAGAAAGAAAGGTGAGAGTAAGTGGAAAAGAAAGAAAGAAAGAAAGAAAGAAAGAAAGAATCAGAAGTAAGAAAGAAAGGTGAGAGTAAGTGGAAAAGAAAGAAAGAAAGAAAGAAAGAAAGAATCAGAAGTAAGAAAGAAAGGTGAGAGTAAGTGGAAAAGAAAGAAAGAAAGAAAGAATCAGAAGTAAGAAAGAAAGGTGAGAGTAAGTGGAAAAGAAAGAAAGAAAGAAAGAAAGAAAGAAAGAACCAGAAGTAAGAAAGAAAGGTCAGAGTAAGTGGAAAAGAAAGAAAGAAAGAAAGAATCAGAAGTAAGAAAGAAAGGTGAGAGTAAGTGGAAAAGAAAGAAAGAAAGAAAGAAAGAATCAGAAGTAAGAAAGAAAGGTGAGAGTAAGTGGAAAAGAAAGAAAGAAAGAAAGAAAGAATCAGAAGTAAGAAAGAAAGAAAGAAAGAATCAGAAGTAAGAAAGAAAGGTGAGAGTAAGTGGAAAAGAAAGAAAGAAAGAAAGAAAGAAAGAAAGAAAGAAAGAATCAGAAGTAAGAAAGAAAGGTGAGAGTAAGTGGAAAAGAAAGAAAGAAAGAAAGAAAGAATCAGAATTAAGAAAGAAAGGTGAGAGTAAGTGGAAAAGAAAGAAAGAAAGAAAGAAAGAAAGAATCAGAAGTAAGAAAGAAAGGTGAGAGTAAGTGGAAAAGAAAGAAAGAAAGAAAGAAAGAAAGAATCAGAAGTAAGAAAGAAAGGTGAGAGTAAGTGGAAAAGAAAGAAAGAAAGATAAAAAGAAAGAGAAAGCTGTAATGATGAAAGCCAAAGAAACAAAGGTAGACTGAAAAGTAGGAAGAAATATAAAGATGTAACGAAAGGAAGAAACATAAAAAACAAAAAAAATATGTTTACAAAGAAAGAAAGAAAGAAAGAAAGAAATAGTAAAGGCACCGATATCCTCTGCTAATCCCTGTTCGTATGAAGCAAGAAGAAAAGGCCAAAGGAGACCCCTGAAGAGCGAGAAAAGAACCTACTTCTCTGCGATAAAAACGAGTTGATTTGGCTTAGATGCAGATCACTGGATTGAGAGAAGTGTAAAACCATATCAGGTTTTAAAAAGAAAAACGACTCAAATGTCACTTTTCTATAAATATTATCAGTTGGGGTGTTTAGGGTATATCCAGATATCGATATAAAGGAGGTGCTGAAAACATACTAGCCTATTTCACCTCGAAATATCTGATCAGATGACCAAACAACATACTTTTTTTTTCAGCACTAGTGCTGTGTCGCGCCAGAAAGTTTTTTTTCGCCCGAGTCCATCCTTCAAATCTATAACTCAGCCATTCGCCCTTGCATGGAATATTGCTGTCATATATGGCCTTTAGCCCCCCACTGTTCGTCTTTGGGTCCTCGACAAAATCCAGAGGCGAATACGCAATGTGATTGCCCCTGATCTGGCATCTTGTTTACAGTCGTTCTCTCATAGAAGTGCAGTCGCTCTCTGTCTTTTCTACAAATACTTTCACGGTAACTGCTCCAATGAGGTACTTTCGCTAGTTCCCAAGCTGCATGAATTTAAACGTGCCACTAGGTCGGCATCACGGTCCCACCCTTTTACTGTCGAAACGGTTATATGTAGCCATCCCTTCTACTCCATTAGCTTTATGTCGGGCACTTCCCGTCTGTGGAACTCCCTTCCCTTTACTTGCTTCCCTGATTGCTATAATCTCCAACTATTCAAATGCAATGCTAATCGACATCTCCAGATACCTTGATCTAATTTCCCGTCCTTCTCTTCATCCTTTCCTCTCTCATGCCTCTTTACCCTTGCTCCCATTTTCTGTAACCCCTTGCGTGCTAGTGGCACTCCCGCCTTGCTTGGGGTGAAAAGTTTTTAAAAAATATGCAAAAATGAAAATAATGCTGACATCTCATCTTAAGAGATATATTTACCAAAATTGCACAAAAATATCTTGAAATACTAAAGAATAAATTTATTCAATAAAATCGCTATTGGCTTCAGCAACGGTCCCTAGGCTACTTCGGAATCTCCTGCAACTCTTCTGAACGGTCTACTTGTTTAAGTTGGCGAATGCTGTCATAAATCTTTGCCTTCAGTTCATCTTTAGGGTTACAAGGGGTTTTTGTTGGTCTCTCGCTCAACCGCCCCTCACACATAATAATCAAGGGGTTTGCATTCTGGGAGTTAGATAGCCAGATGTAAGAGGTGATGTAGTCTTGGAAATTGTCAGACAGACATGACTGGGTTCTCCTGCATGTGTGACATGGTGCAGAGTCCTGTTGCCAGACATAGGGTCTTCCAGCAGATACTCTCTTAACCCGTGGCAACACTACCTACCGTGGAAAGATGAATGGAGGCATAACGCCGCCATTACTAGTGATCACTGCAAAGACGATGATGTTGACTAGCTATATCATCTAACTCTTTCCGAATCCTCTGTACTGTCTTCAGATTGACACACAGACACTCTGAAATGTTCCGATTGGAGCTTCCGGTGCGAATGTCAAGCAGTACAGCATGCCACTTCCAAATTTCTGGCTGGGTGAATTGCATCATGGTGCTCTTTTTCTCACAGACGATGCCCAGCTGACCTTACTATACTGTGCAGTCGACAAAATAAAAAAAAAACAAACAACGCGCATGCGCGAAAATAAAAATATAAAATGGCGACAATTTACCCAACTCACCCTGTATATATATGCCCTATAGGCAAAAAGATTGACGTCACACTTCATTTCTTTAAAAAATCACGTTAAAATGAGATATTTTTTGCATATTTTTAAAATAAAAGATCAAATTTTAGTTCCTACAGTGTATTGATTTTATTTTTCAGTCTGTCTCTAGACTCCTCTTAATACCAAAAACTTCAAATTTTGGATTTCATTCCCAGCGTTATCATTCCGTCATCAGAGTATTTTCATTGGCTTTCTACGGCTTTAAACTGCCATTTTGGTATTAGGTTAATGCACAAGAGTCCGAAATCGTTTTTTAGCATAATTATTTTCTTCATATACATGTATATTGATTGATTCGCTTTCTACGGCTTATCAACCCTTTACATGTTATTTAAAGCCAGAAAATATCTTTAGATTGTAAGAATTTTTAGGAAGAGATAATAATGATTTAGTGATACAAGTCTTACTAATTAACTCATAGTTGGGGGAAAAAGAAGTGTATTCAAGCCTTTCCCAAGTTTATTTGTGTGTAAGTGAATATAACGAACCCAACTGGAATTGGAACACGGCTCTCCGATTAACAATTCCCATCCATTATTCATTTCACCACCTGCACATCCAGGTTTGCTGCACCTGGTATTCCGAAGCGGTTGCCCATCTAGGTACTGACCAGGCTCGACGTTGCTTAACGTCTGTGATCGCATGGGAACCGGAGTTTCTACATGATGTGGCCGAGGCCCGAATTTCATGTCTATTGGCGAGGTCTTAATAAAAATCTGTTTCACTCGATAGGAATTGAATGTGTATTTCTTCTTTTACTGGTAGGCAGGGGTCGGCAACCCTTTGCTAAATATGTGCCGACTTAGGGTTTTAAAATTATTCATTGTGACAACATCATACGTATTTTTATACAAGTCAAGGTCAATATACCTGTTCTACAATATATTTTATATAGTAATATATAGTATACATACATTAGTATATATTAAAATTGAAACAGCTAAATATCTTCTTTGCGTTGTAGTAGTTATTGGGTCGGACTTCGTGATGTCATTTGCGGCTGCGTGCCATTTGAAACTTGCTTGGCGTAGCACGCGTGCCGTAGGTTGCCGACACTTGGTGTTACGTATGTACTGCCAAGTAAGGAACAAGTCAAAATATAAAGGTTGGATGACCCCCACCCCAACCTCCAATGCAACTGAAAAAGAAAAATTACTCATTTTTCATAGAAAATGTTCTTTTGCATAATCCAAAAGACATTCAGTTAGACCAGGGGTAGGCAACCTTTTGCTAAATATGTGCCAACTTAGGCTTTTAAAATCATTCAGTGTGCCAACAGCATACGTATTTTTATAAGAGTCAAGGTCAATATAGCTGTTCTACAATATATATTATATAGTAACATATAGAATAATATGTAAACACATTAATAAAAATAAACTGTTTTTTTAGAAGATATCACTGTCTGTGACACTATAAAGCTGGGGTCGACAACCTTTTACTAACTATATGACGACTTAGGGTTTTAAAATCATTCAGTGTGCCAACAGCATACGTATTTTTATACAAGTCAAGGTCAGTATACCTGTTCTACAATATATTTTATATAGTAATATATAGTATACATACATTAGTATATATTAAAATTGAAACAGCTAAATATCTTCTTTGCGTTGTAGTAGTTATTGGGTCGGTCTTTGTGATGTCATTTGCGACTGCGTGCCATTGGAAGGTGTGAAGTCATTTTGAAAAACGAAATACAATCCATACGTCTTTTTCCCATTTTGTCATTCGATTAGCTATTATCAGTATGTAATTATATAGAGATTTATATATCGTATCTTCCAAATTTTCTATATGGAAAAAACTATAGTTATTAAGCAAATATTAACTATTAAAACCGAACTAGTGGTCACTCATCAAGGCATTGACCAGACGTTGCTTAACTTCGGTGATCGTACAGAAACCAGTGTTTCATCTCTATACTTCCTGCTGCAATAAGTCGCCCGCGTTTGTGTAGTTTTCTCGTGCGATTACCGAAGTTAAGCAACGCCGATCCTTCTCAGTAATTATATGGGTGACCGCTTGGAAATACCAGCTCAAATGGTGCAATACGTCTCGGAGAACCATGTCACAATACCAGTTGGGTTTATTATATTCATTGAGGCGCATATATCCTTGGGAAAGGTATGAATCCACCTCTTCTCCCCCAGGTATGGGTTAATTAGTCTAACTTATATCAGTAAAATCATTAATATCTTCAAAAATTTCTTAAAATGTAAAATAATTTCCGGTTAAATAACCTGCAAGAGGTTGATAAGCCGTAAAAAACGAATCAATCAATCGTAACTGGAAGTTGTAACTTTTCATTGACAATCATTAGCAATACATTTCAATTATACTTGTAATAGCCTTATTCTACCAGCAATACTTGTATAAATTCTTAATCAATGACAATCCCTTCTTTCCTGATTTTCAAAGCATTTGTACGGTAAAAAAAATAGTAAAAACATTATACACAAATAAAAGTATTCTGTTAATAATGCTTGCATTAATACATGGGTGCTTGGCGTTCTGGCTCGACACTTGAGATGATGCTAGAGATTAAACCAAAGATTTTATCGCCTGTAGAATTAACCATGTGGAAATTAGAAACACTTAAAAAGCTGGCCTTTGTCCTTGCGTTTCTGTTCAGTCAAACGCCTTCAGTCTTTGGCTCTAAAAAGAAAGGGGAAAAAATAATAACAAGATGGCGTCACAGTCAGTTGGCTACGCAAAGACCCCGATATCTTTAATTGACGAAAAGGACCTGATGTTTATAATTGGATCCTGTGAGATTTGTTTGTACTGGGTACGCAAGCACTTCTCGTAATAACGATGTCGATAATAGCAATATGGCGTCACAGTCTGTTGGCTGCGCAAAGGCCCTGATATTTATAATTAACGTAAAAGCCGTGATGTTTATAATTGGATTCCGGGATATTTATTCGCACACAGTACGCAAAGAGCGTCTCGTGAACTTAACTCTAATGCTGTAAGTTTCGATTCTCACGGACTCCTCAATATTGTAGTCTTGTGTAAGATGAAGCAATCTGTAGGTCTTAGCTAGGACTATTATTCTTCGAACGATATGAACTGGCGCTACAGAATCACAGGGAAAGAACTATTCCAAATAACGGATATCACATCGCATGAGGATTTTAATTGCAGCAACAACGAAAAAGACATCTAAATATATGTAACTCAAAGAGAAAATAATAACATAATGAAGATGTTGGCGTTCCGCACTACCTCAAACAAAAGTCTAGGAAGGAAACACCTATTAATACTGGAAAAAGCGATAACATTTACTGAATTTGAGAAAGCGATTTCCACGAAAAATTGTTTTATAAAGTTCAACCGAATGGAGCAATTGCTGATCGGTCAGTGAATACCGAATGTTTCCTTATAAGGAAACGGCTTATATTACCATTACCAATAGAAATTAGGTGAAAATATACCCCATTTGATTCTAGCCTGATGACCAAGGAGTGAAAAAAGCGTAACTCGAGTAGCACTGGCTGCTCGGTCAATGAAGGCCGAATGTTTCCTTATACGGTAACGGCTATATATTAGCAATACCATTAGAGATGCGGGAAACATATACTACTCTTTGATCTTAGACTAATAGACAGGGAGTGGGGAAAAAAGCGTAACTCGAGTAGCACTGGCTGCTCGGTCAATGAAGGCCGAATGTTTCCTTATACGGTAACGGCTATATATATTTGTCGTAACCTTTTATGTGACTAGGTTAGTTTTAATAATTAGTAGACAGGATCAGCTCCTTATCGACAAAGCATGTATACCATGAAACCAACCCGATACCTGAAACAGCAGATAGCACAGAACCATATATATATATATATATATATATATATATATATATATATATATATATATATATATATATATATATATATATTATGAAATGGACAAAGTCCGACAATTATTTAAAGACATTTTACGTTCATACATTCTTTTTATAGATACAAATATTTAAGTAAATGCTCTGTTTATAATAAACAGTATCAAACAACATTTACCGGCCTGAATGTCCGAGAAATTTGCATTCGAACCTGTATCCTATACGGAACCGTCGTATAGCCTAACGTGCCTTTTTACCAATTCGGCCACAGAGGATCGTTCGGTTGGCAAGGTCGAATTTACTGCTTTTAAATTCGAATCCTGTCTGATGACGAATATTTTCTATGAAAATTTCTCGGCCATACAGGCCGGTAAATGTTGTTTAATACTGTTTATTATAAACAGAGCATTTACTTAAATATTGTATCTATAAAAAGAATGTATAAACATAAAATGTCTATATATATATATATATATATATATATATATATATATATATATATATATATATATATATTAGGTTGGTGCAAAAATAATGTCGTTTTCTCACATAGTATTAAGTTGGTGCAAAAATATTGTCGTTTTTCTTTTAAAGTTGAACGTCAAAAAACGACATTATTTTTGCACCAAGCTAATATATATATATATATATATATATATATATATATATATATATATATATATCGTCATCCACAGACAGACTGTTTCGCTGTATTACAGCTCATCAGTGTGACTAGACATCCGATCGCTTCACGCCGGGACCGAAATTTGGCATCTGGCGGACATTCCAACCCCTAGGCTATCGGCACCCGACAGAAAGAAAGGCTGATTTTTGCCTATTTATTTTTTCATAAACACACCAGTAACCCAGCGAACTCAGTCTTCCTATATGGCAGTGAATGATGGACAATCTCCTCACAGATGAAGAAGAGACTTGAAGCAACAGAAACAAAGAAAAGAGTACTCAACTGTTACGCTATGTCAGTCCTCCTATATGGCAGTGAATAATGGACAATCTCCTCATACATGAGGTAGAGACTTGAAGCAACAGAAATGTAGTTCTACAGAAGAATTTTGAGGAGACCATGGACAGAACCTGTGAGCAACAACGAAGTTCTAGAGACTGTTAACAAAAAGGACACATGATTAACATCAAGAAGAGACTATTGAAATTTCTGCACCTCATGATGGAGGAAAGAGCGTTTGGAAAATCGGATACTCACAGATCATATCGGAAGGTAAGAAAGCCAGAGGAAAGCAGTACACAATATAACTGACGAGCTTCAGCGAATGGATGGTGGCACAGGATTTGGGAGAGATGGCATAAATGACAAAAAGTTATTAAGAGCAAAAAAGGACAGGAAATTGTGGAGAGCCATGATTATAAATAGACTATCGGGAATCTTTAAACACTGACATCTGATTTTGCCACCCGCCAAATGTAACATCTGATGTAGCCACACCCCAAAGTTAATATCTGAGTTAGCACGCCCCCACTTTAATATTTGATTTAGCTCGCCCACACTCACTTTTTGTTTGCCTCCTTGCGATTGTATCCCACACAACAGCTGCCACAATTCTGAGGGTAGTACTGAAACCTGTATGCGTACGAGCCACATCACGGTTCCTTTACGATCATCAAGGTAAGAAACGTTGAGCCTGGCCAGTACTTAAATGGGTGACCGTTTGTGAATACCAGGTGCTGTAAGCTTGAATGTGCGAGTAGTGTAATGTACAATATCGCGTAAATAAATTTTGGAAAAGCTTGAAAACACTTCTTCTTCCACCAACCATGGGTTAATTAGTAAGACTTTTATCAGTAAATTATTATTATCACCTCCCCTCCACACACAAAAAAAATCTTACAATATTTTTGGGCTTCAAAACGTTATCTAATTTCATGCAAATATAATCTACGTGAAACATACGCATATATATATATATATATACGGAACCGTCATTTAGCTTGACGTGCCTTTGCCGATTTGGCCACAAAATGTCTTAAATTAACTGTCGGTGTTTGTCTATTTCATAATGTGTGACGTCATTTGTTTATATTTGATACGCCATGAGCAGACACGAATGTACGTGAAAGATTCATGGAAGATTGAAGTTTAAAGGCAATAAATCCGACCTTGCTGAACGCCTATTCGTTACCAAATCGGTAAAGGCACGTCAAGCTAAATGACGGTTCCGTATAGGATACAGGTTCGAATCCTGTCGGAGGACGAATATTTTCTGTGAAAATTTCTTGGGCATTCAGGCCGGTAAATGTTGTTTAATACTGTTTATTATAAACAGACCATTTACTTAAATATTTGTATCTATAAAAAGAATGTATAAACATAAAAATGTCTTAAAATATATATTCGAGCATATTTGGTAAAATAATCCAGACATATTATATCTAATTTTATTCTAATCCTCTTGAATTATCTTATCGACTTCTTAATGTTGATATTAAATTCATTAAGGAAGGCACCGTTGTTTTTGTTTTTTTCATTTCTTTTATTTTCACAAGAAGTTTCAATCTTATCAAAGATCATCTTTTGTATAAAATTTAGTTTAGTATATAATTAGTTTTATTATATTTTACTGGAAACAGTGGGCGATATATTAATACTTATGAGTACTTTTAGGATTTTTTTTATCTTGTTTGTATTTACAGTATATATATATATATATATATATATATATATATATATATATATATATATATATAGGGGCCGCAAAAATAGTTACATAGTTAATATTTTACGTTTTACTACTGTTAAATTAATATATTTGCAATACAATATTTTGTGTACACGTTTTGTTTTTTATTACTGTATACCTACTTTTGCATGTGTATGCCTATATGTATGTGTGTGTGTGTGTGTGTGTATATGTGTGTGAGTGTGTGTGAGAGTGTGTGTGCCTATATGTATGTGTGTGAGTGAGAGAGAAAGAGAAAGTAAATAAACATACATGTATGGGAACCTCGACGTGGTGTAATCGTTAGCAAGCTTGTCTGACTAAAACAGTTACGACGGAGTAGTGAGTTTGATCCTCACTGTGTGCCACATATTTTCGGCCTTGTACCACATGTAAGGTACGCTTGAGAAAATCACCACACATACATGTATGTTGCTCTCAACAGGTATGTTATATAAGTTTGTACTGTTAATTCCAGGTATAAAGACTTTGACTAGGGTATGCTTGCATTCAAATTCCAAACACTTTATCGAATTTTCCCGATGAATACCGAATTTTCCCGATGGAAAACACTTAACCCCTTCAATATTAAACAATCTCTAATCTTAGTAAGGTACAAAATGAAATAAAATAAAGAAACTAAAATAAGAAGATTGTGTTGCGCCAATCTTTGGATAGATCCTGCGTAAGGAATAAACACGCAAAGTCCTAATAATTATCTCGGCCCGAACGTCGACCTCTTGTCGATGGGAAATATGTCGTTATCTCAACCATGATCTCCAGAAGTGCTAATGTGTCGAAATGGTCTGTAGACGGATGGGTGACCTTTCGCCCCACTTCTCCTTGGAAACCTGCCTCCAACACACCCGTAC
The DNA here is from genome assembly GCA_963932145.1 of Acanthosepion lycidas. NCBI lineage: Eukaryota > Metazoa > Mollusca > Cephalopoda > Sepiida > Sepiidae > Acanthosepion > Acanthosepion lycidas. The sequence goes on along the minus strand of OZ010614.1, from coordinate 37,452,784 downwards.
GAAAAAAAAAAAAAAAAGGAAAAAAAAAAAAGGAAGAAGCAATCTCCATGGGTGGCCAAGTCAGCCTTGTAAGTCGAGCTGCCTACCCTACCTGACCCCTTCTCTTCAAAGCTTT
>OZ010614.1:37432669-37450169 GCA_963932145.1 Acanthosepion lycidas | reverse complement strand
TAAATAATAGGTTGGTGCAAAAATAATGTCGTTTTTTTGACGTATTTTTAACGTCAAAAACCATTTTTTTTTGCACCAACCTAATATCTGTTATCTTGTACGAACAAGAGCAATTTAGTACAAAGAGGCTAAACCAAACCTTGTCTGGAGACTTCAATAAATTTCGCTGCTCTCTCTCTCTCTCTTTATATATATATATATATATATATATATATATATATATATATATATATATAATAATATTTTTTGTTTAAAAATATGATTCCTTCGCCGTTTTTTAAAAATAAAAAGCGAAGGAATCATATTTTTAAACAAAAAATATTATTATAATATAAGCTCTACTTCTGTATGGGGCACTGTTTTTTAAAAATAAAAACAAAAATACTAAGGAACCCCGGATTATGCACCCAACGTGTTCTTTTCTATTTTCTGCATACCTGCACAAGGATACATATATATATATATATATATATATAAACACTTAAAAAAGATTCCTCAGAGAATGACAAAATGGAAAAAGTTTATTTTTATATGTTTTATTTTGCGTGTGTGTATATTGTGTGTGTCAATGCCTCCAAAAGTAAACTGCTCTGAGACAACTTTTCCTGCTCTCAATCCGCATGACAGATGCCATCCTCCAGGAAAATGACTTGTTGCACTTTCTAGGGTTAATGTTTACAACTGATATGAAGTGGAAAACTATATTGAATCCATTGATAGGTCAGCTGCTAAGCATAAAATATTACCAGTAATACATTTTTGGAAAAAAAATATTGGCAGCAATACATTTAAATAAAATATATTACCAGCAATAAAGATCTTGTCGGCATTAAATAACCCATTGAGGTTGATATGCCGTAAAACAAACCAAACCAGACCAAACTAAATCATGTTTTTAACTTAAAAGTTGACAGACAACATTAATTACTGAGATATATTATAGCTTCTTGGAAATTCTTTTTTCTCAGACATATTTTACTTTATCTTATATGGCTTCAGATATGACAGGCTGAGTGATTTTGGTAAGACCTATTTAAATTTATTTGTCATCCATGTGAAGAAATGAAAATACGCCATTTGCAATGAAATTTTCATTACATAGTTCATTTGCATTTAATGTTAATGGTTCAAAGAATGTCGAGCAGAATCGTTGACACTCACGCATATTCACCTCATCAAATCTAGCCCTCCTTAAAAAAGTTTGGACACCCCTGTGTTAGGCAATGATAACCTCCTCAGTAGACCTAGGATAGAAATAGACACTATGCAAGGTCCTCGGATTAAGAAAGAAAGGACACTCGAAAATAAGTCAGGGCACCCAGAAGAATGCTGAAGAATTTCAGTACGACCTTGAGGAAGAGACACATTACTTAGTGGTTTAACGCATTGATAAAAACATTGGATCTACTTCTTGTTACGTCTGAATAAAGTGTCACTGTCGACACTCGAGTTTGAACATAGATCGCCAGTGAGCAAACAGAAGTGATCCCATTATTGAATTAAGTAGACCATGTGACCATAGCGGGAACGCATATATAAGAAGTCGCGTGACGTTTAAATGATCGTTATTTCTATTCTATCCTCTATTACTATACGGAACGCTATTTTCTACTTTATTCTCTATACTATTTCTCTATACGGATCACTGTTCGGTGGTTACTCTTCGAGCGAGTATTATCGAGCAAGTACTATTAGTGAAAGTGTTATTCGAAGGCGTCTGACACCAGTATTGTTCAACGGCGTTACTATAGTTGTATCTGCAATTTCAAAGTCTCTACTACAACGAGCATTACGAAAATGGTAACGAGTATTCGTTGGCATCACAAAAAGAGTAACTCACTGCTTGCTCTCATTCAACTGATATGAATTGGAATGATTCGTGGGAAGTGTTTTAACAGAGGATTTAAATTGTGGCACTGAAGTTCATATCGGTGGAAAACCTTAAGCCGAGACGACGTAATGAGATACCCTTCTAGATGTCAACATCAGCACGCCTAATCTCTCTTCTTTTTTTTTTTTAATCCTTTTTAGGCGTTTTCAACAAGCATTACGAAAATGGCAATGAGTATTCGTTGCCATCACAAAAGTGGCAACGAGTGTTCGTTGATATCACAAAAATTTCTGATTGCGAGTTCAGTCTCTGAGTCTGGTAGTGCTGATAAAAAAAAAAACACCAAATACTTTTGCTCAGTGAAAGAAATGTGGTTATTTTCTAAGGGTAGCTTCGATGTGGCAGAAGGCCGAAAGAATGGAGCACCTAGGGAGGATCGAATTCACTTTTCAGTCGTAACTGATAACTGATCTAGCGAGACAAGTTTGCTAACCATTACATCACACCGAGGTGTCCGTCAGTGAAAGATACATGACACAGGAGAAACATAACGTATAAAGAGAAAATATCTTAAATAATTTTCGGACTTAATGCATTTCATTATATATATATATATATATATATATATATATATATATATATATATATATATAGTTGTATATTTAGGCAACAATCCTTCTTTTATGCATGTTTCATTAAAAACGACAGACAAGTTTCTACGGTTAAGCTTTTTATTTAATTTTTCTTGTGTTCTAACAAGAGCTTTCTTTTCTGGTCTAAGGGTGTGTAAGAACTGTCCAAATGTTTTATATTTCCAAGCGCTTTCGGCTATACATTTAGCCATTATCAAGGATCATTCCATTTTTCAGCTTAATTGAGTGTGTGCGTTCTGTGTATGTCTTAGTGTGTGGTAGGGATGTTTTTAATTTACGAATACGGCTAGCATATTGTGGCTTTTGTCCAGAAAAGAAAGTTCTTGTTCGAACACAAGAAAAATTAAATAAAAAGCTTAACCGTAGTACCTTGTCTGTCGTTTTTAATGAAACATCTCTCTCTCTCTCTCTCTCTCTCTCTCTCTCTATATATATATATATATATATATATATATATATATATATATATATCACTGATACTAAAACATCTTCTAAAAGAATGGAAATTGGGATAAAAAAAAATTGGGCCCCGTACGTGGACTGAATAAAGGGTTTGGTTCTAAATTGCAAGAAGGGTACCAAGTGCGAAGATAAACGCCGGAAGAAAGGCAGAGGGTACAACGACCGAAACACCATAGATAGATATGAACAAACATAGATATTTATTTTTTTTATAGAGTTTTGTTTACCCTGTACAAGGACCGGGGGGGGGAGTTCACCTCGGGGTGGTGTAATGATTAGCAAGCTTGTCTCGCTAGAACTATTACGACTGAGTAAAGAGTTCGATCCTCATTGGGTACTCCATACTTCCGACCTCACGCCACATGTAAAGTATCACCACACATACATCTATGTAGTTTTCAGCAGGTATGTTCTATGATTGCGTACTGTTAATTCCGAATATGAAGACTGAGCTTTATTAAAATACTAGCTTAAAAGTCACCCTATCGGGCAGCATTTACGCTAGCTCTTGCGGAGGACTCTTGATTGGGTTTTTATCACAATAGGTAGAGAGGAGTACATGCCATACGCAACAATAAACTAAAGAAGAACTCAAAATTGATCACTGCATTTAAGTATTGCATTAATATTTAGGCTTACCTTTTAAAAGTTCAACGATAATTCTTCTGCCACCGCTTAATTCAAAAACAGTTTGATGTGCGTAGGTCATTACTTTCCATACAAAAACTATTTTCATTTCATGGGTGACTTTTTAAAATTATATCCTGTCAGAGGACGAATATTTTCTATGCAAAATTTCTCGGACATTCAGGTCAGTAAATGTTGTTTAATACTGTTTATTATAAACAGAGCATTTACTTAAATATTTGTATCTATAAAAAGAATGTATAAACATAAGATGTCTTAATATATATATATATATATATATATATATATATATATATATATATATATATATATATACTAATAGTAAACTTCAGGTAGCTCAACTTGTAGATATGTCAAAACAAATCGCTAACCGAGTTAAAAAATTGGTAATAAAAAAAAAGAGAACTAATAACATACGAACATGGCGAAATAAATCGTCCAGGTAGGTTTTCCTGGATCATTGGGATTTATTTTAGTTATACATATATATATATATATATATATATATATATATATATATATATATATATATTATATATATCGAGAGATAGACAGACAGACAGATAGATATGTGTTCTGTCTCGTTTTACTTGATTCTGTGGCTTTTTAAAACACTTTTCTCAGTTCCTGAACTCCCATCTTCATTTTATTCCTTGGGGTACGATTCCATAATCCCGCCTCTTTCCCTGGTTCCCAAGACGCGTTTACAGCTGCCGTCTGAACAAGCCAACTGTGGTTTCAGTCCGACTCCACGTCAAAAGTTGTTTAAATGTTCAGCGTCATGCTCGACTGGTGCACTTAAATGAGATCAACCTTGAGTAAAATTGCGAAAAAAAAAATTTCTGATCTTTTGGTAAGATGAAACTGACTTTAACAAACAAATATTAAGAGAGTGCGAATTTTTCCAATGTGCTCACTTTATTATTATTTTTTTAAATAAGCGCTAAATAACGATAGTGTTGTGGCCTTGTTAGGGCCAAAAATAAAGACACAAGAGAGGAATTGAGTTAAACAAATATATTAACAGAAAACAGTAATACAAACATATACAAATGAGAGTGTTACAGCAAGAATGTTTGGTCTGACTCTCAGAGCTGACTGCTGGAAACTTCCCTCTCTAAAAGGCAGTACCTGCTCCTATTTATAGAGTCCATGTGTGCGTGGGTAAATTACCATAACAGATAGGTAAACAGCTTTATTAACTATTCTTTATATATTTCTGAGATATTGTAATTATTTACAGTACTGACATCATTCGACTGTTGTCCTCATCTTTATTGCCATATTCACCACGTTTCGGTTGTTGTATATTCCAGCCTTCTTCAGGATCTGTTTATATTTCTGAGATGAGGTATTGTAACTAATTGCACCGTTCGGACTATTGTCCTCATATTTATTGCCATATTCACGACGTTTCGGCTGTCCACAGATGTAGACTGTTATAATTCTACGTGCCATGCCTTTTTGGGAGAGTGGGGGGGTGATATCTCATTTTCAGTTACTTCCCCTTCATAACTCATCTCTCCAAGTTTTTTTTTGTCCCCTCTGCTGTGGCCAGTTATTGAACTCACAGCTCTCTGTATCAAGTCACTCTTTGGTTTACACAACCAACGCTTTTATCCACTAGGTATATTAATTTCACGTGAGCCCACGTGATTTCGGAGGGTCCCATTGTGTTGCAGTTAATTACAGCATGGCTGAAATCTAGATTTTTTTTATGGAAATAAAGTAGAAGTCCCCATATCCAAGAGTAGTTCTGGTATGAGGACGGGTCCGGAGATAATGTGGCATGTGTAATATAGCTATAACTTAACAAAACACAAGAGCTTATTATAATACAGTGGATCCTCGGTTCACGAATTTAATTCGTTCCTGAAGGCCGTTCGTAACCCGAAATGTTTGTAAACCGAAACTATTTTTCCAATAGGAATTAATGTAGAGAAGAAAAGTCACAGTAGAATAAAACTGGAAAAGAAACAGTACACGAATGTATAAAACACAGCGGTCGACTCAGAAATTATTATTCCGTTCGTGTTAACGCGGTTCGGCAATGTTGTTTGAGAACCGAAATTTTGTTCAATAACCGAGGCCTTTTCGTCTCGAATTCTCTGTTCGAAAATCGATTTGTTCACTATGTGAGACGTTCGAGAACTGAGGTTGCACTGTATATGAAAAACTAAGTGTTTGTTATGTAGTGGTTTCACAGTGGAGGCTTCTATTTGTACTAAGTCGGTCCTAAAATAGGTTCGACGTACAAAACGTTAGGAACTTGATATAATAAGAGAAATCTAGTTGTGGTCGCTGATACTTTAGTATCCGACTAACGGTCGTCCGGCATCGACTGACTGACCGACCCAAGGAGCGGCGGTATTTAGTCCCCCCCCACGAGGGCATCATGTGGCACAAGGCCGGTTTAACGTGGGATCTTCGAGCTCGTGGGCTCGGCCCAAAATATGCCCTTTTAAAACCCGTATAAACGGGTTCAGGGTCGGTTTACCTCCCCGAAAGAGAATCCTCCCTTCGGCGTAGCCTCGTTCGGGTTCCTCCACGCCCGAAGGCAGAGAGTTCAACCGGTCAGCTGGTCATCTGACTTCAGACTGAACTCAGACCGAGCCACTGAGCGATATTCAGTCTCCTCCCCAACGTGGGCATCATGTGGCACAAGGCCGGTTTAACGTGGGATCTTCGAGCCCGTCGGTTCGGCCAAAAATATGCCCTTTTAAAACCCGTATAAACGGGTTCAGGGTCGGTTTACCTCCCCGAAAGAGAATCCTCCCTTCGGCGTAGCGTCGTTCGGGTTCCTCCCCGTCCGAAGGCAGAGAGTTCAACCGGTCAGCTGGTCATCTGACTTCAGACTGAACTCAGACCGAGCCACTGAGCGATATTCAGTCCCCACCCACGTGGGCATCATGTGGCACAAGGCCGGTTTAACGTGGGATCTCTGAGCCCGTGGGTTCGGCCAAAAATATGCCCTTTTAACCCGTATAAACGGGTTCAGGGTCGGTTTACCTCCCCGAAAGTGTTCCACTATAACAGTGTTTCACCAATGTAAGGATTAATTTTCAATGTATAATGCTCGGTATGTTTTATTTTCAATTGTCTTTCTTATGTTTTTTCTCGTTTCGCTTACTTTTCGCTGTTTTTTAAAGAAAGGCATTTCTGCAAATTAAGTGCACTTGTACATTCTCTATTACTAAACAAATGTTTTTTTTTTCTGCATGAATTTGATGACCTCATCAATAACTTTTTTCTACTGAGTTCCAGTCTTCTTCATCATTCTTCATATTTTCACCATTATGGGAAGAATTTGGTTCTTTCTCTATTTCTTGGCAATCCAAATCATTTTGAAACGATTCTACCGCAGAATTCATTCATTCTATTTGTAATTCATTAACATCTTCATTTATTCATTCTGTCAGTTTTAGCGTTTCATTCAGATTCTGTAATTCTTTTTTTGTTAATTTCCAACGAGTTACGTTCGATCAATTTTTTTCAAGAATCTCTAAATTCTGACATGAGGTGAAAGAATTTCTTTTCCTTTTTCCTCCAGTTGAAGTTTCTTCTGTGCGAGACATCATGGGTTGAGAAATTTCACGTCACTAACAATTATCTGCAAAGAAAAGAAAAATATTAGAATTTAGCATATTCCTACCAACATTTAAATGGCAACACTGAAAAGTTCGGATATGAGGACGTTCGGATATGAAGACGTTCGGATTTGAGGACGTTCGGATATGAAGACGTTCGGATTTGAGGACGTTCGGATTTGAGCACGTTCGGATTTGAGGGCGTTCGGATATGAGCACGTTCGGATATGAGGACGTTCGGATATGAGGACGTCCGGATTTGAGGACGTTTGGATATGAGCACGTTCGGATATGAGGACGTTCGGATATGAGGACGTTCGGATTTGAGGGCGTTCGGATTTGAGGACGTTCGGATTTGAGGACGCTCGGATTTGAAGACGTTCGGATTTGAGGACGTTCAGATTTGAGGGCGTTCGGATTTAAGGACGTTCGGATATGAGGATGTTCGGATTTGAGGATTTGAGGATTTGAGGGCGTTCGGATATGAGGACGTTCGGATTTGAGGACGTTTGGATTTTAGGACGTTCGCATTTGAGGGCGTTCGGATATGAGGACGTTCGGATTTGAGGACGTTCGGATATGAGGACGTTCGGATTTGAGGACGTTCGGATTTGAGGAATTCTAATGAGTTCCAGCCTTCTTTATCATTCTTGACATTTCCAAATCATTTTGAAACGATCCTACCGTTGAATTCATTTGTAATTCATTAGCGTCTTCATTTATCCATTCTTCTGAAGCGAGAGTATTCATTGGTCATCTTCAGTCGCGACTTTTAGCGTTTCATTCATATTCTGTAATGCTTCTTTTTTTTTTTTTAATTTGAAAATTCAATGAATTATAAGCTTCGTCCAGTTTTTCAATAATCTCTAATTTCCCACGCAACATCAAAGAATTTATTCTAAATTTTCTTCCAGTTGAAGTCTCTTCTGTGCGAAAGATTATGGGTTGAGAAATGTCAAGTTTCAAACAATTATCTGCAAAGAAAAGAAAGGTATTAGAACGTAGCATATTCCTGGAACATCTAAATGGCAACACTGAGAAGTCCCGATATGAGGACGTTCGGATATGAGGACTTCTACTGTAAATAAATTCATTATTTATGCATTAAACTATTTTCCTGTTGGTATTTTCCCGTGTTCTAAATTTTGGACATGGCTTTTTCTGTTTTTTGTAGTTCGCTCAATATGAATTGTCGAAAGTTATTTTTGTGTGCACACATCCGTCTAGCACTTATAAGAACGCCTACATGAAAGGAAGTCTCAACTTTAACATTATTTAAAATTCTATTCTTCTTAAAATAAAGGAACTACCAACATATCAATAATTTCAGTTACCAACACACACACACACACACGTATATATAATATATTTTATGTTATTACGCTATTTTTAATAGAAACAAATTATTTGAATAAATGCTTTTTTTTTTAATAAACAGTGTTAATTACATTTACCAGCCTGAATGTTCGAGAAATTTCGCAGAAAGTATGCGTTCTTCGATGGGAATCGAACCTGTGTCCTATACGGAACCGTCAACTGATCTGACGTGCTATACCAGCTATTGAGAAAGCGTCTGGTTAACAAAGTTCGAATTACTGTTTATAAACAACGAAGTTTCGACGATCTTTCCCGAACGATCATATCTGCTCAGGAAACGTACTTTAACGTAATCAATGACAACATATAATGAAATGGAATAAGTCCGATAATTATTAATGTATTTTCTGTTTATACGTTATCTTTGACAGATACAATTTATTTAAGTAAATGCTCTGTTTTTTAAGTAAATAGTATCAATTACATTTACTAATCTGAATGTTCAAGAAATGAGAAATTGTCCAATCGTTAGATTGTGTTCTTAGAAATGATTAAAGATATCTTGCTGGAATTCTCCTAGGGTTTCATAACACTATTGGACTCTAAGCAATAAGAATTTATAACTACTCTCTAAGCTTAACAGAAGAATAGAGATGAAGTTTTTAATTTAAAGTTTTTCTTTCTCCTAGACCGGTTGCTATCCAAGGCTACAGAACTTAGTATGTCTTGCTATTTATCCATAATTGTTGGAGGAGAGATGGATTCATGCCTTCCTTAAGGGTGCTAGGTATTAAGTGAATGTAATGAACTCAACTAGAATTGGAACTTCACTCTCTGTTTCCTCAATCCGAGCTGGAAACCATTACTTTACAGTACCTCCAGTAAAATTATATATATATATATATATATATATATATATATATATATATATATATAGACTACGCGTGAACCGTTAGATCGCTGACGGTTCAAGTTATAAAACATTGAAGTTTTTTTAAGCATTTTACCTCAAGCAAGACAGGAGTACCACTAGCAGGCTGGAGAGGGGTACAGAGAGTGAAAGTGAGAGAAAAGAGTGGGTGTAGTGGGGATTGAGGAAAGGGGAAAAGGGCTGAGATAAAGGCAGCTGAAGATGGCGATTGACGCTGTATTTAAATTTTTGAACATGGTAGTATTCATGGAAGCAAGTGAGAGGAAGGGGGTTCCAATGTCGGGAATTACGAGGAAAGAAACTGTTGATATATATATATATATATATATATATATATATATATATATATATATATATAATAAAAAGGCTTAAACCCTAATATTCCATGGTCATAATTTATTCCATTGGAATCGTAAATACGATCCAATTCATCAGACCTACAAATTCAAAAAGAAAACAAAAAACAACTCCGGAAATAAAAAATAAAATTTAGTGAGAGTGTAAGTATGAGAGTGTGGGACGAATGTTAGAGCTATAGAGAGGGGTAACAGACGAGAGAAGGTGGGGGATTAAAATTTAATAGAGAGAAGTTTTAAAGAGGGGAATCAAAGATGTTTTAAGTGAGAGAAATATAAATCCTCTCTATAGCTCTAACATTCGTACCACACTCTCATACTTACACTCTCTCTAAATTTTATTTTTTATTCACGGAGTTGTTTTTTCTGTTTTCTTTTTGAATTTGTAGGTCTGAGGAATTGGATCGTATTTACGATTCCAATGGAATAAATTATGACCATGGAATATTAGTGTTTCAGCCTTTTTATTATATCCTTACTCAGTCCTGGACATTGAGTTCTACCTGAATTTTATCCTCTTGGAATACTTTTCTTTATACAAATATATATGTATGTTTATATTTACCAGTAATATTATCTATATATCGCTCTCTCTTTCTCGCTCTCTCTCCTTCCCGCTCTCTCTCTCACTCTCTCTCTCTCTCTCTCTCTCTATATATATATATATATATATATATATATATATATATATATAGATAGATAGATAGATAGATAGATAGATAGATATGATAAAATAAAGAACAAATGGGAAACATTTATGAATATATATTTCACTTTTATTAAAGTTTCATCAGAGATTAAGAGAATTCAGACAAAAGGAAAGAACTTTGGTATTTTCAATTTTGTTTGGATCAGTTCTCATTAGTCAGTCCCGTGTCACGTGCACTAAATGTGTGTATATGTATATATAGAAAAAGTTGCAAATTAAAAAAATTATGTTTTATTTTATGAAAGTATTTATTTATATATATATTTGATATTTCAAATTGTCCTCAATCTTTGATCAGAAATAACTGTTTGTTACAAATAATATATATATATATATATATATATATATATATATATATATATATATATATATATATATATATATATTGTGTGTAATTAGGCAGCATTTATTCATTGATACATGTTTCATTAAATAATATAGACAAGTGTTGTCGATTTATTTTATGTAAATTCTTTTCATATCGTCTGATAAGCTTAATAACATTATCATTAAACGAAGAAAGAAAATCACAATATTGATAGATATTTTTTAATCCAATCTAAGCTTTCGGCTTACATAAGCCATTATCAAAGATGTCAATTACTGTACAACATGTTTAGCAATATACGGACAAGACAGTGATGATAGTCTGTTTTTGTTTACATGGAAGATTTCCAAGTAACGACAAACATCTATCAATATATATATATATATATATATATGTTTGTGTGTGTATCCTCTAAGAATAAAATTTTTAAAAAACTGTCGTAATTAATTAAAAAAAAATTACTTTCCCTAGAAAAACACGAGTCGTATTAATCCGTGCGCCCATGTTGCAACGGAATACGACACAAAGTCGTAGTGTAATGTGGGATTTCGGAAAAACAGCGCCAAAAAATTCCTCAATTCGCTTTTTGGAGCGCCTCGGGCGTCGGGTAATGACCCCAGCGCCCTCCCGAAGAAGAGCTACCCGCTAGGGCTTGAGCTAATATTATTTTCAACTTCCCTGTCATAAGTGATTCCTATACCAGGAAAGATATAATAAAGCTACAGCTCAATCCTCAAATATACCTATATAGTATATATGTGTGTGTATGCATATATGTGTATATGTTTATATAAATGTGTATGTATATTTGTGTATATGCATATATGTGTGTATGTATATGTGTGTGTATGCATATATGTGTGTATGTTTATATATATGTGTATGTTTATATATATGTGTGTATGTATATGTGTGCATACATATATGTGTATGTTAATATATATGTGTATGCATATGCGTTTGTATGTATTAGGTTGGTGCAAAAATAATTTCGTTTTCTCACATAGTAACATCTGTTAGAAAACGAAATTATTTTTGCACCAACCTAATATATATCTGTGCGTGCTCATGCGTTTGTTTGTGCTGTAAATATGTATGTCTGTATGTATGTGTGTGTATCCTGATGAATGACTACTTTCTACGCGCATAAGTGTGCACCTTTATCTCTGTGTGTGTCTGTGTAAACCCGCGTTCAGTTTTGACGATGAGTTCCGCAAGATGATTGCGTTTTTCTTCACGTTACTTATAGAAACAGGCACCCGCCATCCGACCCGCCTATAGAGTCATGCCGCCGAGCCCGACTCTTTCCCCTTCTATTGGGCGACGACCGCAGTCAACCTATCACCCACCGCCTTACTTTACCGAGGCCCCGCCACCGTTCAGATGACGTACATGTGCAATCCACGTGCCACGGGGACTTAACCTCCACCCTCCACACACACACACACACACACACACACACACGCACACACACACACACACACAACTATTTTGGTTTCCTTCCCTCCCCCTCCCCCTCCTCCCCTTCTCCCTCCTCCTCCTCCTCTAACCGTTTCTCAAAAGCCACGGCCCATCTGAAAAAGTTAAAAAAAAAAAAAAATTACCGATGCTAATGAGTCTTGAGAATCAGACACAAATGTTTAAGGGGGGTGAATATTGGGGAGGGGTTCGTGTAGTAGGGGGTAGTGGAATGTGACGGGGGCAGGTGAGTTCGGTAAAGTAATGACAAAACCTGGACTTATTAAAGTTGCGGTACACCGTTAACTGAGGTAAAAATATCAAGGAAATTCTCATTTTCAATAATCAGACATCGTGAAGAACAGAATATCGACATGCTTGGACGCCTCACCCCCCCCCCCCATATATATATATATATATATATATATATATATATATATATATATATATATATATATATATATATATTTCAATTATTAGGTTGATGCAAAAATAATGACGTAATAATGTCGTTTTTTGACGTATTTTTTAACGTCAAAAAAGGACATTATTACGTCATTATTTTTGCACCAACATAATAAAAGGTGCAAATATAATTTATAAATGCATGAATCATTCATACAAAAAACAAATATTTGTATATATATATATATATACAATATATATATATTTGTTTTTTGTATAAATGATTCATGAATTTATATATATATATATATATATATATATATATATATATATATATATATATATATATGAAGAAAAATATACAGAAAAAACAAACAAAAATCTTAATATGTGATTATGCTGTATTAATGTTAATATAAAGTCAACGTCGGACGTTTCGGTCTATTTTAGACCATCATCAGGACATATTCATAAAACATAATTAACATAATCACCATTAGAACTGAGGTAAAAATATCAAGGAAATTATGAATATGTCCTGATGATGGTCTAAAATAGACCGAAACGTCAGACGTTGACTTTATATTAACATTAATACAGCATAATTACATATTAAGATTTTTGTTTGTTTTTTCTGTATATTTTTCTTCGTACTGTTGGATCTATATCCATATATATATATATATATATATATATTAGAAACAACTGGAAAGGAATTGCCGCTACGTTTTTTATTTAATTTAATTTTTCTTGTGTTCTTATATTTTTTAATGGAACTTCTATAAAAGAGGAAATGCTGCCCGTATACACAATTATTAAATTTACGTGACCCCGCAGCCAACAAGTAAAGTAAAATAAATATCATATAAAAAAAAAATATAGGAACACAAGAAAAATTAAATAAAAACTTCGCCGCATTTCTTTGTCAGTCGTTTTATTTTGTATAAATTAGGGATTGCTGCCCAAATAGACAAATCATATATATATATATATATATATATATATATATATATATATATATATATATATATATATATATGATTTGTGTATTTGGGCAGCAATCCCTAATTTATATATATATATATATATATATATATATATATTGCGATAGGTAAATTGTCACCATTTTATATTTTTATGCGCATTGGTAGATTTTGATTTTGTCGACTGCACAGTTATAGTAGGGTCAGTTGGGCACCGTCTTTGAGAAAAAGAGCACCATGACGCAATTCACTCCGCTGAAAATTCGGAAAATGTATGCTGTACTGCTTGGCATTCGCACTGGAAGCTCTAATGCGATCATTTCAGAGTGTTTGCCTGTCAACCTGAGGACAGTGCAGAAAATGCAGAAAGAGTTGGCTCAGTTCTCATGGTGATTACGGAGTTACGGCAATTCGGAAAACTCACTATGATCGTTTTGAGAAGGAAAAGAACTCCCATATTTGTTTGTGAGGGCGTCAGATTCAATACAGAGGCCTACATTAAGCGCCTTGAGGAGGTAGTGTTGCCCTGGGTCAGTAGAGTGGCTGCTGGAAGACCCTATGTCTGGTAACAGGACACTTCGACATGCCTGACAAGCAGGAGAACCCAGACATGACTGTCAGACAGTTTCTACGCCTACAATACTCCTTACATTCTGCCAATTAACTCCCCGGACAGCACGCCCCCAGAAGAGTTGCAGATCATTCCGAAGACGTAAGGAGGCCCTGGTTGAAGACAATGACGCTTTTATCGAATAAATTTGCTCTTTCGCATTTCAAGACATTTTTGTGTAATTTTGGTTAATATATCTGTTAAAATGAGATGTCAGTGTTATTTTCATGTTTGCGTAATTTAGACGAAACCTATATATATATATATAACCTATATATATAACCTATATATATATATAACCTATATATATATATATATCTGTGTGTGTGTGTTCAAGAGTCGCGCACCATAGGGGCTAATGTATAGGTGGAAGAAGTCCTGCTGAGTGGTCACCGAATTCACTCTTCGATTTTTTCTCTGCGGCCATTTGAAGTCAGTTGTTGTTTATCAGACATGGCGAAGAAATATCCACTGTGCCATATATATATATATATATATATATATATATATATATATATATATATATATATATATATATATAATTAAGTTATAAGGAATTTGGTAAACCGAATTGGTAAATCCAAAGAGGACGAAATCCTGAGAGCTCAATGAATTAAGAAGAAAAATGGGATCCCATTTTTCCTCTCAATTCGTTGTTGGAAGTTTTACCTGATTATCCTGAATCCTTAAAAAAGGATTTAGGTGAAATAAATTATCGTAATGGTACCTTAAAGTGGTTTGTTTTTCATTACATATTATATATATATATATATATATATATATATATATATATATATATATATATATTGAAATCAACACGCAGTCAGGCCGCGAGTGTTGGATTTTTTTCTCGACTATTTATATATATGGGTCAGTGGTGCATTGTGGGTAATCCATTCTGGTGGTTATTCTGGCTGGAATGGCTTTTTCATTTATTTATTTATTTGGGTTAATTTATTTTACTTGTTTTTATTATAATTTTTTTGTTTTATATATTTATTTATTCTTTTTGGTTTTCGATGTTTTATTAACGTAGTAAAAAAAAATTGTGTGCGGGGATTTGCTTAGGTCGCTTATTTAATAGTTTGTTTTGGTCTGGGAAGATAATTAAAGCTATTTATTCATCCAATTTTTAGAGTGATTGGCGTAGTCTATTCTGTTATCTTGGCGGGGGGACAGTTGTATTCGCCTCTGAGAGTTGACTTCAATGTTCATTTTTATATTTATATTTACATACGCTCTATCTCTGATATTGAGTACTTTATCCCATAAATATAGCACACCTTAAAACTATATTTCTTCATATATATATATATATATATATATATATATATATATATATATATATATATAGCAAAATGACCCACAATACATTTTATCTGAAGTTGAAGGCATAAAATTGCATTCAAAATACAGAGTGGAGCAAAAATTCCGCGCTGGGTTTATGGAAAGTTCGTTGAGTGGCCACCGTGTTCACCAGACTTAAAACCCTTATATTTTTTTCTGTTAGGATATTTGAAATCAGTTGTTTATCAGACACACCCAAGATATATTGAGGAACTTGAAGAAAGAATTAAATATGAATGCAGTAAAATGGCAGAGGAAACAATCCGACATCTTAATGAATTCTGCAGGCACAAATGTGTTTTGAAAAATGAAGACATTTCGAACAGCACATATAACAATTAGCAAATAAAATTTTCATGTTTAATTATATATTTTTACAGATCGCGTCATTTATCATAGAAATGAAATTTAATTTTTTTATTATTGCATTATTCCAAAATTTGAACACATTAGCAGATAGCTATTCATGTCAACAACAGAGCACAAATAGTTATTAATTAAAAAAAATAGTAATTAATGTATAATATAATCGACAACTACATGTACAAGAATGTCGTTTTTGATAAAAGTTTAAAAAATAACCATAAATACATAAAAAAAAAAAATGCGTATATTGTCGAAAATTCCTTTTTCCACAATATATTAGGTTGGTGCAAAAATAAAGACGTAATAATGTCGTTTTTTGACGTATTTTTTAACGTCAAAAAACGACATTATTGCGTCATTATTTTTGCATCAACCTAATAGCAATTTGTGCTGTTATAATGCTTATTACCTAAACAATAATAATATTGAATATTTTTTTAAACTTTAATGTCGGGATCTGTTAATAAGTTATTCCTATGGTGCGTGACTTTTGCCTCAACCTTTATGGAACTTAAGGAAATGTTAGGTTTGCGTATTTTTATGTTCCCGCTATAAGTAACCAGGGTTACATACAGCCACTTTTTTTTTGTGGAGTTTAAAGGATCCGATCTCGGCGCTGTTAGCCTTGATGAGTTTGTTGACATGTGTCTTGGTGAGGGTGGTGGTGCTCTTGTTTCGTTTTTGGTTTTTTTTTTTCTCTCGCTGAGAAAGATACAGATTAATAAACTGATGACGGCTCACAACGCGGAAAACGGACGAATGATGGCTTTATAAAGGTAAAAAATGGATTCTATGAGAAAAAAAAAATAATTGGTCTTGCACAGCCAGTGAACCAACCATTTTGGCAGCAGACCAAAGCAACTAATTCAATATAATCGCTCCGGTTCATTTCAGTCGAAGAACGTGAAAAAACAAGACGTAATGAGTTGTTCTTTTGGAGATTAGCAGACGTTAATCAATTCACCCCACGCAAGGCGATAATGCCACTAAGATGCAAGTGGGTTACTGGGAGTGAAAAAGAATGAAAGAAACTTTAGAAGGAACCGGAAACCTGATCCAAAACAGGAAGCAAGGGATAAACGTCTACTCCTATTCAAAAAACAGACGAACCCTTTTTGTAATTGTTCAGTCTACTCGGCAGAAAGTTTCAACAATTGACTGCCGTCACAATTTTCATTATTTTTTTTATTTAAATTTAATTTAATTAATTTATGTGCTACTTTAGTTCGCTTTTGTTAGTAGTGTTATATTGATTGTGTGTGTGCTAATGTATGCGCCTGTGTCAAAAGTTGTGGTTATATGTGTTTGTGGATAGATAGATAGATAGATAGATAGATAGATAGATAGATAGATAGATAAGAACAGACTGAGATAGATTGAAACAGACTGAAATAGATAGAAACAGTTTGAGATAGATAGATAGATAGATAGATAGATAGATATGGTCTGACTGAGATAGATAGATTTCAAACGAACTCAGATAGATAGATAGATAGATAGATAGATAGA
>OZ010614.1:37395169-37430169 GCA_963932145.1 Acanthosepion lycidas | reverse complement strand
TACATATTTAGAAAATTACTTTGTTTACGTTACGTTGGATGCGAAACAGAGCAGATATGATAATTTCGAGAAACCTGTGGATTTCGGTTAAAGGCACTCTTCACACTGTGATGAGCGGCATATATATATATATATATATATATATATATATATATATATTGAGAGAGAGACATGTATTTAAGCAGTAGTTATTCATTTATACATGTTTGTTTAAACCAGTGCCCCCTGGCATTCCCGAGAAATATGTGTCCAGATATAAGTAATAAATATATTTACTTTATTATATTGCGGTACCGGTCTTGTCTTTATGTGATTTAGCCTTTACTGCTCTCACCAAAATTAAGTGCACAAAGAGAGGAACTCTTCAATGTATTGAGGAGGAAATGAGAGTTTGACTATCAAATATGCGTCCAAACATTAAAGAAATCGCTAAGACACATCAGGCTCATGTTTCTCATAAAAACAAAGAATGAATAAACTTAAGGTATGTTTCATTTTATATATTTTTATTGCATTATTCTCTTTTCTGCAATATTTGACTTCATTATAACATATCTTTCAGAAATTTGTATAGAGTGCGCCTGCAATTATTGGTGGGATTTCAAATACGTCCCGACTGCGAAAAATTTGAAAACCACTGGAACATGTATGCCTTTGTGCATTAAATCTCTCTCGTGTGACAATACTGCAAGGTTACTTAGTCTTTCTGGGTTCATTTTTTTTAATCCTTTACAACTAGCTGTCGAAAATATTAATAGCACGTTTTTTATTTATTGTTATTATTATTATTATTATTATTATTATTATTATTATTATTACATTATATTTTCTCTCTTGAAATTTTGCGCCTGCGGCTACCGGTTCGGCAACCCCACCCATACTCCATCTCTGCTTTCAAGGAAGATTCATAACAACATCTTTCAGTTGGCGAATTTGTTTTTTCCTTTAACTTGAAGAAACTGACGCCTTTAATTAGGCGTCAGGATATTCAAATTGACCCACTATTTTCAGAGCGTTGATTTTTATCTAATGGCCGAATAATTATGACGGTCTTTCCAGATGGCTTCAAGAAATATTTCACCTCCTTTCTTTTATCCAGTTTTAGGATTTCCGAGGGTCTGTCTCACCTTTCATCTTTTATTTATTTATTTTTCGGAAGACAATTCTAGCTTTTTTTTTCTTTCCAAAGTTAGTCTTACTTTTCATCGAGAATTTGCCAGGAATCGAACGTACAAAAAATGTTCGGCAAAGTTTAACCTTTGTGTCCGAAAAAGAAAAGAAAAAAAAAAGACAGCGCGTCAAAATGATGCTTTTTTTTCCGATGACACAGCTACCATTTTATACTACCATGACTCCCATCCACGTCAATGTTTATTTTTTTAAATCGCCATGATTAGAATTTTAATTGTTATATACCGTAACTATGAACACTAATGGGTATATCCGAATTCACATGAATACGTTGAACGTTATTGTACGTTGGGGTAATATGCTAAGTAGTTCACCACTAACAGTGGTTTACCTACTTCACGCCGCTGGCGAGTATTGTATTTTGTTGATGTTATAAAGATTACCATTTCATTTCTGTTGTGGATTCCAAGATGAATTCGGTCTCCAAGGAATGACAAACGCAATAATTAAATATATGAAATAAAATGTATTTACACAATCATACAAAGAGTAATACTGTTAGTAAGTCCAGGAACGTGGTTAGTAGCAAATACAGATAGATATATACAGTCTCGAAGTAGGACTTCCTTAGAGTCTACGTGCTTGTAACTGACTTCTACAAGAGATTACCTCATACTATCTCCGTTCGTATATTCTCTCACTCTCCGTATATCCTCTCACTATCCGACTACCGACTGTAACTCTGGGTATTTAACGGCAGCAGTCCAGGTACACTTGGTAGAGTCCACTTATATGAAAAAGGGGTGGACCCCATAACAATTTCCAACCTCCGTTTTGGTTATTCCTCATTCAGTAACCTTTTCTAGGTTACAACAGAAAGAAAGAAAGGAAGAAAACAAGAAAGAAAGAAAGAAAGAAAGAAAGAAAGAAAGAAAGAAAGAAAGAAAGAAAGAAAGAAATAAGAACATTAGAAATAGATAAAGAGGACATGGAATAAGAAAGAAAGAAAGAAAGAAAGAAAGAAAGAAAGAAAGAAAGAAAGTGTTATATACCGTACCTATGAATACTAATGGGTATGCCCCAATCCCCATAAATATGTTGGACACTATTCTAAGTGGGGGTAATATGATGTCTAAGTAGTCCACCACTAGCAGTGGTTTACCTACTTCACGACGCTGGCGAGTATTGTATTTTGTTGATGTTACCATTTCATTTCATTTCATTTCCAACCACCGTTTTGGTTATTCCTCATTCAGTAACCCTTTCTAGGTTACAACGTTAATAAAACCCCAACATTCTTCATCTATATAATAAATGCAAATTCCAGTGGGTCACACTTTTTCAAATTTACTCTTAGATGCTGTAGCCTAACATATGTCATTTTGGAACCAGACCGACTTCGTGAGCAAATTAAAAAGATTCCGGACAGGATCCGGACGTGCAATCCTGAAATTTGGATTCCTGCGATTGTTTTCGGCGATTTTTTTACGTGATTTTTTGCGACGAATTTTTTTTACGATAATAATTTTTATAACTTGGAAATGAATTTGGGAATAATCGAAATTAATTGCGAAATCCAAGTCACCCATGAAATAAAAATAGTTTTTGTACGGAAAGTAAGGACCTACGCACATGAAATTGTTTTCGAATTAAGTGGCGGCAGAAGAACTTTTAAAAGGTAAGCCTAAATATTAATGTAATACTTAAATGCAGCGATCAATTTTGAGTTCTTCTGTAGTTTATTGTTGCGTATGGCATGTACCCCTTTCTACCTATTGTGATAAAAACCCAATCAAGAGTCCTCCGCAAGAGCTAGCGTAAATGCTGCCCGATAGGGTGACTTTTAAGCTAGTATTTTAATAAAGCTCAGTCTTCATTTTTGGAATTAACAGTACGCAATCATAGAACATACCTGCTTAAAACGACATAGATGTATGTGTGGTGATACTTTACATGTGGCGTGAGGGTACCTTACATGTGACACAATGTCGGAAGTATAGAGTACCCAATGAGGATCCAAATCACTACTCTGTCGTAATTGTTCTGGCGATGCAAGCTTGCTAACCATGACACCGTGTCGAGGTGCTCTAAAAGCCAAACATATGCAAAATGAATTCATACATTTTCTTTGTTCTTGAGAATTTGCAACAAATATATTAAATACTTTTTAATTATTAGATTATTTATTTACAAGAATAATTTTATAGTCACAACATTCTCATAACTCGAATAAACTAGTACAATTTATAAAGAAATAAATATGTAAACAAATTTTGTATTCATAAATTTATAAAAATTTACTAAATCATAAAAAAAATGTGAAACAACGATAACGAAATCTTTATGATTTACCATTTTATAAAGTTCGAATCGATTGACAATTAGGCGTTTTTGGGGCCAACCATTCCAAAGAACACAATTCACCAATTGTTTTACTCAAGGGTCTTAGTGTCGAGTCAAGGTGCTTCATTTAAAATTCTCTCATCAGTCAGCACTTGGCTGACAGTAAATAATCTGTTAGTGGATACACAAGGCACTACTTAGTAACTCCTATTGGGAACATAAACCAATGTGTTTGTGCGGAAAAGAGTTGAAAGCTTTGTGGGCCACCAGGAATCTCTTCTCGCCACTGTCAAACGGAGAAGAATGGCGTGGTTTGGGCACATTACAAGGCACGACAACCTGTGCAAGAACGTCATGCAAGGCACCATTGACGTAGGAGAGGACGGGAACGTAAAAACTGGTTGAACAATGTCAAACAATGGACAAGAATCACTATACCAGAATGGCTGCCTTTGATAGACCGTTGTGGAGGAGATTTTGTGCGGATTCTGCATTCGGAGTCTCCCCCCCTTCGATTACAAAAGTCAAGGGGATGATGATGATGGTGGTGATGATGATGATCTACACTTCTTCTTCTTCTTCTTTGTCGTCGTCGTCGTCTATGTGCGTGTCCCTTCATGACGTTGGCGATCATGGCTCTCCACAACTCCCTGTCCTTTGTAGCCCTTAGTAATGTTTCTCTTTTTGCTATCTCTCTTAAACCCTGTTCTGCCAACTTTTTACACAATATCGTTAGATAGATTATTCGTTGCTTTCCTCTACCCCTCCTTGATTTTTTTGTTTTTTTTAAATCGCTATCGCCCCATGCAAAGTAAAGCCACTAAGACACAAGTGGTTACTGGGCGTGGAAAAATTAGGAACAGCAACATTTATACTGAGCTGGAAGTAAAAAAAATCAGGGGACAGTAGATAACGATTGATATTGCATTTAAATTTTAGCAGATTAAAGTTGGGTCGAAAGCATGGAGCCAGAAGGGAGTCCCACAAGAAATGTGAGAAAAGAAACTGTTAGCATAGAACTTACGGATACATCTAGCCAACACAACTGTAAATTGATGAGATCTCGACGCCAGTCTAATACTGCACTTAATTAAGTCTAGGTACCTTAGCGAAGAGCGATATTTATTCTGTTTAATACAGAAATTTGGCACATGGCCGAAAAGTGGATTGGGGAAAGGACGGTCTTCTTCTGTCTTAACTATAACTTAGCTAGCCGCAAACACTGACCCAATCGTACGAACAATATTCCTTACACCAAAACAACACACATTCATACGTACCTTTCTTACTACAACCACCATAATACCTCTTTGTCTCTATGAAAATACTAACTAGTCCCCATATTTACCTTAGCGATGAGCTCATCCGAACAATTACCATGAAAGTATTTACAGAAAAGACACAGAGAGGCAATGTGAAAGTAACTGAAACCGAGCCACCAGATCAGGACCAATAATATTGCTGATTCTTCTTTGGATTTTATCAAAGAGCTCAAGGTAAATAACAAGAGCACCGGACCATATGCAGCAGCAATATTCTAAGCATGGACGAATGGTAGACTTATAGATATGTAAGATAGATTCTGGAGAGAAAAATTGTCTCGCACGACGCAGTGGACCGACTTTATCGGGAACGATAATATTGTTGATTCTTCTTTGGATTTTATCAAAGAGCTCAAGGTAAATAGCAAGGGCACCGGACCATATGTAGCAGCAATATTCTAAGCACGGACGAATGGTACACTTATAGATATGTAAGATAGATTCTGGAGAGAAAAATCGTTTCACACGACACAGTGAACCAACTTTTCTAGCAGCTGACCTAGCAATGGATTCAATATAGTCTTTCTCCTTCATGTCAGCTAAGAACGTTATCCTGAGAAGGCGCGACGATTCAATTTCCAGGAGCTTAGCATCAGCCATGTTGATGAAAGGCAGAGAGGGATCTCTCAGATTATCAGATCAGATGATTATTGGCGAGAAGTTTAGTTTTGAAGGGGTTAAAATTAACAAGCCATCTTTTTCCCCGGTTAACGACGGAGTTGAGGTCGTTTTGGGCATCGGCTGCTATTTTGAGCTTGTCGGACTGGTCAGCCTTACGATCGAGGCAGGAATAAATGGCTGTCATCAGCGTAGATGCCTAGTTGAGAGCTGATGATATCGGGAAGGTCATTAATGAAAATGAAAAACAAAGTAGGACCAAGGATGGATCCCTGGCGGACACCAGGGCTAGTATGAAAGGATCTAGGCCGAGTGGCCGTTGAGGATAATTTTCATTTCACGATTTGAAAAGAAAGACAGGATCAGTTCCAAAATGTGTCCGGAAACACCGTAACTTGCTTTTATATGTTCTGTGAGTGTCAAATTTTCCAAGCCCCCTTTCTTCATTATGTGCTCTAGAAATTTCATCTGTTTCTTTCGGATGTTAAGTATAAGTGTTCTTTTTGTTTCCATTCTCTCTAAAAGTTCGTCGTTTCTCGATGGTATTCCCAGAATCCTTCTGCAAAACCAGATATCCGCTGTCTTGTCTCTCATAGAAAATATACGAAAAGTGTAAAAGAAGCTGTATGTATAAGTGTTATGGTCCAAGTTCCTTGTAGCACGGTGATGGTCCAAGTTCCTTGTACCACGGTGATGGCCCAAGTTCCTTGTAGCACGGTGATGGTCCAAGGTTAGAACCAATGAAAGACTAACACGAACACAGGTATGGAATACAAAGATATATTACAACAGAAATATAAAACAAAGAAGATTTGGTTAGAGTAAACTGTTAGGTTGGTGCAAAAATAATGACGTAGTAATGTCGTTTTTTGACGTTAAAAATACGTATAAAAACGACATTATTATGTCATTATTTTTGCACCAACCTAATATGTTGTCTCGACACGTGTCACTATTCCAGTGTCCTTACAATATGCTCTCAATTATCTCTCCTCGTCTTCCAATCTCATACCTCATGAGAGGCGCAGTATTTATAATGTCAGGAATAGTCCATTATTATTTTGGGTAAGTTCCCATAACAATAAGGATGTCTGGTTGGTTTACAAAAAGGGGGGAATGTCCTGTCAGTGCCAAATTTTCTGAGACGTCTTTCCTCATCACGTGACTTAGAAATGTTCTGCTGTCTCTTTAAGTATGTGTCCTTCTCGGCAATGGAGTGATACCAGAGACTTGCATTGTGTTCACGATATTTGCCTGAATTGAACAAATGGTTGAGGCGCAGTATCCACGTTTATTTAAAACAGAAAAAAAAAAAACAAGACATCACGGAACGATGACACGAATAAACAGACCAGCGTTTAAAAGGAAACACGCTTTCACCAACGATTCCCGGGCGAGGGGTAGGATCACGTCATTAGCCTCTTTCCCACGAAGCTCACATGAGTGACGGACTGAGACAACCAGGTCCCACAATTTAGGCGAAGATGTACGGTAGGAAAAACAAATAACATGGTCATCACACTGCAGCGAAACTATTACTGATAGCGTTCGAGGACAAAAATATATCAACAATGGTCGTGTGACTTCCATACAGTTGCCAATCAAGGTTTCTTTTAGTTTAGTTTTTCTTTCTTGTTTTGTTTTTCGTCTTACTGATTGTCGGTCAGCAGACGTTGCAAGTGTCGCTTATACAAACATTTTAAATTTAATCCCTACTACGGGTCTGTATTCTTTGTTTTTTACTTTAATTTTACCAACACTAATTTTTTTGTCTATATTTCTGTGATGAGGTCTTGTAATTATTTACACTATCTATATTGTTCGGACTGTGGTCCTCATCTTTATTGCCATATTCACAACGTTTCGGACGTTGTATGCTCCAACCTTCTTCAGCATATTTCTATATTTCTGAGATGAGGTTTGTAATTATTTACATCATTTACATAATTGGGACTATAGTACTCATCTTTATTGCTATATTCACAACGTTTCGGTCGTTGTATGCTCCAACCTTCTTCAGCATATTTCTATATTTCTGACATGAGGTTTGTAATTATTTACATCATTTACATAATTGGGACTATAGTACTCATCTTTATTGCTATATTCACAACGTTTCGGCCGTTGTATGCTCCAACCTTCTTCAGCATATTTCTATATTTCTGACATGAGGTTTGTAATTATTTACATCATTTACATAATTGGGACTATAGTACTCATCTTTATTGCTATATTCACAACGTTTCGGCCGTTGTATGCTCCAACCTTCTTCAGCATATTTCTATATTTCTGACATGAGGTTTGTAATTATTTACATCATTTACATAATTGGGACTATAGTACTCATCTTTATTGCTATATTCACAACGTTTCGGTCGTTGTATGCTCCAACCTTCTTCAGCATATTTCTATATTTCTGACATGAGGTTTGTAATTATTTACATCATTTACATAATTGGGACTATAGTACTCATCTTTATTGCCATATTCACAACGTTTCGGCCGCTGTACGCTCCAACCTTCTTCGGGATATTTCTATATTTCTGACATGAAGTTTGTAATTATTTTCATCATTTACATTATTCGGACTGTGGTCCTCATCTTTATTGCCATATTCACAACGTTTCGGCCGTTGTACGCTCCAACCTTCTTCAGGATATTTCTATATTTCTGACATGAGGTTTGTAATTATTTTCATCATTTACATTATTCGGACTATGTTCCTCATCTTTACTGTTATGTTCACGGCCTTTCGGCCATTGTACGCTCCGGCCTTCCTCAAGGACACATGGCCTTGTGGATAAAAGCGTTGGTTGGATCCAGTGACTTGATCGATAGAGTTGCTAGTTCAATATCTGGCTACTGAACCAAAACTTGGAGTATTGAGTTAAAGGGAGATAACTGACACACCCGGAAGAGGCATGGCACGTGGAACTAGAACAACCTACTCCGGTGGACGAAATAAAGGGTTCAGTTCGAAATTCCATTACATGAAGAAGTCCGGAGCGTACAACGGCCGAAACGTCGGGAAAAATGACAATAAAGATGAGGACAACAGTCCGAATAATGTAAATGATGTAACTATTTTTAGGTGTTGATTATGAAACGTTCTAGACTGACGATCAAATTCATTTTTCTTCTATGTGACATGTCCATTCAGGATATGGCTGATCATGGCTCTCCATATCCTTCTGTCCATTGCTGCTCTTAACAGTGTTTGTCATTTTGCCAAGACACTTGACCCCACCTCCTACGATTCGCTCATGTTGAAACAACGGTTCCCGTACGATCACCGAAGTCAAGGAACGTTGTTCCTGGACAATATTAGTGGTAAACTGCTTCCAGCCATCAGTTTTCAATAACGCCTTTTCATAGCATGATTATTTCGTCAGCAAAGTATGGACCTTCGAAAATATTACCCTAGGTTTCAGGTAAATTGGGTATCCTCTCTCAAAAGAATGGGTCTTACAGGCACATCACGTTGAAGCACTACTTACCGTACGATCACCGAAGGTAAGCAACGTCGAGCTTGGTTAGTATGGATGACCACTTGGGTATACCAAATTGCTGTAAACGTGGATACGTGGGTGGTATAATCTTGCGACTCAGAAATAGTAACCGAGTTTATATATATTCTCAAATTGCCATATTAGTAAAAAACGCAATCTCTTAAATTTTCAAAAAGTTCAACCTTGGCGTTGCGACTGCACGCTCAAAAAGTTTGTATCCGTTAACAATAACACATTAAAAAAAAAAAAAAAAAAAACCTATTTCGATTCGCACTCAATTTTTTCGCCTCGGATGCTACCTGTATTTTCCTAAAAACAAAATAATTTCCATGCCTGAGGATGACTGAATGTACAGTTGAAAGTACTTGCGTATTAAAAAAAAGACCTTATACAGCTTATAATTATTAAAAATAAGGATCATAGCATTCATCGAGTAATTTGTAGGTTAAATCAACTTTAAAATTTTGTTTGCGAAAAGATTTCGCCATTTTATATCATTAACGTTACTAATATATATATATATATATATATATATATATATATATATATATATATATATATATATATATAGTATTAAATTGTAAGAGTGTTAGGTGCCAAAACTACTGATTCTTTTTCGATAGTTTAATGGTGGGAAGACATTTTAGGCAGGTAGTTTTTTTATTATAAAGTGCTCGATATTAAAAGGTAAGGACAAAGCCTTAACAGTATTAATGTGGAGAAACTTGTTACGTAACCGAGTGGTGTTATTTCAGTCATGCCAACTTCGAAGTTTCCTGAGCGCATTGTTGTACTGCCTTAACTCTTCAGGGTTACTGGCTTCTCTATTTAAAATATATATATGTGTGTACGTTTTATGCGAGCTCTTTTTTACAGTGAGGTTCACACTTGCACAATGTCCGGAGGCCACTTGAGGTAGACGATTACAGAGTAAGAGGCAGAGATTGTGCTGGTAAGTAGTGTTATTTTAGCCATACCGACTTCGAAGTTTCGTGAGCGCATTGTAGTAATGCCTTCACTAATGCGCTCACGAAACTACGAAGTCGGCATGACTAAAGTAACACCACTTAGTTAAGTGACAAATTTTCCACATTAAGTGTATATATATATATATATATATATATATATATATATATATATATATATATATATATATTGATGCATGTTTCATTAAAAAATATAGACAAGTTTTGTCTATTTATTTTAAGTTAGTTCCTTTCATATTGTCTGATAAACTTAATAGCATTATCATTGAAGGATATATATATATATATATATATATATATATATATATATATATTATCTGTTTATTTTTCTGAGATGAGGTATTATGTACACTATTTACATTATTCGGACTATTGTCCTCATCTTTGCTGCCATATTTGTCACAACGATTCGGCCGCGAATTAAAGGGTTCAGTTCGACATTCCAACCACCTGAAGAAGGCCGGAGCATACAACGGCCGAAACAGTGTGATAAATATGGCAATATGAAGGCAATAGCCCGACTAATTTAAATAGTGTATAAATATATATAGGTTTATTAAAAATGAAAGAGCGAAGTTTGAAAATTTAATAAAAACAAATACTAAAATGGCAGAAACCCAACCAACACATTACTAGATAGGAAAAAATTCAAACTTATTAAATTAAACGAAAATTTTCTCCAGTCTTGTTTAAATGCTTCTTTTTGTTGTTGTTGTTTTTTTTTCCCCAGATTTGTAAAAATTTAATTTGCTTTCATTTGTGAAAAGAGGATCTTGTTCATCGTCCGTGGCTTTCAGGTCACCAAAGTTTACCCGATGCGATTTTTATATGTAGGCTTATACAAAAAGAAGGAGTGTTTGCTTCACCTATGCCTGCTACTCTTGAAGGTTTGGGACATCGAATAGTTGAAGCTGTGAAGTCAATATCCACAGATCAATTGATTCGAGTGTGACAAGAAGCGAGACACTATTTCGATGTTTGTCGGGCAACAGATGGTGCTCGTTTCAAGTGCATACAAGTTGAACAACCTTAGAATAATAAACTTTGAACCTTTTCTTATCTAGTAAAGTGTTGAATGCGTTTCTGTTTCTTAGCATTAGTATTTTTATTAAATTTTCGAGATCTGCTCTTTTTTCAATAACGACATCAGTATTTTCTAGGCTCATCTTGCGGCATATCAACATCTCTATGGGATATTTAATGCCGAAATTCTAAATATTTTGATCATTTTCATGGCTTCAACTCAGATAAAATATATTTTTGGCTATTTTGCTATAAAATGTATTGTTGGTAATTCTGATTGAAAAATGTATTATTGGTTCATACTATATGCTAATAATATACAATAACTATTATATTATTATTAAATATTATTGGTTCTTTCTATATACTATATTTATTTTTAAATATTATTGGTTCATACTATATACTGATAATATACAATAATTATTATATTATTATTAAATATTATTGGTTCATTCTATATACTATATTTATTTTTAAATATTATTGGTTCATACTATATACTGATAATATACAATAATTATTATATTATTATTAAATATTATTGGTTCATTCTATATACTATATTTATTTTTAAATAATATTGGTTCATACTATATACTGAGAATATACAATAATTATTATATTATTATTAAATATTATTGGTTCATTCTATATACTATATTTATTTTTAAATATTATTGGTTCATACTATATACTGATAATATACAATAATTATTATATTATTATTAAATATTATTGGTTCATTCTATATACTATATTTATTTTTAAATATTATTGGTTCATACTATATACTGATAATATACAATAATTATTATATTATTATTAAATATTATTGGTTCATTCTATATACTATATTTATTTTTAAATAATATTGGTTCATACTATATACTGAGAATATACAATAATTATTATATTATTATTAAATATTATTGGTTCATTCTATATACTATATTTATTTTTAAATATTATTGGTTTATACTATATATTGATAATATACAATTATTATTATATTATTATTAAATATTATTGGTTCATACTATATTCTAATAATATACAATAATTATTATATTATTATTAAATATCATTGTTCATACTATATACTATATCTATTTTTAAATATTATTTGTTCATAAAATATACTATATTTCTAAATGTTACTGGTTCATACTATATATTAATAATGTACAATAATTATTAAATTATTATTATTAAGTATTATTGGTTCATACTATATACTAATAATATACAATAATAATAATTATTATTATACTATTAAATATTATTGGTTTATACTATATACGAATAATATACAATAATTATTATTATGATATTATTATTATTATTATTAAATATTATTGGTTCATACTATATACTAATAATATATAATAATACTATAAATATGTATCGTTGGTATTTTTTATATAAAAATATATTACTGATATTCTACTATAAAATGTTTTTTTTCTACTTTCATAGTGTTTTGCTTTTATTAAGGTGTTCATTGTTTGTCCATAGATGGGACCCTAACAGGTGCTACCACCCAGGGTCAGGGTAGATTTGGGAACTACAGCAATTAAGATATGTTTCCACGCTCCTCAAAACCTTCAATATCCCGATCAGAGGTTTGGCTGCCGGATGTAGTTTATCGTCATACCCAGAATTATGCTTATAAAATAGGTAATTTATTTAAAAAACCGAACGAATATTCTGGGCAAATCCAATAAATATTTAGTATCCCCACCGTTGTGATTGTCTTAGGAAAATAATCTCGCTATCAATACAGCCGTGACTTTGATCCTCACTAGGTGCCTCTCACTGTTGTGTTTGTGCCAGTCATGATAAAAGATCTAGGCCAGATATTATTTTTGTGGAATCTTTTCTGATTGTCTTTATTTTGTCTTATGAAGACAAGTTTTATTTCATTATGTTGTGAGTTTCTAAACGTGGCATATGGCTCCCAGTGAGGATCGTAAACGTGGTATAGGGCTCCCAGTGAGGATCGTAACTGATCAAGCGAGACAAGCGTGTTAACTATTACATCACGTCAAAGATCCCTAAAATAGTGCTTTCTACGCGTAGCTTACATATGGCGCAAGATCAAAAGTATGTGGCACCCGGTGAGGATCGAACTCACTATTCAGTCGTAATTAATCTAGCGGGACAAGCTTACTAACCAGTACACCTCATCGAAATGCCCCAAAATGATTTTCTAAGCATAGCTTAGATGTGGCACAAGATCCAAAGTATGGAGCACCCGGTGAGGATCGAATTCACTAATCAGTCGTAATTGTTCTTAGCAAGGCAATCTTACTAACCATTACACCACGTCGAAGTGCCCCAAAATGATTTTCTAAGCATAGCTTAGATGTGGCACAAGACCGAAAGTATGGAGCACCCAGTGAGGATCGAATTTACTAATCAGTCGTAATTGTTCTAGCGAGACAATCTTACTAACCATTACACCACGTCGAAGTGCCCCAAAATGATTTTCTAATCATAGCTTAGATGTGGCACAAGGTCGAAAGTATGGAGCACCCGGTGAGGATCGAACTCACTAATCAGTCGTAATTAATCTAGCAAGATATGCTTACTAACCATTACACCTCATCGAAGTGCCCCAAAATGATTTTCTGATCATAGCTTAGATGTGGCACAAGGCCGAATGTTTGGGGCACCCAGTGAGGATCGAACTCACTATTACACTCATAATTGATCTATCGAGACAAGCTTTCTAAGCATTAGCCCTGGTCGAAGTTCCCCAAAATGATTTTCTAAGCGTAGCTTAGATATGGCACACGGCCGAATGTAAGGGGTACCTAGCAAGAATCAAACTTACTATTTAATTGTAAATGATTTAGTGAGACAGGCATTACACAACGTCGAAGTGCCCGATAATTTTGATTGTGTGTGTGTGTGTGTGTGTGTGCGCGCGCGCGGGTGTTTGCATAGAAACGCCTTCACGATTGACTTGACTTCCCGCCGGTAACGTTCCGAATTCGCAGATGCGCTGGTCGGCCGATCTGTTGAATAAGGAGAGCGAGAATGCCAGTCGGCGTCACGAATGAGTCACAAGCGACACCTGGCGTGCATATAATGAACGAGCCTTTTTCAACTGCGGCCACATTAAATAACACTGTCGATGAACAGAGCGACGAGCGTAACAATGACAACTTAACTAACAAAACAAACCAGCATAAAAGGGACCCCAACCAAACAAACCAAAACCACAAAGAAAAAAGCGAAGCTGGGTCACTTAAGGTCATAACAGAAAGCATTTTTCTTCCTATCTCAAATCGGTGTGTTCCATTTTAAACTGAGAGGTTGACGTGACCACGTTTGATGGGATCAATAAGTTGTTTTGTTGTTTATTTAAATATATTTTTACAATGATGTTCCCGTTATACGAGGCCCAAGAGCCACTCGAGGTAAAGGGTTACAGATTAATAGGCACCACTCCGAGCAAGGCGATAATGCCACCAAGAATGCTGCCAGAAGTGAAAGAAAATGAAAAGATTTTAGAAGGAACCGGAAACCCAAACCCTAAACATGAAACAAAGGATAAACCTCTACTCCTGTTCAAAGGACCAGGAAAGAGTGTGAACGGACGATAGGCAACCCTATCTACTCCTATTGCAAACAGGTTTGTTTATTTTGGTGATGGACGATTTTAGCTATCCATGGGTGACATTATTGTGTAATGATGAGCAAGACTATCCATGCAGATCATGAAATTGATCCTCAACAGGTGCCCCGTACTTTCGACTATGTTCTCAAACTAAGCTTTGGAAAACGCCTAAAGATGATGAAAAAAAAATAGAAAAAAATACAGATTAGGTTTGCTGATGTTGACATCTAGAAGGGTATCTCATTTCGTCATCTCAGCTTAAGGTTTTCCACTGATATGAATTTCAGTGTCGCACTTTCAATCCTCTGTTAAAACACTTCCCAACAAATCATTCCAATTCATATCAGTTGAATGAGAGGAAGCTGTAAGTTACTCTCTTTTGTGATGCCAACGAATACTCGTTGTCACTTTCTTAATGCTCGTTGTAGTAGAGACTTTGTAATCGCAGATAGAACTATAGTAACGCCGTTGAACAATACTGGTGTCAGACGCCTTCGAATAACATTCGCACTAATAGTACTTGCTCAATAATACTCGCTCGAATAGTAATCCGTATAGTGATCAGTATAGAGAAATAGTATAGTGAATAGAATAAAGAATAGCGATCCGTATAGTAATAGAGGATAGACTAGAAATAGCGATCATTTAGACGTCATACTACCTCTCATAGATGCGTTTCCTCCATTGGTCTACTCAATTCAATAATGGGATCGTCTGTGTTTGCTGACTGGCGATCTATGTTCACACTCAAGTGTCGACAGCGACACTTTATTCCTATGTAACACTCTCCTGGACATCTGTGGGGTTTTTGTGAAATCACTTATAAAATCTATATCCCTTGGAATATCTTATTCGAATTTTGGGAAATAAATTGCCTGGAACACATAGTTGCACAGATATTCACATTTTAAATGATGTTAATTTTGTGGGGATAATATATATATATATATATATATATATATATATATATATATATATATATATATTGGGAAATAAATATTTTATTGTTCAACATGAAGCATATTTAATTTGTTTGCCTGCAACACAGTTACTCAGATAGTCACATTTTAAATGATGTTAATTTTGTGCGGATATATATATATATATATATATATATATATACAAGTTCCAAGTTTAGGATTGGTGTATACGGAATAAATTCCAATAACCAAAAAAAAAATACTATTCTTAAAAGAGTGCTCAATACTAAAAAGAGTAGAGCAAATATAATTGTTCATTCGAAAATTATACCATAATATGTTATAAAATCACTACAAAAAAGCCATTTTGTTTCAATGCTTCTGGTGTCTTATCAAGTGATGGTGTTGAATGTAGAATAAAGGGTTTTTAAAAATATGTTAAAAAGTGTTTTTAAAAAATATTTTATACAATCACTACAAAAATAGACATTTTGTTTTAACACTTCTAGTGTCTTATCAAGTGATGGTGTTGAATGTAGAATAAAGGGTTTTTTAAAACACTTTTATTCTATAATGCAGAATAAAGGTTTTGTTTTTTTTTTTAAAAAAAAAACAACTTTATTCTACATTCAACACCATCACTTCATAAGACACCAGAAGTGTCAAAATCTCGAGGCCCTCTATATCCAAACCAACCAACATTCAACAAAATTTATTACAAATATAGCAGCAACATATTAAAGTGCATATAACATTTAATACCATTTTAAATTTCTACCAATTTCCGGTCAGTTACTCTATATTGAAACGAAACGATTGTTTTGCAAAAAAAAAAATTCCATAACGACAATGGATAAATTTTAAAAAATTGTAAAACAACTATAACAGAGCGCACTCGCGCGTGTTTTAAAAATCATTATGACAACGGAATGCAGATTTCATCGAAGTTACAATAAGTTTGATGATCTGAAGATGGATTAAAAAATCTACGGCGCGCTCTTTGATGAATTTCATCTCAACATCAAGAAACAGATTAGACAAATGGGAAGGATCAATATAAAAATAATTAGACACAATATGTCTATATTATTCAATGAAAAATGATTGAATGGAGATATGCTCTCTCTCTCTCTCTCTCTCTCTCTCTCTCTCTCTCTCTCTCTCTCTCTCTCTCTACATATATATATATATATATATATATATATATATATATATACATATATATATATATATAACTTTGGTAATAGATGATATATATATATATATATATATATATATATATATATATATATATATATATTATTATTATTATTATTATTATTATTATTATTATTATTATTGGATATTATATTCGAGTATATGTAAAACCGCTACATAAATGCATTCATTTCATCGGATCTCATCAGGTGGCGGTAAATGAATGTTATTACAATTTTTAGTATTTACTTACAATCTTTTTTTCCCGCGAAAACAAAAACAAAAAAAAATAAGAAAAGCAAGGAAGAAAGAAAGAAAGCCATAAGATATAGTCGAAAGAAATAAAAAAAGGATGACAATATATAGTCTCATCTAAAAGAAAGAATAAAGAAAATAAGAAGAGCGAGAATGGAAAAAAGACACAAGATTATAGTCTCTTCTCCAAAGATAAAGAAGAGAGAAAGATAAATATAAGGATGATATAGAAATGTAAAGAAGCTAGACAAGATAGGTTTATAATCGGTTCAACCAATTCAAAAAATAGTCTATGTTAAGTAAGCTGTCATAAACCATAGATTCAAAATTCAACGGATATATATGGTCTATTGGAAATGAATCTGTATACAATGTAACGACACACGAATGGTTGAATTTATAATCTGCACATATGTTCAGAAAAACACGCGAATATTCGAAGTTTCCGCGAATAACAAGTACATATGTTCTAAAGAAAAATCCTCGGATGTGTGAAGCCACGAATGCTGAAATGCGAATAGGCCGGGCTCACTTTATATAAAAGGAGTGAATGAAGCGGCGTGCTTCGTAATGCCCTTTGTTAGCATGCAAAATCTGTGAGTGAATATGTGCGGAAAGATATAAGTGAATATCTACCAT
This sequence comes from Acanthosepion lycidas, assembly GCA_963932145.1. NCBI lineage: Eukaryota > Metazoa > Mollusca > Cephalopoda > Sepiida > Sepiidae > Acanthosepion > Acanthosepion lycidas. The sequence continues at coordinate 37,412,598 of OZ010614.1, read as the reverse complement.
TTCAGGCATTCGTGTGATGTATGATAATGACTTAAATTTAGTCGAAATGAACCCAAAATAAACCAATTTGAATTTAAAAAAAAGTTCTCACCAATATATGAATTCTGAGATTGGGTTACCCTTAAGCCGCAATGGAGATGTAAAAATATCATTTTACAGATGTGTTTACCCTAAAAACAAAATCTACATAGGGGCGTAAAGAATATCCTAGTAAAATGTCATCTGATGAAAAAAAATCGTTTCCCTTCGATAAATTCACGTAACGCTGTAGCGAATATTCCAATGTCACGTAACAGGCCGGGTTTCCTCCTGTGATAAAAAAACATAAGGCAGTATTGGCAATGTAAATAAGCGCAGCTTAGGTGTGGCACAAGGCCGAAATTATGGAGTACCCAGCAATGATCAAATTAACTACTCAGTCGGAAATGATCTACCAAATTTGTTTACTTTTAGCAACATAGACTGTCTAATTAAACGAAACTTAAGTCGCACACCAAAACGTAGGTACTAGTATATGTACTAATTAACATATATATATATATATATATATATATATATATATATATATATATATATATATATATCTTTGTTCAGTCTAACCACATCGAGCACTATTATGTTTAAACCTCATGAATAATTTGATGACTATTTGCTTGCCTGCGTATGCACACCAGAAAGCGCTTGCTTATATTTGATCTATTAATTTATTATATATATATATATATATATATATATATATATATATATATATATATACTAGCAGCATGGCCCGGCGTTGCCCGTGCTTGATTCAAAAATCGTACGACTCATACAGCAATCGCTATCACTTAACTTAAAATATTTTTGCCCTTCCTTGCCTTTAAAGGAGTGCCCTTTGCCGTGCTGATGTTGCTACATGCCTTACTTCATGCCTATCTCACACTGCTCTATACTAAACATTAAATCTGTTACAAAAAAAGAACTAAACAAAATGAACACAAAATGATCAGCTTTAAGAAAGGACTCGTAACTGGAAAAACCGAATGAAAAAAAAATGTTAACAACAAATACTTTTTCACACCCAACCCAGTTCTGCGGAATCAGAATCAACGTTGAGTTTAAGCAAGCGAATGAGCCAATTGAAGTAAAGTGCCATGCAGGTTAAAATTTTTCCCACTTGTGACGAATGCAGCTATTGACTTTTTTTGCATGCTAGCATGCTAGTTAACATTCGTGTCAGTCAGCTGTTGGTTCTCACACTGGCCAATAGAATCTTCCTGCCTATTCGTGGCAGCCAGCTATAGGCCAGTAGAAAATGGCCGCAAACTACATGAAAACTGCCGGAGAAGCATGAAAGAATCGATTATTTTCACTATCGATGGGAGTTGGGAAATGCAACGTCGGTCTTAGCCTTCCCACTAACCTGGAGCATGTGCATGTAAATTTTGGTGCAAATCCGTCGAAAATCGCGGCCGTGCATTCGTTACACACACACACACACACACACACACACACACACACACACACACACATCCTGCCTTTTATAGATAGAGATACATACATACATACATACATATATATATATATATATATATATATATATATATATATATATATATATATATATATATGTATGTATGTATGTATGTATGTATGTATGTACGTACGCATTGCATAGTTTTCCCGTAGTAAGTACGTTACTGTCGGGATTAAGCTAGTCGATATCGACCCAGATCCAGGGATTTAAAGTGTTAAAGTATGACTCCTGAATCACGTAGACTACACAGATATCATTCAGTTCTTTCTTTAAAATTACATGAAATCTTATTGGTTGCAAGGAACGCAGACTTCGAACAACTGTTTTTCAAGGCAAGTTACTAAAGTCTTGAGCTTTTGATGAGGCTATCAGAGGACTGATCTGATCTTCAGCTCAGTAGAGTGCAAGGATGGAGATCAGATATCGGTATCAAATGTGCAGTTGAAATGTAATTTGATAATGATCATCGAAACGAGCGGTATAAAGCTACCCAAGTGTGATAAATAAGTAGCAGCAATAGACACACACGTTATATCCCATATATATATATATATATATATATATATATATATATATATATATATATATATATGGTGTCTCAAAGAGAGTATACACTATTTTTTACAGTATATAGAAAACGACATTATTTTTGCACCAACCATATATATTAGGTTGGTGCAAAAATAATGACGTAATAATGTCGTTTTTGACGTTAAAAAATACGTCAAAAAACGACATTATTACGTCATTATTTTTGCACCAACCTAATATATATATATATATATATATATATATATATATATGTATATGTATATATATGTATATATACTTAAATAAGTTATATATATATATATTTACTTAAATAAGAAGACTTCAATAAGTATAATAATAATAGATAGATAGATAGATAGATAGATAGATAGATAGATAGACAGATAGATAGATAGATAGATAGATAGATAGATAGATAGATATAACATATTTAAGTATATGCCCTGTGCTTTTTAGTGGGAGGTGGGGGGTAATTTAAACAGTAATAATTACATTTACCGACCTGAATGTTCTGAATGTTTAAGAAATTTCGCCTTAAATATGCGCTTCTCCGACAGGAATCGAATCTGTTTAATTATTTATACTTATTTCTCGAACATTTTAGCCGGTTAATAGCAAAATACTATTTATTTAAAAAAAAAAAAAAAAAAAAAAAAAACGGAACATTTACTTAAATTATATCTATCAAAATAAGATATAAGCGAAAAATATATTAGAATAATTATCGGAATTCATCCATTTTATACACACACACACACATACATATATATATATATATATATACATATATATATATATATATATATATATATATATATATATATATATATATATATATATATTTCTTTTCAAATTTACACGTTAGTGTTAATGTCATCCCAGTTTAGCTTTGAACAAAGAAAGTTCATTCTGAAATGCTACTGGAAGTAGGAAAATGCAGATGAAGTTCAAATGATTGTATGGAAAAGAGTTTCATTCTGACCCATCCACGCGGCTTACAATCTCATGAATTAGAGATACGTTCGAAGCTGATGGTACCGTACAGGATGTGCACAAGAAACATTCCAGAAGACCACAGATATCACCCATGCCCTTTGAAGCAAGATGGAACGTTATAAAGAAATCTGATTGTGATTCCATTGCTTCACGTTATCAGTAATGGCTGGATCATAACGAACATCAATTTGAAAATATCCGATGACAAAAATCTCAAGAGCATGGATTTACGATAAATAATGTTTTCATATGCATTATTTTAATTAAATGTATTTGCTTCTAGTTGCTTGAATTTTTTCTTCAGAAAGCTTCAAAATATCTATACATTGTTTGAGTAACACTGTATATACCAAACTGTCTTGAATGTCATTCAGCCACAGGGAAGTGTCTGGTTAGCAAAGTTCAAGTTACTGTTTATAAACACACACCTTCGACGATTTTCTTTGATCAATCATTTCTGCTCACAAAACATAACTTAACGTAAAAAATGACAACATATTAAGAAATGGATTAAGTCCGATAATTATTTAATATGTTTTCAGTTTTTACGTTATACGTTATAATTCGGCCTTAAATAAATTATATCTGTAAAAATAACGTAAAAACAGAAAACACACACACACACACACATATATATATATATATATATATATATATATTATATTAGCTCCTGAATTAAATTTAATTCCAGTTGAGCACTCTAGGGCTGAGGTATGGGTTTGTAAACAGTGACTATTATAGCTATATAGCGAAACTCTTCGCAAGCCGAATTGAGTCACTGTCGGTCACTGGGCGTGTTTCCAAAAATAAATACGCTAAAAATCCACATTCATCCCGACCGTGCGCCGACAGCTTAGTGGTAGAATATCCGACTGATACCAATTCAATCGTGTTTCGATCCTAACTAGAGGCAACCGGGTGTCTAGCCGCACTGATGAGCTGTGATACAGCGAAACAGTCTGTCTGTGGATGACATTATAAAGATATGTTTAGTGGTACAAAATTTTATGACTGACATGAACAAACAAGAATTAGTTTTATTATTACCACTCATGATAATAAAAAGTAAAAATTAAAAAAAGTCTAGCTAACCGGTTTCGTACCTCGCTCAACAGAGCTAAATCTAGGTAAATAGAGTAATTATATATATATATATATATATATATATATATATATATATATATATATATATATATATATATATATATACAATGGACGAAGTGTATTGGTGGGAGAGAAAAATATTGAAATGGTAATTAGTTGGAGGCCTAATATAAAGTCCTTCTGTTTACAAAAAGAAAGCTTTAATGATAATGGATAGATGATAGAATGTAGATGGTCTCCAACACTTTCAGGTGGTAATTTGAGTAGGACTTGCTAAGGATGGTAAAAGCGTCACCACTAAATCTAACAGCACAATTATGACTTTTTATAAGGTGTTCTGCGATGGAAGACCCGTATGTATTGGTCAAAATGTCCGAGGGAGTGTACTTAAGGTTTCAGATTTTTGCTGAAACATGTTGCTTTATTCTAACATCCAGCCTTTGCGTCGTCCTCCCTATGTAGTGCGAACCACAACAACTTTTAAAAGAATCAATTAATGAACTATTATGATGTGGAGGGAGAGCATCCTTACGCATAGACGGAAGGACAGGTCTGGCAAAGAAAACAACAGGAGTGTTAGCAGCAAAGTAACAATGTCGAACTGCGGTAGAAACCTGCTTAGAAAACCTATCACTGATACTACCTAACTAAGGAAGGCGTAGGTACACAGGACATCTTTTTACTATATATATATATATATATATATATATATATATACACACACAAACACACATAGGGTGTCTCGAATATGTATACACTATTTTTATTGTATATAGCTGTTATAGTTTATACGTTAGTATTACTAATGTCATTCAGACTTAGCTTTAAACAAAGTTCATCCTAAAACGCTACTAGAAATAGGAAAATGCAGATGAAGTTGAAATGACTGTATCGAATAGAGTTTCATTCAGATCGAATGACGCGGTTATAATCTCACGGATTAGAGGTACGTACGACACTGATGGGACTGCACAGGATGTACACAAGAAAGGTTCTGGAAGACTTTAAATTCTTTAAGAATCTTAAATCGCCATCCTTCTCTGAATCCATTGCTTGGATATCAATCTGAGGACAGTGCAGAGGATTCAGAAAAAGTTGGATGAGTCTAATGATGATTACGAAGGTGTTCAGAATGATCACTACTGATGGCGACATTATGCCTGCATTAATCTTCCTACAGGGCATCAGATTCAATACAGAGGCCTACATCAAGTGCCCTGAGGAGGTAATTCTGCTCTGGATCAAGAGAGCGGCAGGTGGAAGATCCTGTCTGACAACAGGACTCTGCACCATGCCACACAAGTCATACAGTAATACAAAGCACATGTACAGAATGCAGTTTATTTACTTTCATTGACGCTGTGACACATCGAAAGTCTGTATGAACACCATCATTTTCGTGTCAGCCATCTGAAATAGAAAATTATATTATGTTTGTTTGTTTGTTTGGGTTTTATGGCATATCAACCACTGTGGGTTATTTAATGCCAAATCCAGTTTATATGAATTTTAAATGCCTATTTTGTATGGAATAAAAAATGTATAGCTGGCAACATTATTGTTTCAAAAACTTAAAGCTGGCAACATTATTGTTTCAAAAACTTAGAGCTGGCAACATTATTTTTCTGAAAACATTATCTGAGACCTTGCTGTTGGATGCAGTTTATCGCCATACCCAGGACGCGGATGTAGTTTACCGTCATACACAGGACGCGGATGTAGTTTACCGTCATACCCAGGACGTTTTATATTATGTAGGTGTGACAAGCTTTTCGGACCACCCTCTATCTATCTATCTATCTATCTATCTATCTATCTATCTACATGGTGCTCAGAAATTATTGATAACTACGTGTACGTCTATAGGATGGTCTGAAAGTCTTGTCGCCACCTACCAAAAGTTATGAGAACAATAGAACAGGTAATACAGTAATACAAAGGACATGTACTGTATTCAGTTTATTCACTTTCATTGACGCTGTCATACATCGAGAAGGTCTGCATGAACGCCACCATTTTCGTGGGACAAAATGATGCGGCGCCGTGCCCTGTGTGATATTTTACGAAGCTGTGCTTTGTTGATTGCTGCAAAGGCTCTCCAAACGGCGTCCTTCTGCTGATGGGGATTCTGGTATCGTTCATGGGAAACTCTCTCCTTGATAATAATACACAACAGAGCGTTGAAATAGAAAATTATATTACGTGTGGATAACAAAACTTTCGGGCCATCCTGTATATCTCCAAGAAATACCTCAAAGATAATACCGCCCACATAGGAATAAGACATTACGTGGGGGGTATTTATGGAAGGTATATGTAAATACCTCCTGCATATACCTCCCAGAAAGACCACCTCGCATAATGTTCCGACATTAGTGGTAATGGAGTCTTCATCTAGCTAAAGTCTAACCATTATGAGGGAGGTATTTCTGGGAGGTATATATATATATATACCTCCCAGAAATACCTGACTATTTGTTATCGAACACCTTCTAGGGCTTTGGAGATAGACCCCCATAACCATATATATTCTGAAACTACATTAACCAGGGTACTTGAATAAGTACCCTGGGTAATGTAGTCATTTGGATCAAAGGCAGGTACAAACTTCCCACTGATTTTTTTCCCTTTTATATAAAGTAAATTTAAATTTGAGCAAGGGAATGACTTCTAGGGTACTTGGATAAGTATATTTCATTTTGGGTGGGGGCAGGGTGCATAAATCCACACTGAATTTTTCCCCTTTAATTTAGATTAGATTTAAATTTGAACGAGAGAATTACTCCTATCCAGAATACAGAAGGAGAAAATCAGAAGATGGAGGTCACAGCGTAAAGATGATTTTGATCAAAAGGGATCCTCGGGGAGGGGGCACAACCCCACACACACTGTAATTTTTCCACTTTGATTCAAATTTGAACAAGGGAATGACTCCCAGAGAACTTGGATAATTATATTTCATTTTGATCAAAGGAGGTCCCTGGTGGGGGTGGGAGGCACAAACACCCCCACTGAAAATATTTTCTCTTTGATTTGAATTAAATTTAAATTTGAACACGGGAATGACTCCAATCCAAAATATAAAAATAGAAAGCCAGAGGTTGGAGGTCACATTCGCAAGATCAACATTAGACAATATGGACGTCAAATCGAGCAAGAAATCACCAATGAGTGGGTAATACCTTAAAATACATATTTATTGCAACAAATCAATTGTCATATCAATGTTGAAATTTGCTCATCAGTTCATCCAATGAAGTATTGCATCAAATACACATCAAAGTGCTCAGATCAAGCTGTGTTTGCATAAACCTCCCACTGAATTTTTTTCCCTTTGATTTAAATTAAATTTAAATTTGAACAAGGGAATGAATCCTATCCAAAATATAGAAGGAGAAAGCCAGAAGATGGAGGCCACATCGCCAAGATCATTAAGTCATAATAAAATGCATCATTTTTCTCCATAAATTATAACAATGATTTAAAATCACTCATTTTCTTACAAAAAAATGTTGTAACACACAGCAAGACGTGAGCGCGTAATACAGTTATTATATATATATATATATATATATATATATATATATATATATATATATATATATATATATATTCCAATTTTTCCAAGTGGAAAATGAAGAGCCTCCTCAAGGAAGGAGTGTCCTCAGTGCTCGGAAATACGTATTTCCGCCATCTTATCTGTTTTCCATCGCAACGCTTAGGTTCTTTTACGATCTTATTCTCTTCCTCGATGTACCGCATCCCTTCGGGGCGTTGGCGATGATGGCTCTCCACAATTTCCTGTTTGTTGTAACTTTTTAATAAGTTTTATCTTTTTCTTATCTCTCCTAAACACTTTTCTGTCAACCATTTACACAATCTTGTTGTTTTACTTGTTGTTTTCTTCTTCCATGTGCAATGTCCCTTCAAGATATTGGTGATGATGGCTCTCCACAATTTCCTGTTCTTTTGTAGTTCTCAATGTATTTCGATTTTCGCTCTCTCTCGTGACAATGAAATCGAGCATGGCTGATCATGTATGGAGGGAAAGGAGTTACATGTGTCATCCATTTTAGCTGTTACTACTACTGAAAGTCTACTCTGCTATTTAAACTAAACCTAGATGCGGATGTTGAAAAGCTATATTATCTTTCCCATGGACATTAAAGTGAAAGTGAATGCAATAGACTAGGCAGGATTTTGAACTCGGCACGCCAGTTTCTTTTTCCCGCTAAGCGTTACGTACTAACATTACTGGAAACTTAAAGAAGAAACACTTTGGGATAAATTCAATGTATAATTTATACCTTGATTTCTAGAATTATTATTATTTTTTTTTTATTAACAAAAAGTTAAAGTTGTTAGTGATTCTGTAGCGCCAGTCTATAAGATTTGATGAAGGATTTTCTGGGCTGGAGAAACATTGGAAAGTCGTAGTGAGGAATGAGACAATGAAATCGGGCATGGCTGATCATGTATGGAAGGAAAGGAGTAGTTATCATCCCCTGTGGAATGAAGTGAAAATACTAGACAAGAAAGGGCACTGGATAATTAGTAGACGTCTGAAAGAATCAGTGCATATGTTAGGCTATGTGGATCTTCTTAGTAAATAAATAAATTTCGGGAGCCGCTATTAAAGAAAGAAATACCAATGGCAGCAAATCCTCAACAGCAGCAGCAATGAAAACATGGGCAGCAATATCAGCATCAGCAGTCGCAACACGAATCAGCAGGCAACTTAGTTTTAAGACTTGAAAAGAGCATTGTCCTACGTTACAATAACCCAGTGGACTAAAGCTTAGAAATTACGGGTTCAATCCGTGGACCGGGCAATGTACTTGCATTCAGGGGAAACGGGCGTGCAATAACCGGGCAGTCCCCAAAATAGGAACTAGGCGAGTGAACATGGGCAGTGGAACGAGAACAGAATATCCACGTAGATTAAATAATGGGTTCAGTTCGGGATCCGCTGTCAGTTATCCAGATCGATATACACCTGACGAATGCCGGTGGGCAAAATGGCCGAAACGTTGTGACAAAAACAACAAAAAATGAGGACAATAATTCGAATATAAATAGTGTAAATAAAGAAAGATTGTCTGCTTGAAGTCATTTTTTACTCATTAATCTGAGAAAACGGTTGTATATTTTGGTATTTCTGAACCAGTCGGATACCATGTGTGACATCCGTCTGAAAGCCTAGATCTGACGACGCTATTTAAGTACTTAACACGAATTATTTGGTTAATGTTTTCGTTTTGTAGCATTTTGGGGTATTGGGCGAAACTACATTTTTCGCAGCCTATCCTGTGTACAATATCCATACGTATACTAACCAGTCAATTTTGACGGGCACTATGCATATTTATGTATTTAGAGACCTATATGGGCAAACCTAATAATAGTTAGGACTCATGAAAATATGCCGCCACTTTTGATGTCATTGGTAAACTAGTTTGTTTATAAAGAGAGGTCGTAAGTGAAATTGTACGCATTCTAAACATGACTAAAGAACATTAATGTCGGCAATTCCTTTCTGTTCTACCCTCTTAGGATTATAGGAATCCCGTCATGGGTGGGCCCGGATATTTAATCAATAATTCTTAGATGAATGTCTCCTTCGGAAATTTACGTTCTGTTCCCCCACTAACCCCCAACTCTCTCTCTCTCTCTCTCTTATTCTGGAATCATGGTTTCCCGCCAGGATTTTACGTTGCAGAGGGTCGGGATATTTTAGGGAACATATCAAAATACTTTTTTCTCTCTTTCAAATTTCTCACTCTGATTCGTTCGTCTTTCTAGCCCTCAGCCCACTCGCTTCTTCATTTCCTTCTTCTTCTTCTTCTTCTTCTTCTTCTTCTTCTTCTTCTTCTTCTTCTCTCACTCTCTTTCTACTTTTGTATTCATCTTTCTATCTCTCATCCCATTTATTCTTCTCTCTGCTTCTTTGTTCGGCTATCTCTTATCCCAATCTTTTCTTCTTCTTCTTTTTCTGCTTCCTCCTCCTCTTCCCTCCTCCTCCTCTTCTTCTTTGCCCATCTTTCTATTTCTAATCCCACTCTCTTTTTCCTCTTCCTCCTCCTCCTCCTCTTCTTTTTTTTCGCATCTTTCTATGTCTAATCCGACTCTCTACTTCCTCTTCTTCTTCTTTGCTCATCCTTCTCTCTCTCTCTCTCTCTCTCACACTCTCTCTCTCACTCTCATCGCACTATTCTTCTTCCTCTTCTGTCTCTAGTTCTGTTTTCTTTCTCTTCTCGCTGCTTTTTTATTCATCTTTCTATCTCTCATCCCACCCTCTTCTTCTTCCTCCTCTTCTTCTTCCTCCTCCTCTTCTTCTTCCTCCTCTTCTCCCCCTTTCTTCTTTTTGTCCATCTCATCCTACTCCCTTCTTTTTGCTGCCTTTTTAGTCATCTCTGTATGCTCCGGCCTTCTGCAGGACCTTTCTATATATATGAGTGGAATTTCGAACTGAACTCTTTATTTCGGCCACCTGGGTAGATTGTTCTAGTTCCACGTTCCATGCCTCTTCTAGATGTCTCAGTTCGAAATTCCAATAGCCTGAAGAAGGCCGGAGCATACAATGAATATGGCAACAAAAGATGAGGACAAATTTCCGAACAATGTAAATAGCGTAAATAATTGCTATACGTCATCACTGAAATATAGACAGACATGCACATTCGTATGCAAAACAGTCCGAGAAAACAACGCACTACGGTAAGTGCCTGTTCGATTTATTTCTCAAGTGTAACATACGTCACCACATGCAAGTATTTTCATATACGTACGTGCAGAATATATAGACCCATTTTTTTTTTATTTATACATGGTAGAAAAGAAAGAAAGAAAGAAAGAAAGAAAGAAAGAAAGAAAGAAAGAAAGAAAGTGATGTAGTACTCACATCCGACTACTGAAAAGTCAACCCGGATATACGTATGGGATCTACGGAAGTTGTAACCCAGCTCCATTTTTTTTGTCTTCGTTTTGGCGTTAGAGACCAATCCTATTTTTCGCGTCCTCTTCTTCTCTCCCCCCTCACTCTGTTTCTTTCATTTCTCTCTCTCTCTCTCTCTCTCTCTCTCTCTGGTTTCCACTCTTTCAGATTGTCCCACTCTTACGTTCTCTCTAATTACCCTTTTTTGTCTTACTCTTTCTTTTTCTTACTTCTTCTCTCACTTTCAAAATGTCTCTCCCTCTCACTTTCTATATCATTTCCTTTCTTTGACCGGCTCTTTCCTTTCTTCTCTTTTTTCTCTCTTTCAAACTATCTTCCTCTCTCCTTCTCGGTCATTGACTCTCTTTGTTATACTCTTTCCTCCGTTTTTCTCTCTTATTCTCTCACTTCCAAACAGTCTCTCTATCCTTGTCATTTCCTTTCTTTGTCATACTCTTTCCTTCATTTTTCTTTCTTTCTTTCTTTCTTTCTTTCTTTCTTCTTACTCTTTTTCAAGCTATCTCTCTTTTTCTAAATCATTTATTTTGTTTCGCATAATTTTCCGTTCATTTTTCTCTTTTCTCTTTCAAACTATGTCTCTATTACTCTCGCTTTCTTTCTCTTTCACGATCTTTTCTTCATATCTTTTCTTTGTTCTACTCTTTCCTTTTCTCTCCTCTTCTCTCTCTTTCAAACCATCTCCCTCTCCCTTTCACTATCTCCTTTCTTTATCCTACTTTTTCTTCCATTCTTACCTCTTCTCTCTCTTTCAAACAGCCTTTCTCGCCCTTTCCCTATCATTCCCTTTATTTGTTCTACCCTTTCCTTTTCTCTCTACTTCTCTCTCTTTCAAACTCTCTCCTTCTCGCTTTCTTAGTCATTACTTTTCTTTGTTTTACTCTTTCCTTCATTTTTCTCTCTTCCTCTCTCTCTCTTTCAAATTGATCCTTTCTCTCTCATTTTCTACCATTTACGTTCTTTGTCTGTCACTTTCTTTTTCTTTTTTTCTTTCTTTCGTTCATTTCGTCTAATTTGAAAGAAAAGACACGTTTCACTCTAGCAGTAAACACCAGTCCTGCAGTCAAGCGTAAGGCATAATACCCCACTCCATCCTTTACTCGGTTATTGACCTGATACCTACCCGTAATGCACCAGTAAGTCGACAGACTAATGATGAAAAGAGTGTTTATGTTTGACAACAGATATTTATTTTTGAACATAATCTCATTCTTTGTCAGCGCCCATAATTCACTTGTGAATATTAATCACATACAACGAATATTTTACATCCAAATTCAGTAATAATTACGTCTCAGGCTACGAATTTATTGATTCATTCATATTACACACGCACACACACACACACACACGAATATATATATATATATATATATATATATATATATATATATATATGTTTTTGTTTTTAAATAACAAATTTCCCATGATTTTTCTCGTACGCTCATATCTGCTCGAAGCGTATCTTAACGTAAGCTAACGACATCATATATTATGAAATGAATTAAGCTTATTAAGACAATTATTTTAATATATTTTCTGTTTATACGTTATTTTAATAGATACACATATTTAAGCAAATGCTCTGTTTATAATAATCCATAAAAGTAATGTATCAACAAACAATATATTAATATATATATTTGTTTTCTGTTTATACATTATTTTTACAAATACCATTTAGTTAAGAAAATGCTGTTTTTTAATTAAACAGTGTTAATTACATTTACCGGCCTGAATGTTCGAGAAATTTTGTACAAAATATGCGTTCTCCGACAGGAATCGAACGTGTATTCCTATATGGAAACCGACACTTGATCTGACGTGCTGTACCATTCAGCTACAGAGAAACGTCTGGTTAGCAAAGTCTGATTTACTGTTTATAAACACATAATCTTCGACGATTTTTCTCGATCGATCATTTCTACTCACGAAACGTATCTTAACTTAATGAATGGCAACATATCACGAAATGGATTAAGTCGGACTTAATCCATTTCATTATATATATATATATATATATATATATATATATATATATATATATATATATAATTTATCGAACCCAGAATAATCTTCAACAGAAAGCACTGGACGGTCGTTTCGTTCTATTATAATTACTCTAAGTTCCCCCCAAATTTCTTCACCATATATATATATATATATATATATATATATATATATATATATATATATATATATATGATTAATGTGTGCAAAAGTTTGTCACTTAGCTGATTGATGTTACTTTCCGCATCCCGACTCAAGAGTTTCGTCGGCGGACCGGTCCGTCTACTCTTCAGGGGTTATCATCAATCTACTGCTTATATTTTTTCTATTTTTTTTCTTTTTATATACATTTTACATTGTTGTAAGTTTTTTTTTCTGTATTTTTGTGTTCGTGTGCGCGTTTGTGTCTCTGCGGATGTGCGTTGACGCACGTGGTCCGTCTGTGTGGATGTATGTATGTGTCGGGTGTCATGATCATTTGTCCTTTTTGGTTATGTATTTTTGTTTATTTTCATTGTACACTAGCTCTTTAGCTTTTTCTCTACTTTTTTTTCTTTTTTTCTTTAGACTATTGCTGTTTTTGTTACGAGTTGGAACTACCCTAGACATGCCACTGATTTTGATTCTTGGACGTTCTAGTTATTTATATATATATATATATATATATATATATATATATATATATATATATAGGTAACTATACTCGTTTCGAAAAATTGCTAATAATCAAATCAATCTGGAAGGAAAAAAAGGTTTTAAAAAAAGAAAGAGCTAGAAACATGAAAGTCTGTCGAAAAAATCGCACAGATACAGGTTTAGAGCCCAAAGAAAAAACCCCGACACAAGTAAACAACTAACTAAAAAGAGCTCAATACAACCGTAGAGCAGACCTTTCCCTGACGATCCGCTTTGGTGAAACCTGGGTAGGTTTGTCTGGCTCACTCGCTTTATCTATCTATCTATCTATCTATCTATCTATATATATATATATATATATATATATATATATATATATATATATGTATATATATGTGTGTGTGTGTGTGTGTATATATATGTATGTGTGTGTATATATATAACGTTTTCCCCTTGCGTAGAATATTAATTAATTTGAAACTTTTAAAACCATTTATTTTACATTCAACGTCATCACTTGATAAGACACCGAAGGTGTTGAAACAAAATGGCTATTTTTGTAGTGATTTTATAACATATTTATGTTATAAATTTTTGTTTTCTTTAAAAATAAATAATTATATCTGCTCTACTTTGTATTGAGCACTCTTTTAAGAATAGTAATTGTTGGTTATTGGAATTCATTCCATATACACCAATCATATACTTGTATATATATATGTATATATATATATATATATATATATATATATATATATATATATATATATGTCGACATTTGAGTCAACACTCAGAGGCGATAGTCTGTTTGAGGCTAGAACCAATCGTCAGTTTATGCATACTCTCTAACCCTGTCAATTATTTTAATATATTTAAAACCTTAAAATTATATTTTAACTCACACACACACATGCACACACACACACACACACATATATATATATATATATATATATATATATATATAATCTTGACATATGACCCAGTTTTGTCGAGAATTTTAAATTAAGATTTACGAGATAACTATTAATTAGCTTTTGAACTACACTTGAAGGAACCACTTTACGTTATTCTGTGGCGTCTCATTATTATTACTATTAACAAAGAAAAGAGTACTGAACTGCTACGTGATATCTTTCCTTCGTAAACGGCAGCCAATGTTGGAAGATCTCCTCAAAGATGAAGAAGAGACTCGATGCAGCGGAGGTATGGTTCTACAGAAAGATGCTAAGGATGGATCGAGCGTGTGAGCAACGATGAGGTTTTGGAGAGGATGCAAACAAGGAGGAAGCTTATACTTAACATCAGGAAGAGGCAGCTGAAAATTCTGTGACAAGTAATGAGAAAGGAGAGCTTGGAGAATCTGATGCTCACAGGGCAAATAGAGGGAAAGCGAGACAAAGGAAAGCAACGCGTGGCATACCTAGCGGGCTTAAGCAAGTTGATGACAGAACAGGGTCTGGGAGAAGTAGCAAACGGACAACAACTTATTGAGAGCTACAAGGGATAAGGAGAAGTGGAGAGCCATGATAGCCTACGCTTCTGAAGGGACACGGCATATAAAAGAAGAAGAGTAATCGGTGGTGTAATCGGTCTTGACCTGTAAATGGTTTAGCGATTAAGGCACTTTCTATACATTTTCCTCTTAATAAATTGCTTTCTCATTTAATTCGTGTAGCATTTTTTAAATCGACATTATGGTCAGACTCATTACGGTGAGCAACTAATGCATTGAATGCGTTGTTTTATAAAAGATCAATTTTGTGTTCATATAATCTTTTATTTAATTTCCTTAAGCTTTCCCCTATGCATTCATTGTAACAGTCATTACAGGTGACAGAGTAAATTACTCCTTCAAATTTTAGCTTATTTTATTTAGTATTATATTCAGTTTTCTTTGTGATTGTTTTAGAAATACACTACTGTTCAAAAGTTTGAAGCCACACCCAGAATTAGGGTGGGACAAACTTGACAGAAAAGTTAAAAAAAAAAAAAAATGAAAAAGAATTCCTAGTGTCATTGAAAAAAGAATGAAATAAATTATCAAATTATTTTGAGAAACTTTTGCAACAAATGCCAGAAATTTCTTTTGAAGTAATCAAGGCGAAAGGAGGATATTTTGACGAGAACAAAATTTATATATATATATATATATATATTGTCATAATAACAAAAAAAAAACACTCTCACTTCTTTTTCACAATGTATAATATAATAATTTTCTCTTATTCACAGTACAAAACAATTACTTTTTAGACTAATTTAAAAAATTACCAGGGCTGGTTTTCAAACCTTTCAACTGTTGGGCATTTGTAACAAATTTTATGTTAAGCTTAGATAAATTATTTTTAATTGTAGTTGTGATGGATTTGAATGACATAAAAATATATGTTGATTCGTTGGGTTTGTCAGGATGGTCAATAATTTGGTTTGAAATTTTTGCTATGGATTTCCTTCGTCTATGGGTGGGGAGGCATTTTAAATCACAGATATGATAGGGTTACATAGGACATGTCGACTGTTTTGGATGTGTTTGGCTGCTCTACCAAGAAGTCTAAGGTATTTTAGGAGAATATCCGATTAATTTTTGACCATGTTTAAAATATCGGGCTTAGTACAATGGTTCGATGAAATACAAGACTGAGACACGGCGTTATGGACCCCTACTTGATTTAGGACCTCTTGCCGATGGCGAATTCATCAAGGGCACTTTGAACGAACTGCACTGACAATTTGTACGGTTAGACGAATTTTGAAATTTTACACGTGGCAATATTCTCACTGGTCTATCGCTACTTCCAAGGAAAGTGCTCGGAAGAGCTACTTTCTTTGGTTGCGCCAGGTCAAACCTTCACGGCTACGACCCGACGTGCCACTTATATAGTAGCAAACCACCCACATTCTCTCTGAATTTCATCATCGAGAAGTAAGTTCGGCGCAAACAGCTTCTTCCTACAAACCACTGCCCTGTAGAATAGACTCCCAAGAGGATGTTTCCCCGATCTCTAGAATCTTAACCTGTTCAAGTCTAGAGTTAACCGTTATATTTCCCCTCCTATCCATAAAAACTACTCCTTAACATAACTCTCTACCTCTGGACCTTGTACAGGCTGAACCTTACAGTAATATATATATATATATATATATATATATATATATATATATATATTCGTTGTTGGAAGTTTTACCTGATGATCCTGAATCCTTAAAAAAGGATTTAGGTGAAATAAATTATCATAATGGTACCTTAAAGTGGTTTGTTTTTCGTTACATATATCTATATATATATATATATATATATATATATTTGTGTGTGTGTGTGTGTGTGTAGAGAGAGAGAGAGAGAGAGAGAAAGAGGGAGAGAGCCAGATCAGACCTAAAATAGAGTACTGTTGCCATATATAGGCGGGAGCTACCCAGTCCCAACCTTCCACTCTTTATAAGAGTTCAAAAGCGTCTCCGAGTCCTCGGAGAAGAATTATTTTTCACCCTCGAACCTCTCTCTCTCTCTCTCTCTCTCTCTCTCCCAGGAGTGATGTGGCGAGACTCTCACTGCTCTGTCCCTACTTCCAAGGAAAGTGCTCGGAAGAGCTACATACCATGGTTCCGCCAGCTTTAACCTTCACGGCTAGGACCCGACGTGCCACTTACATTGTAGAAAAC
>OZ010614.1:37372669-37382669 GCA_963932145.1 Acanthosepion lycidas | reverse complement strand
CCTTGCCGCCGGGTGTATTTTATCGTCATACACAGGAAAGGAATAGTTAAATGTTGTCTAAAATTTATTAAATAATATTTATTTCATTATATTTTTCTTTATGTAAATTCTCTATTACGTTAGAATTATCTTAAAGACCTCAATGAACAATTTCAGTAAAATAATAAAAAAATTGAAAAACTGAGTTGACGCAAAAAATACGTTTTTTAGGTAGCGTATTTTAAAGCAGATATGACATCTGTTAATAAATTCAGTTGTATTATATTATTGCTGATGTATCGGTCTGTGTCTACGTTGACAGTCAAGTCATTTAATTTTGTATCTAACTATTTATAGTAGGGTCCAGTCTGTCCTGCTATCTATCTATCTATCTATCTATCTATATATATATATATATATATATATATATATATATATATATATATATATTACGAAATGGACAAAGTCCGACAATTTATTTATTAAAGACATTCTCGGACATTCAGGCCGGTAAATGTTATTTAATACTGTTTATTATAAACAGAGCATTTACTTAAATACTTGTATCTATAAAAAGAACGTTAAACATAAAAATGTCTCTGTCTCTGTCTCTCTCTCTCTCTCTCTCTATATATATATATATATATATATATATATGGCAGGACAGACTGAACTACTATTTATAGTAGGATCCGGTCTGTCCTGCCATATATATATATATATATATATATATATATATATTAATCGCATTAATATTGCTGATTGATTGTTTCTTTCTTTCTTTCTTTCTTTCTTTCTTTCTTTTTCTCTCTCTCTCTCTCTCTCTATCTATATATATATATATATATATATATATATATATATATATGACAGGACAGACTGGACCCTACTATAAATAGTTAAATACAAAATTAAATGACTTGACTTCCAAAGTAATCACTTGTATATCCTTGATAGACCCAGCTAATGCTCTGCGATGGTGCGGCTAAGAGTCAAAAAGTAGACGTTTCTCTTGGGGAACTGTTCTGAGGTTATCTGAATACTTGGATGTGTAACGCTGCGGAACTGAGTGAGTAGCGGTGCTATATCAAGTCTGATTTGTATCATCTTCGTCATCGTGGTACAGTTGGTATGACGTTTGCGTTGTATCGAAACGGTCCGATCTGCTGATGAGTCCCAGATAGGACGAAACGGCCGTCCAGCGCTTTCTACATTCTGTTGAGGATTATTCTAGTCTCGACAAATTACTATATATATATATATATATATATATATATATATATATATATATATATATATATATATATATATAATTAAACCTAATGAGCCAGATAAACCTACCAACCTACCACCGCGTAGGTGAGGCCTAGGTAGGTTTATCTGGCCCTTTAGGTTTAATTAGGTTTGCTCTACTTAGCATATTGAGCATTTTACTTAGTTATTTTACTTACTCGTATCGTGTTTTTTTTTTCCTTTGGAATCTGAACTTGGATGCTAGACGATTGTCTTCGGCTGACGTACATGTTCTCTGTATATATATGAAATTAGCTAGATTAAAAAAAATGTAATTTTTTTAATTCCCAGCGTCCTTCGTTCATGCGCGTGCGTAGTCGCACCAACATAACCAATTTAGTCCTATGAAGTCCTAAAGAAAACATTTTCCACTTTGTAATGCATTTAAATATGTATATATATATATATATATGTGTGTGTGGGGGGGTGTCTGTGTGGGTGTCTGTGTGTCTTTGGAGGGACAATGTCTGTATGAAATATATAATGTGGCTGTCATGTTGAAAAAATTTTGGATCCATTAATTTTAATATATTGTTTAATCTTTTTTTTTTTTCTTTCTTTTATTTAGATAGTCATGTAACTGCTGCCTGGAAAATCATTACCGTTGGAACTTTTTACCATTCCGTAGCCTTTGTGTATTGTCAAGACATCCAAACGGAAGAGACTTCACTAACTCAGGTGAGACTATCAACGAAAAAAGCTCTTCATGGCCGTATTAGGTTGAGTCAGATTTGACTTCCGTTTTGGTGGACCAATCGAAATGTAATTTTAAAACCAATTTGAAATAGCTAGATGCAACCGTGTGTTCTATTGTAATAGTTGCTTCTTTCAAATTTCCCACCTATGGAGATCACTTCTGGTTTATTGCTTCCCTGTCACCTACGATCTTCAAAATGCAACATCAGTCGCCATCTTCTTTCTTCCTGATTTCCGTTCTTTTACCGGCACTAGCGTCTCCACTTTTTCTTTCACTCTCATTAACCCCTTGCGTTTTAGTGGGATTATCGCCTACCGTAAAGGGGGTGATGTAGTTGTATAATCCTAGCTGCTAATCATAGGTAGTAGTTAAGAATAAATTTGGATTGCACTAATATCTTAGTTTCTGTACGGCATTAGTAAAGAGACTGAAAGTGAATTTACTTTACACTATGATACGGAAGTTTAAGCAAGGTAATAACACTACGGAGACATGTAGAAAAAAATACTTCGTGTTTTTACGGTCAAGGAATCAAAACTGACTAAATTGGTTTGTAAGGTTTCGTTCTGGAAAAGTGCTCGGGAATTAGCAAAGATGCTAAGCACATCGTAATCTGCCATATGCTGACGCTTAGAAAATGAAGGAGAAAGTCAGTTAGGAAGAATTTTGCTCTAAAAGTGCTGTCTGATTAAGTATCAACGAGCTATTGCAAATAATGAGGAATATATAATTGAATAAAATTAATTTAACTTTATTATTAGTTCTTTTCTTCTTTTTTTTTAAATAAAGATGGTATGCAAAAACTTAAATTAATTATGACTCAATCTTAAATTTGCTACATACCGAATACAGGACGTCTCCGACAGAGAAATAAAAATCGTTTACGAATATATGCAATGTCCGATTTTATTATACAACTCAATGTGTAGATCATAAACTTGGTATTAACTAACAAATGTTAGCAATATTTTCAGTATATTTAAATATATATTTTAAGACATTTTCATGTCTATACATTCGTTTTATAGATACAAATATTCAAGTAAATGTTATGTCTACAATAAACAGTATTAAACAACATTTACTGGCCTGAATATCCGAGAAATTGTCATAGAAAATATTCGTCCTCCGACAGGAATCGAACCTGCATCCTATACGGAACCGTCATATAGCCTGACATGCTTTTACCGATTTCGCCACAGAGGAATGTTGCGGTTGGCTAGGTCGATTTTACTGTTTTTAAACTACAATTTTCCTTGATTTTTCACACGTACATTCATATCTGCTCAATGCCTATCCAAATGTAAACAAATGACGTCATACATTATGAAATGTACAAAGCCCGACAATTATTTTTAGACATTTTTATGTTTATACATTCTTTTTTTTAGAATTGTCGGACTTTGTCGATTTCATAATGTGTTAAAAATATATATTATAAAAAATATTGTTATTAGTTTGTTTTGTAAGGTATTAGGTTTTATTACTCAAATTAATTACAGCATAAATATTTAGATAAATAAATACAAATTATATTCGCCACAGAAATATACACAAATCTATATAAATAATAAACACAATCTATATAAATAATAAACACAATCTATATAAATAAATGGGAATGTCAGTGTGTCACAGTTTTTCAACTTTACTTCCAGAGGCCGTAGTCCAACATATTATATCATTTTGGAATCAGGCCGACTCCGTGAGTAAATTAAAAACATTTCGGGTCGGATCTGAACCCACAATCCTGAAATTTTACATTCCCAAGTTTTCATTACTGAGATTGTTTTCGGATTCCGCCATCTTAGCTTCTTCTGATAAAAACAATTAAATGAACACAGCTCTCTAACTTTTAAAAATCTCATCTTCTATGTGAATAAATGCAAATGTTTGTGTATCAGTGTGTCACACCTTTTCAACTTTTTTAATCAGATCGATTCCGTGATCAAATTAAAAGCATTCCGGGGTCAGATCCGGACCCGAAATCTTGAAATTTTGGATTTCCAAGTTTTCATAACTGCAATTGTTTTCGGCGATTTTTTACGTGATTTTTTGCGACGAATTTTTTTTTTTTTTTTCTATGATAACAAATTTTATAACTTGGAAATAAATTTGGGAATAATTGAAATTAATTGCGAAATCCAGCGAAAGTCACCCATGAAATAAAAATTATTGCTTGTATGGAAAGTACGTACATTAGATTGTCTTTAAGTGGCGACAGAAGAATTATCGTTGAACTTTTAAAAGGTAGGCTTAAATATTAATACAATACTTAAATACAGCGATCAATTTTGAGTTTTTCTGTAGGTTATTGTTGCCTATCGCATACGGCAGCAGTATGGCTCGCAAAAAGAAAGCTCCGTCAACGGAGGACCAGACGTCACTCAAAAGAGCCAAGATGGCAGCGAGGAAAAGAAAGTCCCGTGCAAATAAAAACTCAGATCAAACGGCAGCCAGGAGAGCTTCTAATACTGATAATATCCAAGGTCTCTCAAACTTATGAACAAGCCGAAGGCCCAATTGAGATACCTCCATAGTAGCTAGCTTAATTGCCGCTCGATAGGGCGACTTTTAAGCTAATAATCTATATTCCTCAAAAAGTTATTTTCCTATTTTACAAGATGGGCTCATTGACATTCTACAAAAAAACATTTCATTAAAAAAACTATTCTACTGTTTCAATTTTAAAATAAATAATAATTATTGCTTCCCAGGGATCTTCTTTGCTTGAATAATTTTATATTCTCATATATAATTCTTTTGTTAGTGGGCCACACAGTTTCTTTTGATGGTAAATCACAGGGTATTTTTTGTTAGTGAACCACAGGGCTTCTTTTGATAATGGACAACAGAACTTCTTTTGATGGAGAACTACAGGGCTTATTTTGATAATTAACCCAGGACTTCTTTTGATAGTGAACCACAGGGCTTCTTTTGATAATAGACAACAGAGCTTCTTTTGACGAAGAACTACAGGGCTTATTTTGATAATTAACCCAGGACTTCTTTTGATAGTGAACCACAGGGCTTCTTTTGATAATGGACAACAGAGCTTCATTTGACGGAGAACTACAGGGCTTATTTTGATAATTAACCCAGGACTTCTTTTGATAGTGAACCACAGGGCTTCTTTTGATAATGGACAACAGAGCTTCTTTTGACGGAGAACTACAGGGCTTATTTTGATAATTAACCCAGGACTTCTTTTGATAGTGAACCACAGGGCTTCTTTTGATAATGGACAACAGAGCTTCTTTTGACGGAGAACTACAGGGCTTATTTTGATAATTAACCCAGGACTTCTTTTGATAGTGAACCACAGGGCTTCTTTTGATAATAGACAACAGAGCTTCTTTTGACGGAGAACTACAGGGCTTATTTTGATAATTAACCCAGGACTTCTTTTGATAGTGAACCACAGGGCTTCTTTTGATAATAGACAACAGAGCTTCTTTTGACGGAGAACTACAGGGCTTATTTTGATAATTAACCCAGGACTTCTTTTGATAGTGAACCACATGGCTTCTTTTGATAATGGACAACAGAGCTTCTTTTGACGGAGAACTACAGGGCTTATTTTGATAATTAACCCAGGACTTCTTTTGACAGTGAACCACAGGGCTTCTTTTGATAATGGACAACAGAGCTTCTTTTGACGGAGAACTACAGGGCTTATTTTGATAATTAACCCAGGACTTCTTTTGACAGTGAACCACAGGGCTTCTTTTGATAATGGACAACAGAGCTTCTTTTGACGGAGAACTACAGGGCTTATTTTGATAATTAACCCAGGACTTCTTTTGATAGTGAACCACAGGGCTTCTTTTGATAATGGACAACAGAGCTTCTTTTGACGGAGAACTACAGGGCTTATTTTGATAATTAACCCAGGACTTCTTTTGATAGTGAACCACAGGGCTTCTTTTGATAATGGACAACAGAGCTTCTAGGAGAATGTAAAGGTTCATTCTTTTGTATATATTATTCTATAATTTTGCGCTGAAAACGTATTGGTGGCTACCTGTAAATCTCAAAATACGTCTTGCACAAGAATTCATAATGGCGCTATTTTCAAAGGCTCCTATAATTATAGCGCTTGCAATATTAGCCCCAAATATTATTCTACAATTCACCCGATGTTGTTATCTTCGATATGTTCAGTGATTATTTGCATATTAACGTTGCCTTAATTGCTGGCCACTCGTATTCGAAGATACCCATCTACTCGGGCGGCTAGCTAATCCCAGTTGAAGACGCTTGCTCAGGTGCATTTTCTGATTGTTCAGCACCCATAGGGCCAATCTGTGGTTTATACTGCAAGTGTGCTGAGCAGAACTTAGTTACAGTTTCTGGGAGAGAAGCGGTTTATCTTGCGTGAACAACAGTCTGAACGAGACCAGCACACTCGGACCCTCGTTCACGATGACTTTCGACTTCGTGTTAGCGCAGCCATCTACGCCTCCACCCCCAAGTGTTCCGTCTACACAATTTCACTGAAAAGTTTTGGGTCAACCAGTAGTATAGTTTTCAGGCACTTCCCAAAGATGCCGAATACTGGGATCGCCTTCTCCAGACCGATAACATCAAGAGGTCACCTTCCTGATAAATCGACCCTGGTGTGATTCGAACCCGGCTCTCATAGTCAGAAAGCGATCGCACTCACCACTCCTATATTCCTGAATAAATTATCATTTTGATATTTTACAAGTTAACATGTGGCGTCGAGACCTCATCAAATTACAGTTGATCTAACTAGGTGAAGCCGTAAGTTCTATGCTAACAGTTTCTTTTCTCGCACATCTCGCTTGTGGAACTACCTTCAGGCTCCATGCTTTTCAGCCAGCTTTAATCTGCAAAAGGTTGAATGCAATGTCAATCGCTACATGCTGTCCTCCTGATTACTCTTTCCTCTTCCCTCTCATTAGTAATGCTTCTTTTCCTAATTCTTACACACCCTGTACCCCTTGTGTCTTAGTGACTTTGCTGCCTTGCATGGGGTGCTCCCGATACACACACACACACAAACACATATATATATATATATATATATATATATATATATATATATATATATATATATATTACATACGCTCTATCCCTGATATTGAGCAATTTATTCCATAAATATAGCACATCTAAAAACTATTAGGTTGGTGTAAAAATAATGACGTTTTCTCACATAGTAACATATGTTAGAAAACGTCATTATTTCTGCACCAACCTAATATATTTCTTCATATATCGATATATCGATATATATATATATATATATATATATATATATATATATATATATATATATATATATATATATATACTTACGTACAGACATATATATATGGAAGCAAATATATGGATATAGATCCGACAGTATGAAGAAAAATATACGGAAAAAACAAACAAAAATCCTTATATGCAATTAATTAAAACAGCATAATTGCATATAAGGATTTTTGTTTGTTTTTTCCGTATATTTTTCTACATATATATATATATATATATTCGTCCTGGGTAAGACGTTATACTACATCCGCGTCCTGGGTAAGACGTTAAACTACATCCAACAGCAAGGCCTCTGAGCAGGAGGTTTTGAGGAGCGTGAAACCATCTCTTAATTGCTGGTGTTCCCAGGTCCACCCTGACCCAGGGTGGTAGCAGCTGTTAGGGCCCCAGCTATGGGCAAATAGTTAACTAATACCAGCAATACTTTTTTGAAAAAATATTATCAGCAATACAATTTTGAAGGAAATATATTACCAGAAACAGATTTTTGACAAAACAAAATATTACCAGCAATAAAAATTTTTGTCAGCATTGAATACTTCATTGAGGTTGATATGCCGTAAAACAAGGTAAACGAAACCAAACATATATATATATATACATACATACATACGTACATATATATACATATATATACATACATACATACATATATATACATATATATATACACATACATACATACATACATGTTTCACTGAATAATATTGAAATATTGTGTCTACTTCTTTTTATACTGATCTCTTCCAACTATCTAATCTTTTTTTTTATTTTTTTTATTTTTTTTTTTTTGATGTTGAGATGAAATTCATCCAGGAGGTGCCGTTGTTTTTGCTAACTCAAGTACTTTCGATCTTTTCCAAGATCATCTTCAGGAGTAAGTTACGAAGACAAACTTATTGCATAACACTCCTCAACTCCGCTAGATAGATAGATAGATAGATAGATAGATAGATAGATAGATAGATAGATAGATAGATAGATAGATAGGAAGTTACCGTGATATATAAAAATATATGAAGAGATGGAGACAGATATATAGATAAACAAAAAATAAAGACTATGATAGATATATAGATAGATAGATAGATAGATAGATAGATAGATAGATATGTAAAAATAAAAATGGCACTAAATCTCATATATACTTTTTAAAGACATGTTTATGTTTATACATACAAATATTTAAGTAAATGCTCTGTTTTATAATAAACAGTATTAACAACATTTACCGGCATGAATGTGCGAGAAATTGTCATAGAAAATATGCGTCCTCCAACAGGAATCGAACCTGTATCCTATACGGAACCGTCATGTAGTCTGACGTTCCTTTACTGGGCCATAGAGGAATGTCTGTTAGCAAGGTCGAATTTACTGCCTTTAAACTTCAATATTCCATGAATCTCTTACGTACATTCATATCTGCTCATGGCGTATCAAATGTAAACAAATGACGTCACACATTATGAAATCGACAAAGTTCAATAATTATTTTAAGACATTTTTATCTTTATACATTCATTAATATGTTGTTGCTATATTCGTAATAAATTTTGTTGGTTGTTTTTGATATAGAGGGCCTCGAGATTTCGAAGTTTTTGTTTAGTATTTTCATGGTGTAATATATTGGTGTTGTCAACAATTATTTTCCTGTGTTGTTAAGGTGGACAGGAATGTGTCTTTAAATGTTGTGCAGCAGAACTTGTATCTGATAAATGGAGTGTAAGACATCCTGATAATGTTGCGGTCATCAAACCAACGTAAGTACTTACTTTTTTTGTCAGAGGTACAGTTTAATATATTTTTAATTTGTAGCAGAGATTAATTTAAACTTATATACAATGTTGTTTTCTTTTTCAAAACACTAGTTGACACTCTCGTTAATAATGACTTTCTTAATTACATCATTGATGAGCAAATTAGACGAGCTATTAGAAATGTTAACCTAAATTAAAAAGAACATAATACTTCCTCGAATAAATCTAAACGTATAAGTCTACTAAACCGTAATCAAATGCATTCTAACTATAAACAAGATGAAAAAATCATAAAAAACTTATAAGTACTAATATATTCTCTAATGACCTCAGTAAAAGATAGAACTAATTATATACTATACTAAATTTAACACTATCAACTTAAACATACTCAATAACTCTTCTCCGTCAACTAGAGTTTTGGAATCGATCAACATTGTATATCAGTTTACATGACCTTTGTCAGATTGTATCTCTGACAAAAAAAGTAAGTACATATGTTGGTATCCGACCACAACATTATCAAGACGTCTTACTCTTCATTTATCGGATACAAGTTCGATTGCTCGACATCTAAACACACATTCCTGTCCACCTTCAGAATACAGGAAAATAATTGTCTTAAAAAAAAAACTTTATTCTACATTCAACACCATCACTTGATAAGACACCAGAAGTGTTGAAACAAAATGGCTATTTTTGCAGTGATTTTATAACATGTTTATGTTATAATTTTCGAATAAATAATTACACACACACACACATGTATATATATATATATATATATATATATATATATATATATATATATATATATATATATATTAGACGAACAATTCGAAATATTAACCTAAATTAAAAAGAACATAATACTTCCTCGAATAACTCTAAACATATCAACCTACTACACCGTAATCAAATGCATTCTAACTATAAATAAGATGAAAAATTCCTAAAAATCTCATAAGTACTGATATATTCCTACTGG
>OZ010614.1:37362669-37367669 GCA_963932145.1 Acanthosepion lycidas | reverse complement strand
AAATACCCAATCTAATGGTCTACCATAAACACATAAAGCAGTCATTTAAGTGTCACCAAGCTTGTCTGGAATTGGAAGTGCTCCACACAGACTAGCGAATGGTAGACTTCAATCCTTGCATCAGGTATTGAAGCAAAAGACCTCTGTGCTAAGCGGACTGGATTGTTTTGTTTTCCGGTTACCTCTATGGGTGAAGTTCCATGGTACAAAGGCCTTTTGTAGCATTTGGAACGGATATTATTATGCTCGGTTACGAGATAGGGGTCATCAACATCAGGCGGCACTTCTTCCATTGCACTAATAGAAGGAGGTCAAGTTTCGGTAACTGACGTTTGAGGCGTTCCGAAATGAACTAGCAAGGAAGATAAACAATGTTTGCTTCCTGTCCTACGGTTGCGTGGGATTCCCACTTTAAATTCGGTCAAATATCACAATACATTCAAGTGTGAGAATGGACAAATGGCAGTCCACAGTCACATGAATGTAAATTTCCATGTCAAAAAAAAAAAAAAAAAGATCTACGTGGGATGATGAACAAACATTGACAAAAAAAAAACGAAATATATGGATCAGTCATACCAAGTTTAGTACAGGCGATAAAGTAATTGAACACAATATAGCCTATGCTAGGAATAGTTTTATCCAACACTTCAAGATACGACAAAAGCAATGACTTTATATAGATGCCCAGCAAGTCGCCTGACCCTTTCAGAAACGACGTAACTCTCAAATTTTATACTTCTCAGATCAATAATTAAAAAAAACGACTTCGAGCGAATGAATCGTGTAGGTCTTAGATAGAGTTATTAACCTTCGAACTTCATGAACTGATACTACAGAATGACAAACAAAGAAGTGTGTACCAAATCACAGAGTCCATATCAATTGAGGACGTTCAACAGCAGCAACAACTAAAATGGATAGCATATGTAACTCGAAGTGGGTGACTAGTTGAAATTAATGACATAATCAAGATGTTACGCAGCGGCTGTTTGATCAAAACTTACGGTCATATCGCGATGACATCTTGATCCTGTACGATCATCGAAGTTAAGCAACGTTGTGCCTAGTCAGTACCTAAGTGGGTGACGAGTTGAAATTAATGACATAATCAAGATCTTACGCAGCGGCTGTTTGATCAAAATTTACGGTCATATCGCGATGACATCTTGATCCTGTACGATCATCGAAGTTAAGCAACGTTGTGCCTAGTCAGTACCTAAGTGGTGACTAGTTGAAATTAATGACATAATCAAGATGTTACGCAGTGGCTGTTTGATCAAAACTTACGGTCATATCGCGATGACATCTTGATCCTGTACGATCATCAAAGTTAAGCAACGTTGTGCCTAGCCAGTACCTAAGTGGGTGACTAGTTGAAATTAATGACATAATCAAGATGTTACGCAGTGGCTGTTCGATCAAAACTTACGGTCATATCGCGATGACATCTTGATCCTGTACGATCATCAAAGTTAAGCAACGTTGTGCCTAGTCAGTACCTAAGTGGGTGACTAGTTGAAATTAATGACATAATCAAGATGTTACGCAGTGGCTGTTCGATCAAAACTTACGGTCATATCGCGATGACATCTTGATCCTGTACGATCATCGAAGTTAAGCAACGTTGTGCCTAGTCAGTACCTAAGTGGTGACTAGTTGGAATTAATGACATAATCAAGATGTTACGCAGTGGCTGTTCGATCAAAACTTACGGTCATATCGCGATGATATCTTGATCCTGTACGATCATCGAAGTTAAGCAACGTTGTGCCTAGTCAGTACCTGAGTGAGTGACTGGTTGAAATTAATGACATAATCAAGATGTTACGCAGTGACCGTTTGATCAAAACTTACGGTCATATCACCATGAAATCTTGATTCCCGTACGATCATCGAAGTTAAGCAACGTCGAGCTACCTAAATGGGTGACTGTTTGGGAATAACAGGTGCTGTAAGCTTGAATTTGCGGGCGGTGTAATGGATAATTGCTCGAAATTCTTAATCTATCCAATTCGGGCTGGGTTCGTTGTATTTACTTGTGCACAAATAACCTTGGGAAAGGCATGAACCTACCTCTTCTCCTCCCCAACTATTGATTAATTCGTAAGGCATGTATCACTAGATCATTATTATCTCAACCATACCCCACGAAAAAATCACAATCTTAAAATATTTTCTGGCTTTAAATAAACTGCAAAGATTTCATAAGCTACAGAAAGCGAATCAATTAATGTTTGATCAATCTCTTCTTCAATTGTGAGGAGATTGTCCAGCATTCACTGCCATATAGGAGGACTGATATTACGTAACAGTTCAGAACTCTTTTCTTTGTTTCTGTTGCTTCAAGTCTCTTCTTCATCTTTGTGGAGATTGTCCAGCATTCACTGCCATATAGGAGGACTGATATTATGTAACAGTTCAGTACTCTTTTCTTTGTTTCTGTTGCTTCAAGTCTCTTCTTCATCTGTGAGGAGATTGTCCACCATTCACTGCCATATAGGAGGACTGATATTAAGTAAGAGTTCAGTACTCTTTTCTTTGTTTCTGTTGCTTTAAGTCTCTTCTTCATCTTTGTGGAGATTGTCCAGCATTCACTGCCATATAGGAGGACTGATATTACGTAACAGTTCAGTACTCTTTTCTTTGTTTCTTTTGCTTCAAGTCTCTTCTTCATCTGTGAAGAAAGTGTCCAACAGACTGATATTACGTAACAATTCAGTGCTATTTACATTTTTTTCTAACGAAATCATTTTTTCTTCTTCTTCGTGCGAGGAGTGGTGGGTTGAGGATTGCTTGATCTTCATTTGCCGAAAAAATCCATTCGGCTTAGCCAATAAAAATAAAAAATTAACTTAATTCTCCTATTGCTATTCAAAGACAAAGATAGAAGAAATATTTCAAACGAAAGTATAGAAACGCTTTGAAATAAACAGGAAAAGGTTTTTTTGGGATGATCATCATTAGTATTATGTCGTGTCTGGAAAATGCTGTCGGCGGACTGTGTTGGAAAACTGAGATCTCTCTCTCTCTCTCTCTCTTTCCTTTTCCAGTCTAGATCTTCTTGTTGTTTGACCCCGTTGTACGCTGCCATACCCTGTGCTTTTCTTTATATTCCGATGATCTTCCTAGTTCGGAACGACGGCAAAATTAAAGCAACGGATTACTTGTTTAGTGAACTTGAGTAAATGGATGGCGGAACAAGGTTTAGGAGAGATAACAAAAAGACAGAAATTACTAAGAGCTACAAAGAATCTGACGCTTTCCGGACAGATTGAAGACAAGAGGAACGGATGAAAACAACGCGTAACATAATCAGTGCGCCTGCGTAAATAAATGGTTGGCAGAACAGCGTTTAGGAGAGATAGCGAAGACAAAATTTACTAAAAGCTACAATGGGCAATAAATTGTGGCCAGTCATGATCGCCCACATCTGAAGGGACTTGATACAAAGAAGAAGAAGAAGAAGAAGAAGAAGAAGAAGAAGAAGAAGAAGAAGAAGAAGAACGTAAATGGTTGGCAGAACAGGGATTAGGAAAGATAGCAAAAAGACAAAATTCATTACGAGCAGAATCAGAAATTAAGGTAAACTTTAATGACAGATTAGAGCTATTATATTATATTATATTATATTATATATATATATATATATATATATATGTGTGTGTGTGTGTGTATGTGTATATATATATATATATATATATATATAAACAGAAAAATGTCTTAAAATAATTGTCGGACTTTGTCCATTTCATAATGTGTGACGTCATTTGTTTACATTTGGATAGGCATCGAGCAGATATGAATGTACGTGAGAGATTCATGGAAGATTAAAATTTATTCAGGCCGGTAAATGTTGTTTAATACTGTTTATTATAAACAGAGCATTTACTTAAATATTTGCATCCATAAAAAAGAATGTATAAGCATAAAAATGTCTTTAAATATATATATATTATATGCACAATTAATAATACCGTAATTTCTCGAAAATAATACGCATCTTTTACAGTAAATCACAGGTGATAGTAGGGGTGAGTATTATAAATTGGTTTAAACAAAAATATTTTTTTCGTTATTGATTTATAATAATAAATACGTACCTGTTGTTCTAAAGTAAGAAAGATATTATCCCAATTTTCATTTTAAATACAACAATAATAATTGTAACATTGTTTTGTCAATAAATTTATATTTATCAGTAACCTCATTTTTTATTTGGCGAAAACATAAAAGATTTATAAAAAAAAAAAAGGCCAATTTCGAAGAACTTGCGGAACTTCTACTTGTTCGTCTGTCTTTAACAAATTCAACTGAACTTTGTTCAATATTTCGATATTGACCTTTTGTTCCTCTGCCTATAGTTTTGGCACTTGATTTACACTTTTTTTTATTAGGTTGGTGCAAAAATAATGCCGTTACAATGTCGTTTTTTTTACGTATTTTTAACGTCAAAAAACGACATTATAACGTCATTATTTTTGCACCAACCTAATTAGTTCAATTTTATTCTTTCTCCATAAAATGAACGTTAGCCTCATTCAACTCATATTCTCCAGCTGCAGATCTGTTTTCTATTCTTTCTTCTAATTCTGTTATTTTTTGTTTAAAATTTCCACTATAACTCGTACGTTTTTGAAGACATTTTGGCGGTAAAATAAAATGTTATATTTATCGGGAAAACCGCGATGGTAATTTTTTAAGATTATTTTTGCCGCTTAGTTTCAATTTTATTTTTTAACGTCAAGGTGAACAAAATGTCTTCGTAATTTTTTTATTTATTTATTTTTTTACTAAATTTATAGATGCGTATTATACATAGGGATAGATATATTTCTTTATTTTTGGTTCATTTGTTGGGGTACGTATTATTTATGGGGGCGTATTATTTTCGAGAAAGTATAGTACTATAGCAATGCATTAAAATCAGGAAGAAAGTTATTGTCAGGGGTCAGGAACTGTGCAATCATCACTAGCAGTATAAGGCTATTATATATATA
>OZ010614.1:37355169-37357669 GCA_963932145.1 Acanthosepion lycidas | reverse complement strand
TATAGCTACAGTGGATAAAGGGGGCCAACTGTCATATCAATAAGGAATATTGTACAGGTCCCCACTCCACAACAAAGAAAGCAACACTAATAAGATGGAGTAGAAATCGTAATCCAATAACAAGCGTAAAAATGTTTCATCAAAAGATTTAAAAATAAACATCTTTTGTTATGTATGTCATAACAAAAGTTTCCCCAGTACATTGTCAATCTGATCTTAGACAAAGCGAGTTGTCGGACAAAAAAAAAAAAAAAAGTTCCATTTGTCGAGTTAGGCACCTGACCGAACAAACATTCAATTCTTGGACTCTGAAATGTTAACGGACAAGACCTTCACAATGAAAGATTTTTTTATTTTTTTTTTTACAGTGAAATTCATCCTGTACAAGGCCCGGGGGCCACTCAAGGCAGAGGATTACAGTGTACCCAGTTTATGCGGATATATGGGGAAAATAACGGTTAACTGTAGATTTGAACAGGTTAAGATTGTAGTTATCAGGGAAATATCCTCTTGGGAGTCGGTTCGCGGGAAGAAGCAACTCGAGTGGAACTTACATCTCACCAATGGGAATGAGGGTGGTGTGCGTTTAGCATGGCGGGTCCTAGCCGTAATATACCTTAAAGGATATTTTCTTTTTACACTTGTTCATACAGTACAAGTCCCAAGTGCCACTCAAGGTAGAGGGTTACTGAACGAAGTTGTTGTACGAGCGTTAGAAAATGTGCAGTTTATGAGGATATGTAGGATAGACAACGGCTAACCGTAGATTTTAAGAGATTAAAATTGTATTGATCAGGAAAACATCCTCTCGGGAGTCTCTCAGACAAATTAGCTATTCTCGCAGGGAAAAGTTCAGAGTAGAACGCCTTTATTAATAATGAAGTATGAACTGAACGGGGATGATTTGCCCCAGTGTACGTACGTCGCATGGCGCGTCTTAGCCGAGAAGGTCTGAACTGGTGGAACTAAGAAACGTCGCTCGTTTGAACATTTGCTATGGAAATAGCGATAGATAAGAGAGGGGTTTATCTGTGAAGGTCTGGACTGGTGGAACTAAGAAACGTCGCTCGTTTGAACATTTGCTATGGAAATAGCGATAGAGAAGAGAGGGGCTTATCTGTGGAGGTCTGAACTGGTGGAACTAAGAAACGTCGCTCGTTTGAACATTTGCTATGGAAATAGCGATAGAGAAGAGAGGGGCTTATCTGTGAAGGTCTGAACTGGTGGAACTAAGAAACGTCGCTCGTTTGAACATTTGCTATGGAAATAGCGATAGAGAAGAGAGAGGCTTATATAAAGGTGAACATTCCAACCACCTGAAGAAGGCCAGAGCGTACAACGGCCGAAACGTTGTAATAAATATGGCGACACAGTTGAGGACAATAGTCCTAATAATGTACATAATACCCCATCTCAGAAATATAAACACAAGCTATACATTTTGAAAAAAAATATTACCAACTATACATTTTTGAAAAAAAATAATATTACCAGCTATACATTTTTGAAAAAAAATATTACTAGAAATAAAATCCCGGATCCAATTAAATAATCCATTGATGTTGATATGCCGTAAAACAATCCAAACCAAACTAAAGCAAAGCAAACAGTCACGTGCCGAACCGGAGTAGCGTTTGGCGCCAATAAATAATTTCACTATTTTGAGAGACGCCACATTCAAGATGACACTGTAAAATAGGTTATGGACCGAACTATAATAGATAGCGCCTTTAAGGACGCCATTTTGTTAGTACGATTTAATATCCATATTAAATATTAATATTTAAATAAGTTATTAATATGTAATAATAAAAATTAAATATTAATCCTTAATATTAATACCAAAGATTAATAATTATGCAAACGTAACTTACAGAATAACGTTGCTTGTAATTTTACTATAAAACTGTATAGCAAATATTTTTACTATAAAAATGCAATGAAAACGAGTAAGGTATTATCTGTGTTCAGGAATTAATGCAAGGGTTACTGACAGAATAAGTTTATTAAATATATAATATGAATAAATAGTTGATGGCTTTTGATAGAGAAACGCAATGTAAATGAGGGAGAAAGGTATTGTCAATGGTCAGGAATCTATTAGAGTCTATAAAGATTTATTTGGTTTAGGGTTAGGTACAAATTGATCGTTTACATTTGAACCTATGAATATTTACTTGGTTTGGGAATAGGTAAAAATTGATCAATTTTATTCAAGTCTATAAGAATTTACTTGGCTTGACGATATGTAAATATTGGTCGTTTTTATTTGAGTCTGTAAGCTTTTACTTGATTCGGGAATTGGTAAATATTGGTCATTTACATTTAAGAGTATAAGCCAGTGTCTCCCAAACTTTTTTTTTCTTCTCTGGGCCGCATTTTCGGGATGAAAATTTGCTCGAGCCTCACCAAATTTCATGTGATAAAAAGTACATTTAAAAAAAAAAAACAAAAAAAAAACAGAGAGAGGGTTAAAAGGGAGATAACCACGGATTCGAAG
>OZ010614.1:37320169-37350169 GCA_963932145.1 Acanthosepion lycidas | reverse complement strand
CCTTTGAATTTTGTCAGTCTGAGCAGCGCACGGACTCCATATCTCATGGCCCATACCTGCACCCTAAAGAGGTCACTCTGGTCTAGCCACCAAGACATTGAATCTTTGATCAATCATGGCTAAGTAAAAAAAATATTCATTGCTAAGTAAAAAATAAAAAAAAGAACAGAAACCGCCTCGTTTTGAGATGTGCTGACCTCGGCTTACAAAAGTAACAACTGTTTTCTTAAACATATTATTTGTGATGATAAAACAATCATTTTTGTTTTTGTTTTTATTTTATTGAAGTTCAATAAGTACAAGTCTCGACACTTACTCAAGATAAAGGGTTACAATCAACAATATTTGCAGGCATTCGTTTATCTCGTGAGATATAGGTATCGCCATCATTAAATGACGTCACATTGTGTGACTTGAAATTGGTTCCTGGAAATGTGGTAACGCCGGAACTAACAAAAACGACATTAAAATATGAATAAATATGGGCTTTGGTAAATTTAGTGATTATATAAAACAACTAATTCAGAAAAAGTTAACATATATATATATATATATATATATATATATATATATATATATATATATATATATATATATGCAAGTTTCATAACAATCCGTACATTGGTTTCACTACTACAACATTATCACAGCATTTAACTTGCCACTCATCCAACAATAGCTCTTTTAAAACACATAGCCTCAAACAATACAACAGATAATTGCGGCCTGCTATTATTTTCTGCGTTCTTACATCAGAAATATCCGGTGACTTTCACTGGAGATCTAGTGACAGCAAGTCAGTCATATAATTCAGCGAAATCCCCACACACGCACACTCTTAGTATTTTGACAGGAGCCGGTCTACCGACTTGACTGTATATTGTGTTTCACAGATGGGGCTCGTATTGAACATAAAATCCTTTGAATATCTTGTTCGAATTTTGATGAATAAATCTTTTTTGCTGCTCAACATGAAACCTATTTAATTTCGTTTGTTTGGAACACTCAGATATTCACGTTTTAAATTATTTCAATTTTGGGTGGACATCCTGTATATATCGTTTTATAAATCAGCCGTTATGAGTTTTAATTTTATATTTGCCGTCATTCAGTGAAAAGGGGGATATGGATGTGTCCTTTCACATAGCCCCATAGAAAAAAAAATCACTAGGTGTCAAGTCAGGTGAACGTGGTGGCCATTTCAACAGCACATTGTCATTATCACTGGCACGACCGATCCATGTTTCTGGGATATTCTCATTACAGTAAGTCCGCAGTCAACTGAGTTTGTTTTTACATATTTTGACCAAGAATTTGCTATGTTATTAGACTACAAAACAACTTTTTGGGACACACACACACAATATATATATATATATATATATATATATATATATATATATATATATATATATATATATATACACGTTTCATTAAATAATATAGACAGGTGTTGTCTATTTATTTTATGTAATTTTTTTTCGTAACATCTGATAAGTTTAATAACATTATCATTGAACGAAGAAAGAAATTCACAATAGTGATCCATATTTTTTTTAATACAATCTAAGCTTTCGGCTTACTTAAGCCATTATCAAAGATAAGATTGGGAATTTCTTTCTTCGTTCAACGATAATGTTATTAAACTTAACAGATGTTACGAAAAAAATTTACATAAAATAAATAGACAACACTTGTCTATATTATTTAATGAAACGTGTATGAATGAAAAGATGCTGCCTAGATACACACACAATATATATATATATATATATATATATATATATATATATATATATGCGATAGAAATTATTAGGAGGGTTTAAGACAATTATAATTAAGTAATTCATCGAGTCTAGATGAAACCTCAACAGAATGCAGAAAGCACTAGACAGCCGTTTCGTCCGATATTTGGGACTCATTAGCAGTGCGCATCCACTACCAAGAATTGAAACCCGAACACCTACTGTACCAACGGTCCTCGGCGACGAAGAGGTAACGAATTAGACTCTATATATATATATATATATATATATATATATATATATATATATATATATATATATATATATATATATATATATATATATATATATATATATATATATATATATATATATATATATATATATATATATATATATGTGCGTGTGCGCGCGCGGGCGTTTAATTAAAAACGACAGACAAGGTTTTTATTTAATTTTTCTTGTGTTTCTGGACAAAGAGTGTGTAAAAACTGTCCAAATGTCTTATAGTTCCGAGCGCTTTTGGCTATACCTTTAGCCATTATCAAAAATGATACAATTTTTAAAAGAGTCTGTGCATTAAGTGCATGTTTTAGCGTGTTGTAGAGATGTTTTTAATTTCCGAATACGGTTAGCACGTTGTGGCCTTCTTTGTAGTTAATATTGTTAAGAGTTGGCTTTTTTATTATTATTAAAGCTATCATTATTCTTAATATTTTTTTTACAAGTGGATGAGGTTACTATATTTGTGTTTTCTACTAATATATATATATATATATATATATATATATATATATATATATATATAATGTCCTTTCGCTGAAAAGAAAGTTATGATCCTGTCTATCTGATAGCATTTATGTTCTTTGAAGACTTTTATAACAATATCTCTTCTATTAGTTTGTATAATGCGACTGGAAGAGTGTGTATCATGAAATCCCAGTCTAAAGTAACACTATCAGCGAGAAGTGGTGGTGATTTTTTTCTGTTTGGAGTAAGTTATAATGTTGGCATCTCTTCTAATGAAGGTATAGCCCTACCCTGTCATATTTATTTTTAAATTCATTTAGTAAGTGGTTAGGACGGCCAGATATCAAATGATCAATAGTTTTCTCAGCATGTGTACAGAAACGACACTTTAGATCTACTACATAGATCTTCTTAAAATATGCTTTTGGTAAGATCTTGTTAGCAGCCTTTCATCTTTCGCTGCTCGGATAAACCCTTCTGTAGGGCGCCTTGAAATCGGAGTAATGGTTACCGTGCAAGTCTAGTTGATCATTGCCAATGCGTATTGAGTTCGACTCTCACTGAGTTCTCTATCCATTCTTAATTTAAGCTGAGTAAACAAGAGTCTGTCCTTGATCAAATTATAGTATCTATTCTCCACACTCTCCCTCTGTCTGTCTTTATCTCTCTCTCTCTCTCTCTCTCTCTGTTTGTCTGTCTCTCTCTCTGCTGTATTTTTGACTTCGGACAGTTCATGATTTTGTAGTGAGGGATATTAGTCACGGGGATCCCCATTGTACTGCAGCACCGCCGTCACTTCACTAAAGAGAGAGGACTGGTAGATACAAAAGCCAGCATGACAGTGGTCCTTTTGGACAGGGCAATTTTTTTTTTGTCCTTCGTCCATATCTACGTGCATAAGTCTCCAACGCAAAAACGACCATGTATCCCAACTCTCTTAGCCTATGTGTAATGCGGAACATAACAACTTCGTTAGAAATTTCAGCTGCCTCTTCCTGATCTTAAGTATAAGTTTACTTTTTGTTTGCATTTTCTCTAAAACTTCGTTGTTGTTCACATATTCGATCCAAGGTATCCTCAGTAACCTTCTGTAGAACCACATTTCTGTTGCTTCAAGTCCAGCAACCAATGCCATATAGGAGGACTGATATTACGTAACAGTTCAGTACACTTTTCATTGTTTCTTTTGCTTCAAGTCTCTTCTTCATCTGTGAGGAGATTGACCAGCATTCACTGCCATATAGGAGGACTGATATTACGTAACAGTTCAATACTCTTTTCTTTGTTTCTATTGCTTCAAGTCTCTTCTTCATCTGTGAGGAGATTGTCCAGCAACCAATGCCATATAGGAGGACTGATATTACGTAACAGTTCAGTACTCTTTTCTTTGTTTCTGTTGCTTCATGTCTCTTCTTCAACTGTGAGGAGATTGTTCAGCATTCACTGCCATATAAGAGGACTGATATTACGTAACAGTTCAGTACTCTTTTCTTTGTTTCTGTTGCTTCAAGTCTCTTCTTCATCTGTGAGGAGATTGTTCAGCATTCACTGCCATAAAGAAGGACTGATATTGCGTAACATTTCAGTACACTTTTCATTGTTTCTGTTGCTTCAAGTCTCTTCTTCAACTTTGAGGAGATTGTTCAGCATTCACTGCTATATAGGGGTCTGATATTGCGTAACAGTTCAGTACACTTTTCTTTGTTTCTGTTGCTTCAAGTCTCTTCTTCATCTGTGAGGAGATTATCCAGCATTCGCTGCCATATAGGAGGACTGATATTACATAACAGTTCAGTACACTTTTCTTTGTTTCTGTTGCTTCAAGTCTCTTCTTCAACTGTGGGGAGATTATCCAGCATTCGCTGCCATATAGGAGGACTGATATTACATAACAGTTCAGTACACTTTTCTTTGTTTCTGTTGCTTCAAGTCTCTTCTTCAACTGTGGGGAGATTGTTCAGCATTCACTGCCATATAAGAGGACTGATATTACGTAACAGTTCAGTACTCTTTTCTTTGTTTCTGTTGCTTCAAGTCTCTTCTTCAACTGTGGGGAGATTGTTCAGCATTCACTGCCATATAAGAGGACTGATATTACGTAACAGTTCAGTACTCTTTTCATTGTTTCTGTTGCTTCAAGTCTCTTCTTCAACTGTGAGGAGATTGTTCAGCATTCACTGCCATATAGGAGGATTGATATTACGTAACAGTTCAGTACTCTTTTCTTTGTTTCTGTTGCTTCAAGACTCTTCTTCAACTGTGAGGAGATTGTTCAGCATTCACTGCCATATAGGAGGACTGATATTACGTAACAGTTCAGTACTCTTTTCTTTGTTTCTGTTGCTTCAAGTCTCTTCTTCAACTGTGAGGAGATTGTTCAGCATTCACTGCCATATAAGAGGACTGATATTACGTAACAGTTCAGTACTCTTTTCTTTGTTTCTGTTGCTTCAAGTCTCTTCTTCATCTGTGAGGAGATTGTTCAGCATTCACTGCCATAAAGAAGGACTGATATTGCGTAACATTTCAGTACACTTTTCATTGTTTCTGTTGCTTAAAGTCTCTTCTTCATCTGTGAGGAGATTGTTCAGCATTCACTGCCATATAGGAGGACTGATATTACGTAACAGTTCAATACTCTTTTCTTTGTTTCTATTGCTTCAAGTTTCTTCTTTATCTGTAAGGAGATTGTCCAGCATTCACTGCCATATAGGAGGACTGATATTGAGTAACAGTTCAATACTCTTTTCTTTGTTTCTATTTCTTCAAGTCTCTTCTTCATCTGTGAGGAGATTGTCCAGCAACCAATGCCATATAGGAGGACTGATATTAAGTAACAGTTCAGTACTCTTTTCTTTGTTTCTGTTGCTTCATGTCTCTTCTTCAACTATGAGGAGATTGTTCAGCATTCACTGCCATATAAGAGGACTGATATTGCGTAACAGTTCAGTACTCTTTTCTTTGTTTCTGTTGCTTCAAGTCTCTTCTTCATCTGTGAGGAGATTGTTCAGCATTCACTGCCATAAAGAAGGACTGATATTACATAACAGTTCAGTACTCTTTTCTTTGTTTCTGTTGCTTCAAGTCTCTTCTTCATCTGTGAGGAGATTGTCCAGCAACCAATGCCATATAGGAGGACTGATATTAAGTAACAGTTCAGTACTCTTTTCTTTGTTTCTGTTGCTTCATGTCTCTTCTTCAACTGTGAGGAGATTGTTCAGCATTCACTGCCATATAAGAGGACTGATATTACGTAACAGTTCAGTACTCTTTTCTTTGTTTCTGTTGCTTCAAGTCTCTTCTTCATCTGTGAGGAGATTGTTCAGCATTCACTGCCATAAAGAAGGACTGATATTGCGTAACATTTCAGTACACTTTTCATTGTTTCTGTTGCTTCAAGTCTCTTCTTCAACTTTGAGGAGATTGTTCAGCATTCACTGCTATATAGGGGTCTGATATTGCGTAACAGTTCAGTACACTTTTCTTTGTTTCTGTTGCTTCAAGTCTCTTCTTCATCTGTGAGGAGATTATCCAGCATTCGCTGCCATATAGGAGGACTGATATTACATAACAGTTCAGTACACTTTTCTTTGTTTCTGTTGCTTCAAGTCTCTTCTTCAACTGTGGGGAGATTGTTCAGCATTCACTGCCATATAAGAGGACTGATATTACGTAACAGTTCAGTACTCTTTTCTTTGTTTCTGTTGCTTCAAGTCTCTTCTTCATCTGTGAGGAGATTGTTCAGCATTCACTGCCATAAAGAAGGACTGATATTGCGTAACATTTCAGTACACTTTTCATTGTTTCTGTTGCTTAAAGTCTCTTCTTCATCTGTGAGGAGATTGTTCAGCATTCACTGCCATATAGGAGGACTGATATTACGTAACAGTTCAATACTCTTTTCTTTGTTTCTATTGCTTCAAGTTTCTTCTTTATCTGTAAGGAGATTGTCCAGCATTCACTGCCATATAGGAGGACTGATATTGAGTAACAGTTCAATACTCTTTTCTTTGTTTCTATTTCTTCAAGTCTCTTCTTCATCTGTGAGGAGATTGTCCAGCAACCAATGCCATATAGGAGGACTGATATTAAGTAACAGTTCAGTACTCTTTTCTTTGTTTCTGTTGCTTCATGTCTCTTCTTCAACTATGAGGAGATTGTTCAGCATTCACTGCCATATAAGAGGACTGATATTGCGTAACAGTTCAGTACTCTTTTCTTTGTTTCTGTTGCTTCAAGTCTCTTCTTCATCTGTGAGGAGATTGTTCAGCATTCACTGCCATAAAGAAGGACTGATATTACATAACAGTTCAGTACTCTTTTCTTTGTTTCTGTTGCTTCAATTCTCTTCTTCAACTGTGAGGAGATTGTTCAGCATTCACTGCCATATAGGAGGACTGATATTACGTAACAGTTCAATACTCTTTTCTTTGTTTCTATTGCTTGAAGTCTCTTCTACATCTGTGAGACCGACCAGCATTCACTGCCATATAGGAGGACTGATATTACGTAACAGTTCAATACTCTTTTCATTGTTTCTATTGCTTGAAGTCTCTTCTACATCTGTGAGGAGATCGACCAGCATTCACTGCCATATAGGAGGACTGATATTACGTAACAATTAAATACTCTTTTCTTTGTTTCTATTGCTTGAAGTCTCTTCTTCATCTGTGAGGAGATTGACCAGCATTCACTGCCATATAGGAGGACAGTTATCACATTACAATTCTGTATTTTTATCTCTGTTTCTTACGAAATTTTTCTGTTTCTTAATACTTTGCTTAGCTAATTTCGCTGTCTAATTATCGGATTATAATTCCATTAATAAGAACATTATTTTAGTCTGATGAAATCGTTTTGAAGCACAAAACGCTTTACAAGGAACTTTTCCATTTTGTTATTCAATTATCCTCCATTAATTAAAAATCATAATTGAATCATTTATAATCATATATATTTCAGTCTGGGTCATCGAGTGTTAGTGTGCCACACAGAAAGGGATTTAAATGTTAGTCTAATACCAGTAATACTGCCAACGATGTATAAGACGCTTAGGGGTTGCGAGGCGATTGGGGGAAGTACCTCTCTTTTTTTCTTTTTAATTTG
This sequence comes from Acanthosepion lycidas, assembly GCA_963932145.1. Taxonomy (NCBI): domain Eukaryota; kingdom Metazoa; phylum Mollusca; class Cephalopoda; order Sepiida; family Sepiidae; genus Acanthosepion; species Acanthosepion lycidas. The sequence goes on along the minus strand of OZ010614.1, from coordinate 37,342,568 downwards.
TTTTATTTTGTAAGCACTGCTTCAATGGAGGAAATATGGCGGTCGCTTCGACAAAAATTAATTAAATTTTGGAGTACGGTTTTCAAACACTTGAAATCTAAAAACATTGATTAATCACTTATGAAAATGTATCATTTCTTAATTACTCAAGCGAAATCTTAGGGGACACTGAAGACATTCCTCACGAGAATATTTTTGGATAATCTCTACCAAGATAAATTGAATAATATTGAAAGTAGGAATCGAGTTAATTAACAATTATCATGGAAGTATTAACAGAAAAGGCACAATGAAAGAACTTTACAGCGCTGGGAAAGTGAATATATACAGGGTGTCCATAAAGTTCGTGTGAACTTTAAAAAATTTATAACTTTATTTGTATTTATTATCCTTTCTTCAAAAAATCCATTTCTGGAAATATTTTTTCCTTCAAAAATCTATTTCTAGTAATAATTTTCCTTCGCTCTTAATTTTTTTTTTTCAAAAATCTATTTCTCGTAATATTCCTTCTTTCAAAAAATCCATTTCTGGAAATATTTTTTCCTTCAAAAATCTATTTCTAGTAATAATTTTCCTTCGCTCTTAATTTTTTTTTTTCAAAAATCTATTTCTGGTAATATTCCTTCTTTCAAAAAATCCATTTCTGGAAATATTTTTTTCTTCAAAAATCTATTTCTATTAATAATTTTCCTTCGCTGGTAATTTTTTTTTTTCAAAAATCTATTTCTGGTAATATTTCCTCCTTCAAAAAATCCATTTTTGGAAATATTTTTTCCTTCAAAAATCTATTTCTATTAATAATTTTCCTTCGCTGTGAATATTTTATTTTTCAAAAAATGTATAGCTGGTAATGTTTTCTTTTTCTTTTTTTTCTTCCAAAAATGTATTAGTGCTAATAATTTTTTTTTTTTTTACAAAGTATTTCTGGCATTAAAACCTATTTTTACACTTTCATTGTGTTTTGACCCTAGTTTGGGGGTTAATTATTTTCCTATAGCTGGGACCCTAATATATTCTACCACCCCGGGTCAGGGTAGACCTGGGAACACCAACAATTAAGAGGTGTTTCCACGCTCCTCAAAACTCCCCATCAGAGGCCTTGTTCTTGGACCTAGTTTATCGTCTAACTTAGGACGCGGATATAGTTTATCGTCATACCCAGGATGGGGTACTCGATTTCTTGCCATGCTCTCTGTAGCATAGCCTCATCAATGGTGGCAATGGAATCGGGGATCTTTTCCTTTAGATCAGTGATGTCCCGTATCTTTGTTCGATACACGATGTCTTTAACATAACCCCAGAGAAAGAAGTCTAGGGAAGTGATATCTGGTGAACGAGGTGGCCAGGGAATTGAGCCATCCCTTCCAGGCCAGTGGACTGGAAATGTTTGATTTAGGAACCCACAAACATGCAGTCCCCATAGTGGTGGCGCACCATCTTTCTGGAAAATGATGAGTGGTTGAAGGCCATCTAGTTGTAGTGGCACATCAGTTGCCTTTGTAAGAGGCTTGTTTTTAAAGAGACTTTATGGACACCCTGTATATATAAGTGGACATTGAAGTCAAAATGAGAGGCGACAGTTTGTTTCAAGAAATTGCGTTCAAGCATGATACAGACTGTCGCTTCTGGGTGTTGACTTCAGTATCCAATTTTATATTTTCATACATTCTTTCCCTGATATTGGGCATTTTAACCCATAAATATATCATACCATAAAACGATATTTCATCATTCGTGTATATATATATATATATATATATATATATATATATATATATATATATATATATATATAATAAATAACTGGTGAGTAAAAAATTATTTTTTAAATTTCAGTAGCAGATAACAAAACAAAATTAAAATGAAGCTTGTGGGTTTACCCTGATTAACCAATTAGATGTCAGACCTACGCTAAAAAGGTGAAATTTTGATCATGGAAAAATGTGGTAGCGTAGGTCTGACACCTGATTGGTTAAATACGGTAAACTTTTTAATTTTGTTTTGTTGTTATCTGCTTTTGAAGTTTAAAAAATAATTTTTTTACTCTCCAGTTATTTACTATCGCCTGAGGAGGCGCAATTTGAGTGCTGGAACATGAAAGCTACTGTGTAGCGATTTTTAAAATGTTTTTGTTCTAATTTCGTATAATATACATATATATATATATGTATATGTATGCGTGTGAAAATATATATGTAGGTTCTTGTTGTCTAACGATCACATTTCATGAAACTCGGCGTTACGATTTTGGATCAGAGTCCCTGAGTGTTTTTTAGTATTACTGTTCTGTCTTATTCTAATTTCTAGAGTAGAGACAATGAGCACTACAGGACTTTCTAAGCGTCTGACTTTCTGTTCTATTTTTTGTGTTTTATTTCCCTTCGTTTGTTTTATTTTATTGATTTTTGGGGGTCTTTTTCGTTTACATTTTTTTTTTAATATTTTTTTTTATTCTTTTGGCAGGCTAAATTTTAGGAGGTTAGTTCTTTGAGGCTTTAACAATTATTTAATTTGTTTTTGTCTGTCTTTATCACTCCCCTCTCTCTCTCTCTCTCTCTCTTTCATATATATATATATATATATATATATATACACACACACATATATATATAATGATTTTTAAAGAGATTTGATGAGAATATTTTATCACTTCCTATTAAAACTTGCACTATACGTATACACACACATACATACATACATACATATATATATATATATATATATATATATATATATATATATATATATATATATAATATAATATAATATAATAACACCAAAATATTAATAAGAACACCGGATTATACATTTTACTGTTCTTTCTCTTTACTATAATATATATATATATATATATATATATATATATATATATATATATATATATATATATATATATATATTGATATAGACGTTATATTTAGCGAATCCACGTGTTTAAGTAGACATCCATTTTTTTATAACATTAATTAATGTCTATCGGCCTAGAGAGTGAAAGTCAGAAGGATTGGGATTGTATTTACTTTTTAATCTGAGAAACCGGTTTTACTAATAAACCAGTTTCACGAATTCAAACATGCTCTCTCTCACACACACACACACACACATACACGCACACACATACAATAACATACATGTACACAAACGCATATATGCACAACACATGCGTACACACTAATGCACTCAGGAAATATATGCACATCCGCACATACATAAATGCATATTACGGTTGAATAGTGAGGTCGATCCTCATTGGGTGCCACATTCGGCCTTGTGACACATTTAAGCTACGCTTAGAAAATCACTATATATACATATATGCGTATACACATACGCAAGCATATACGCAAGCACACAAACGCATACACACCTACATACAAACACGTTCGCACACGCACGCACACACGGACTAGCAAGTCCGACACATACGCATGTATATTAAACTATCTGAAACGTTACTTACATCATTTACATCATTCGGACAGTTATCCTCCTCTTCATTGCCGTATTCACAACGTTTGTACGCTCCGGCCTTCGTCAGGTGATTGGAATATCGAACCAAACCCTTCATTTCGTCCACCGGGGGGTAGATTGTTCTAGTTCCACGTGCCATGCCTCTTCTAGATATGGCAGTTTAACTCAAGTCTCCAAGCTTAGGTTCACTACTGCTGTAGACTGGTATGGAACTCACAATTCTTTGGGTCTGGTCAACGCCTTTATCCACGGGTAAAGGCGTTGGTTAGATTCAATGACTAGACCCCAAGTATGGACGAAATAAAGGACTCTGTTCGAAATTCCAATCACCCGAAGAAGGCTGAAGCGTACAACGATCGAAACGTTTTGAATATGGCAATGAAGATGAGGTTAACAGTTCGAATAATGTAAATAATATAAGTAATCATAATACCTCATCTCAGAGATATAGAAACATCTGAAAAGTCATCAGAACAACCAGAACCAAACCAATGATATGAACCTGCCTCATCGTCCTGTCAGAAATACCTATGTTGTTCGCAACAAGATTTATGTACATATCTATTGCATAGATACATGCTCCTGGGTATGACGATAAACTACATCCGGCAGCAAGGCCTCTGAGCGGGATATTGCAGGTTTTGAGGAGCTTGAGATCACCCATTAATTGCGGTTGTTTCCAACCTAACCTAGAGTGGTAGTATCAGTTAAGGTCCCAGCTATGGGCAAATAGTGACCCCCACCCCCAAACAAAAATAAAACACTGTAAAAATATAAAAATGCATTTGCATGGTGAAGATGCCAGCAATACATTTTTATATAAAAATAAAATTACCTATTTACAGCAAAATGATTAAATACATTTTATCTGTAATTGAAGCCATAAAATTGTCTTAAAATATTTAAATTTCAGCATTAAATAACCCAGGTTGTTAAGTCACTAAATAAAAATCAACCAACAAACCGACATATTTATAGTAAAAATTCCAATATATATTATACAGTGTAACCCGGATATAAGAGAGTTGCCGGGACCGGGGAAGAAGTATCTTATATCCGGGTTTCTCTTATATCCGGGTTTGGTCTATTTTGTTTAGGTAAGTAATGCTCTAATTTGGGACCAGAGTAAAATCTCTCTTATAACCGGGTTTCTCTTATATCCGGGTTATACTAGCAATAGGTATTTATAGTAAAATGACCAACCATAAATTTTTAAAGCAAAATGGCCAACAATACATTCTTTTTCTGAAGTTGAAGCCATAAAATTGTGTACAAAATATTTATATTTTATTAGGTTGGTGCAAAAATAATGTCGTTTTCTCACATAGTAACATATGTGAGAAAACGACATTATTTTTGCACCAGCCTAATAGTATTAAATAACTCATAGAGGTGTTGATATGCCGCTAAACTAAACAATCAACCATCCAACTTAGATACATATGTAAGCATGCAAACTCATATGCCAAAACAGGTACGCGCGGAGAAAATACGAACGCACGCACATATACACACGTGCAAATAAGCACACACACACACACACATATATATATATATATATATATATATATATATATATATATATATATATATATATATATATATATATATATATATATATATATATATATATATGCACGCACGCACACACTCACTCTTGTGGTATAAAAATAAAAGTTGACTTTCATTTTTTTTTTTCTTCACAAATTGACTGATGTAACTGTTATTTTGCAAACACAGTATCCGAATTTGGGGCACCAAACTAAACAAATGACAACGTAAGGGTCTAATACAAAACACTTTCTGCTTGACATGGGGCGACCAAAAAATTTAGTCTCATAAAGTCGAGCTTTTATCAACAGGTCCCAACTGACAGTGATTACGATCGCTTCCGACATTGTTTTTTCCCAATACTCTTCACCCGTCACCCCCACTACATCTATTCGTAGCCGGGGTGGTTGTTTACTTGGGGTACGCCCTTTGACGGGTGCATTGTCCGTTGATTGACGTCTATATCAACAATTTTAATTGCTACACATGCATTTGTAACGGTGACACTGGGCGTGTATATTGACTGCGGCCAGTTTGAGAGTGAAGAATACGCACACACACACACACGCACGCACACACCTATATATATATATATATATATATATATATATATATATATATATATATATATATATATATATATATATATATATACAGTAGCGGCCATAATATAAGGAATGGAAACAACAAAGACATAAATATGTGTATTACTTAAAAAGTAATGCATGATTAGCAATGAAATTTTTACTGAATAAAGATTAGGGTGTAATGCATAAATAAAGAATAAAGATTAGGGTGTAATGCGTAAATATTATACAAGATTATACAAGATATCTATCTATCCCAGCATCTTCCCTATCTATCTATCTACCTATCTATCTATCTATCTATCTATCTCAGCCTCTTCCCTATCTATCTATCTATCTATCTATCTATCTATCTATCTATCTATCTATCTATCTCAGCCTCTTCCCTATCTATCTATATATCTATCTATCTATCTATCTATCTATCTCACTCTCTCTTTCCCACCCTCTCTCTCATTTCATTTCAAACGCGGTTAGCATTACCTGTCTCGCGGAATTTTGTAACAGCACACAAGATCACCTTTCAAGATGGTGCCTATCGCTTCCCAAAATGCTGTTGGAATTTCCTTTGGGTAGCAACGATGGATTTCTGACTAGTGAAGTATGCTTCTAATACGTATGTAATTTCGTTTGAGTCCACGATATTACAACACGACCCTCGTCCTCAGATGAACTGCCACCAGGGGAGCTAGCGTGTCGTACTGTATTTTGGCCGCCGATAGCTGGGGAGTCGTCCTGTGAGGTTGTTTCGTCTTCAGAGGATTCATTTTCGGAGGAGTTATCAAGTTCTCCTAGTGGGGTCGATCTCAAATTTACTAACCACTCACTCTCTTTAGAATCGCTGTCATATCCAGACATCGGAACCGATCCCACGAAGGGACGTAGGTCCTTCACATGACACGGAACTCCATCGACGCAAAAGAGATATCTGTAAGAAACAGAAAAATTTTAGATAATATGTTGAACTCTTGTAAATCAGTTATGACATAAATATATTTGGTACTCTATGCCAATTTTCAAGATATTTGCATTTAAAATATGTCCCATTATATACATCACGTAAGTGAATGTAATGGATTCGACTGGAATTCGAACTCGGCTCTCCAATTTCCCAATCCAAGCGGCTATCCATTTCTCTACCGTATCCATTACATTCACTTACGTGCTAATACCCTTGGGAAAAGTGTGAATCCTCTTCTTCTCCCTCCAGTTATGGGTAAATAGCAGGATAGACTGGGTTCTATAGCTTTGGATGGCAACTAGTCTAGGAGAAGGACAACTCTGAATTCAAAACCTGCGGAGGGTCGTTTGGGGACCTTGTGGCACGTAGTGCACCAGGTCTCTGCATTCAGCCCTTCAAAAAGTTTGGATGGTCTTGCACGTTTGGATGGTCTTCACCACTATAATCAAATCTCATGTGCTGTCGTCGGGTGTCAGTTTCCTGGGAACTGATCTGCTTGACCCACATACGTCGAATTCGACGGGAGAGTCGACTATATATATATATATATATATATATATATATATATATATATATATGCTCTACTTAGTATATTGATCACTCTTCGTTTTAACTTATTACTCGCTGGTTTTTTTTTTCTTTGTACCAGAGATTTAAGGTACTGGACGATTTCTTTCCCCCTGTTCGGGGAGTTTCTGGTTCTTTCTTTTTTTCCATTTTCCTCGGATGCCAATAACAGCAAAATTGTCCAGTTGTTAGATTAAGCGTTGTATCTTACAAATGATTAAATATATCTTACTGGAATTCGCCGAGGTTTTTAATAACACTACTGAACTCTACTTTGAACAATAAGAATATATTTACCTCTAAGTTGAAATAATGATCCCTCTTACTATTGTGACCTCCTGATCAAGCTTTCCTCTCTACTGTTCCCTATTTTTTAAACGTATTCACCATTCTGTTGATTGTTCTTGAGTGGGCTTTGAAGATGGAAGCCAAATTATGAATGTTGGTACAATTACTGAATGCCTGAATGATCTTTTTCCTCTCACCATTGCTCATTTAGGAAGACAGTGGGTCTGACACAAAACGATTTTAAACGGTTGTCTTGCTAGCAGAATAACTCAAAGTGTTTTTTCAGTGATTCTTACTATAAATGGTGTCAAGATGGCTAAACGTCTTATCTAAAAACTCGGAAGAAAGATACCCAGTTAGTTTAGTGTTTTTTTTTAGATCTTAACCATTTTGTGGGATGGATAATTATGCTGTTACACGAGTTGGACAATTTTGCTGTTACGGCCGGTACACACACACACACACAAACACACACACATATATATATATATATATATATATATATATATATATATATATATATATATATATATATATATATATATATATATATATATATATATTTTTGTTTACATTTGATACGCCATGAGCAGATATGAATATACGCGAGAGATTCATAGAAGATTGAAGTTTAAATACAGTAAATTCGACCTTTCTAACCGGACGCTCCTCTGTGGCCAAATCAGTTAAAGGCACGTCAAGCTAAATGACGCTTCCGTATATGATACAGGTTCGAATGCTGTCGGAGGACGAATATTTTCTGTGAAAATTTCTCGGACATTCAGACCGGTAAATGTTGTTTAATACTGTTTATTATAAACAGAGCATTTACTTAAATATTTGTATCTATAAAAAGAACGTTAAACATAAAAATGTCTTAAAATATAAACTGCGTCCAGAGATTATATGCCAGTTATGAATTGACATAGAGTGTTGCGTCTTTTAATGTTAAAAGTCCTATTATGATGCTTAGATTCTACTCAATATCATTAACTTAGATATATAGTGATAGAGAAAACTATTGTTTTTGGTTGGAAAAAATTTTACTAAGTTAACAAAACAGACTAATTTGACTGTCATTAGATTATTTGCAACTATTTATTTTGATACTTTTACATTATTATACCTTGTAAAACTAATGTAAAAAAATAATATGAAAAGATTTTAGAACAAATTCGTCAATTTCTTAAAGGAAAAACATTAAAAAAATTTTATTTTAAAAATATAAGATATATTAACAAAAAATAAGAACCTCCTAAAATTTGTTGCATAAATGCTCCTTTCTTTTCAATAACTCTTAGCAGCCTACTGTCAACATCTAATATTAGATTTGCAATTTTAGCGGCTGGTAAGTTGTTTGCAGCAACTTTAACTGCCTCCCAGAGGTCACACTTGCTGTTGAATTGCCTTCCATTAGAATAAATATCTCTCTTGAGGATGCTCCACGGGTTCTCAATGGGATTCAAATCACAGCTATTTGAAGGCCAGTCCATAAGAGAATCTTCAACAAATCCCTTTTCTTTCAATCAGGATTTAGTAAACTTTGATGCATGACTTGGTGCATTGTCTTGCATAAAGATCATAGATCTACACTTGGCTAAAGACTGGTTATCAAGCCATTCAAAGAAATATTGCTCTAGAAAATCACAGTAACTTTTGGAATTCATTTTAACCCCGTCTTTCAGTTTAAATGGACCCACGAGCTCATTACCAATAACCCCAGCCCATAACATGATCCCACCGCCGCCTTGTTAGTGTTTGAAAAATTTTCTTGAGTCATGTTGCTTGCAAACCCATCCTCGAGCCCATCCATCGGGCCCATCGAGGGTAATCCTTGATTCGTCTGTAAAAAGCACTTTACTGAAATCAGTTCTCATGCATTTTTTTGCCCACTGCAATCTTCTTTCCTTATGTTTTTTTGTTAAAATGGGTTTCTTTATTTGATTTTTTTACATCAGCAAACTTCCTTAATGCTTTACACCTAGTTTCCCTTGATACCATAGGAGCTCCAGCGGCCTCAAACATGAACGCACTCGACACATTTGGGTTTCTTATTAATTCTCTTCGGATATGTGATAGATCTCGCTTTATTAAATTCCTGAATTCAGCCTGAGACTTTTTTTTCCTTGATTGAATTCCCATTTGACATATTTTCTTGATTGTTCAATGATCCTTTTTCAGATCCTTAGAAATTTGAAGCGAAGACTTTCGTTTGCTAATTTCTTTGATTATATAGTTCTTTTCATTCATTGTTAGTTCTTTTTTACGAGCCATAATACTAAATTCTAGTTCTTGCCAATAATCTCTTGACACTGCAAATTGCTATAATTACTGAAAAAAATGCTAAATATCAATCTGAAATTGATAATTGGGACTTAATTGCTTTCATGCTTACTCGTTATACATAATAGTACAAATTATTTCATTGGATAACACATATCTATGAATTTTACATAAAATATTTGACAATATATATATTTTAGTGCCCTGGCTGTTGAGATATTTCACGCATTCAGAAGGCAAGTGTTACATTTAGTGTATTGGAAATTAAAGTTTGGTCAGATAGGAACATTACCACCAACACTTAAGTAACTGTATATCAGGCCTATGTCTTGTCATATTCCCCGTACTCTTCTGCAACATATCCCAGACAAAAATGTCTGAGACGCATGATTAACATCAGTCTAGCAGTGTTTGATTTCGGACACAGTTTTCATCTAAATATATAAATGTTCCAGAATCTATATATATAAAGTTGTAGCCTCGGTCTGTTTATTTGTTATCGAACTCTTCCTATGGTTTTGGAAATAGACCCCCCCATAAGCATCTATATTCTGAAACTACATTACCCAGGGTACTTGGATAAGTATATTTCATTTTGATCAATGGGGTTTTCCGGAGAGCACAAACTTTCCACTGATTTTTTTTTCTCCTTTCATTTGAATTAAATTTAAATTTGAACAAGAGAATGAAACTTATCCAAAATATAGAAAGAGAAAGCCAGAAGATGGAGGTCACATTAGGAAGATCAAAATGAGACAATATAGATGTCAAGTTGAGCAAGGAATCACCAATCAGTGGGTAATGCCTAACAATACATATTTGTAGCGACAATTCAGATGTCATATCAATGTTGAAATCTGCTCATCAGTTCATTCAATGAAGTATTGCATCAAATACATATCAAAAGGTGTCAGATCACGCTGTTTTTGCACACACACACACACACGCACACACGCACACACACTGAATTTTTTTCCCTTTGACTTCAATTAAATTTAAATTTGAACAAAGGAATGAATTCTTTTGAAAATATAGAAGGAGAAAGCCAGAAGACAGAGGTCACATCAGCAAGATCAGTGAGTAATATTGAAATGCATAATTTTTCTCAAACAAATTATAAGAATGATTTAATATCAATCATCATTTTCTTATAAAAGTTGCGTGTAATTCGGCTAGTTAGATAGCTATGTTAGATTCTTTAAGAATGTCTTCAAAGAGGACCATGTAAACAGACGGCTGGGCAGGGTTTGGGTGAGATGGTAAGAGGGCAGACATTGCTTACAAAAAATGTCTAACTCGCAGAAAAACGCGGATAATTCAGCTTGTAACAATAAGAATGGTTAACCAGATGCGCTGTGAGAACAGAAGATAACAGGATTCCCAAACAACTTTTGTACGGTGAACTAAATACAGGAAATTGCCCACAACACAAGCCTTGGAAGAGATTTAAATATAATCTGAAAGTATAATCTGAATACATTGGACATGTATGTACAGCAGTGGGAAGAATTGACTTTAAATCGTACAGGGCGGAGGCACTTTATGAGGGAAGCACTTTACAGATGAATGTCTCGGGCGTACTCAGATCAAGTGTGATCCCCGAAGAGGCACTCGCGCTGATCTGCCAGCTAGCATTCAGTCTTTGAAATGTGGTGTGTGAGAGCGGGTGCTGTTGTCGAGGTCAGGTTATGTAAACCATCTGAAAGGTCATCAGAACAGCCAGAAGCAAGTCAACAATGCCAACCTGCCTCATGGTCCTGCCAGAAATATCTGTTTTATTTGCGATAAGATTTGCCGATCATTACCTGAACTGAAGAGGCACATGGTGGTACACAAGAGCATCGTAGAGCATGCAGATCCAATCAATCCAATCAAGGAAACAGAATTTGCAAACTTTGCTTGGAGGAAAAAATAGCTATCATTACTTTCCCAGACCAAAATAAATTATTAAATAAAAGATCCGAGCTCATCTCAAAATGCAGACATGAAAACAAATTTTTACTACGTTACTACAAATTGAAAACAGAAAAAATAAAATAAAAACAAATAAATAAACAAAATAACAATAAAAATAAGCAAAAAAAAAATTAATTAATCCAAACAAATTACCAAATCACACCTGTTAGAATAGACGAAATAGAATAACAATAATAATAATAACAAAAAAAAACAAAAAAAAAACAAACGAACCCAAATAAATAAGGTAAGTAATAAATAAGTTAGCAAACCATTATGACCAAAATATTAGTTAGACTAAAAAATCAAACCTAAAAATCAGACGAAAAAAATAAAATAAAATAAAAACAAAATAGCTATAACTGTTATATAACGATAAAAAAAATAAAAATAAAAAATAGAAATAAAAAAAATAAATAAATACTACGTTACTTAAAAATCGAAAACCGAAAAGAGAAAATATACAAGTAAAATAAATTGACCTAAATTCATCCAAGTAAATAAATAAACAAACCAATTCGGATAAAGTTACCGTTAGAAAAAAACAAATAAAGATAATCAACCCAAATAAACGCAAATTAAAAACTGTTCCCGCCAAAATAATAGTTAGAATAAACTACAACAATCAACCTCAAAACCGAACAAATAGCTTTAATTAAATTCTCAGACCAAAACAAAACTATTAAATAAGTGATATAAACAAATTTTTACTACGTTAATAAAAACACCGATTAAAAAAATCGAAAACTGAAAAGAGAAAATATACAAGTAAAATAAATTGACCTAAATTCATCCAAGTAAATAAATAAACAAACCAATCCCGATAAAGTTACCGTTAGAAAAAACAAATAAAGATAATCAACAAATTAAAAGCTGTTCCTGCCAAAATAATAGTTAGAATAAACTACAACAATCAACCTCAAAACCGAACAAATAGCTTTAATTAAATTCTCGGACCAAAACAAAACTATTAAATAAGTGATATGAACAAATTTTTACTACGTTAATAAAAACATCGATTAAAAAAATAAATAAATAAAATAAGAAACAAAAAATAAAAATAAAAAAGAAGCAATATAATTGAACCCAAATAAATAAACTACTTCCGGTAAAATAACCTACATAATAGACTATCCACAATGCACCACTGACACGTATATATATAAATAGCCGAGAAAAATAACAGCACACGTGGCCTGACGATTGCATATATCATGAAACAGACTGTCGCCTCTAAGTGTTGAATTCTATGTTCACTTTTATATATATATATATATATATATATATATATATATATATATAGCATGACTATTAGTGTTTTCTAAATGAACTCGGCTAGATATAAGAAAAATTCTAAAATTCCCAGCACCACTCTTTCGTGCGCATGCGTCGTCGTAACGATATAAATTTAGTCCGATGAAGTCCTGAAGGACGAAACTAGCCACAAGTAAACTTTTACCACTTTGCCATACAATTTCACTCAATATATATATATATATATATATATATATATATATATATATATATATATATATATATATATATATACACACACATTCAAGAGCAAGTCAAAGGTTATCCGCACTCTTGTCTAAAGATATGTTTTGACGAAAGTACGGATAATAGGGGGGTGGGGTCACGTTTGCGATGAAAATTTATTGTAAACTGACCCCCACCCCACACCCCACTTCGAAAGCTAAAGCAAATATGCTAGTGCGACTTAATTTCTTGAAATTTAAAAAAAATTTTTTTTTTTTTTTTTTTTTTACACATTGACTGCCAACAACGAGATAACTCGTGCTTGGCAATTTTTATTATGACGCCGACTACGAGTTATCTCGCGCCGACCACGAGTTATCTCGCGCCGACCACGAATTATCTCGCGCCGACCACGAGTTATCTCGTGCTTGGCATTTTCTAATACATCTGCAGATAGGGGGAGGAGTTTATTTGCGGTGATAGTTTTAGCGTGGAAACAATGTTGATGTTTCAGTTGATGTTATAAATCAACACACGAACATTTTCCAGTGCCCAAGTTACTTATAAATTTGGCGCGTGATGTCAGATTTCGTAATTGACCTCCGCCAGTGAAAATGTTATTTTCTCTATTTAAGGTTGTTTTTTTTTTTTTTTTTTTTTTTCATATATTATTATCGATTAAGAACACCAGATCGGTCCAAATCAATGATTCTCACCATGAGAAATAAGGTCGTAATGAACTCTCGGCAGGCGGGTCCATTAAGTCTTCATATGATTTTATGGGTGTGCTATAATTTTAACAGGTAGTAAGCTGATGTAACCCTTTGAACTCTGACTGAGACGAGCCTGAACATTTTAAGCGCACTCTTGTTTATCTCTGCCTTATATATTTTATACATTTAGGCGTATTTTAAATGCAGTTGCAATGTGCATGGAGCAAAAAAGATGCAACCTACGGCTGCTTCTGCGGTTTGATCTACTAACAGCCACTTAGCTGTTTTCCGCCACAATTTACGTTCGGTGGTTGGAGTTGTTATAATGCAGTGAAAATGTAAACACGTGACGTTAATTCCCTGTCATTTTTCTTTTACATTTCCCAGTGCAATTTTATTAAAGGCGGCAACCCGCGCAAATATCCGGAAGAGGACACTGAGGGTGTCGGGAGAGCAAAAGCAAGGAAACACTGATGTACGGCCGTCTGTTTTGAAGATGTGCATTTAAATAACGCCCACTTCAAGAAATGACCGAAAAATTTGTAGGTTTTTCCTTAAAAAAAATCATTACTTACACAGTTTAAATTCAGACTATTGCGCAAATCTTTGTTGCCGTTATCACAACGTTTCGACCATGGTACCTTCCGACCTTCATCAGGTGTATATATCGATCTAGGTAACCTACTAGGAATTACGAACTGAACCCTTTATTTAATCTACGGGTGGGGGGTATACTGACCTCGTCCCACATCGATCTGACTACGTACAGGGAATTAAGGACTGAACCCTTTATTTAATCTACGGGTGGGGGGTATACTGACCTCGTCCCACATCGATCTGACTACGTACAGGGAATTAAGAACTGAACCCTTTATTTAATCTACGGGGGGTATACTGACCTCGTCCCACATCGATCTGACTACGTACAGGGAATTAAGGACTGAACCCTTTATTTAATCTACGGGGGGTATACTGACCTCGTCCCACATCGATCTGACTACGTACAGGGAATTAAGAACTGAACCCTTTATTTAATCTACGGGGGGTATGCTGACCTCGTCCCACATCGATCTGACTACGTACAGGGAATTAAGGACTGAACCCTTTATTTAATCTACGGGGGTATACTGTCCTCGTTTCACACCGAACATGGAAACCTACAGGGGATTCCGAACTGAACCGTTTATTTAGTCTACGAGGGTACACTGTTCTAGTCCCAAACCGAACTTGGTAACATACAGGGGAATTCGCACTGAACCCTTTATTTAATCTACAGGGGTATATTGTTCTCGTTCCACATCGATCAGGATAGCCTACAGAGAATTCATAACTGAACCTTTTATTTAGTCTACGGGGGCATACAATTCTCGTTACATGTCGATCAGGGTAATCTATAGGGAATTCAGTACTGAAACCTTTTAGTCTACGAGGGTATACTGTCTTCGTTCCACACCGAACTTGGTAAACTACAGGGGATTCCAAACTGAACCCTTTATTTAATCTATGGGTGTATACTGTTCTCGTTCCACTGACCATGTCTAAGAGATATCTCGTCTAGTTCTTATTTTTAGTACTGCTCAGTTATTGCTCGCCGCTTTTCTACTTCCTGGTCCAGGGATTGAAGTCGCTTTGGATGGTGACGAAAGGGTAGAGATCAGCCTGTGTGAAATGAAGTGAAAAGGAGG
Source organism: Acanthosepion lycidas (assembly GCA_963932145.1). Taxonomy (NCBI): domain Eukaryota; kingdom Metazoa; phylum Mollusca; class Cephalopoda; order Sepiida; family Sepiidae; genus Acanthosepion; species Acanthosepion lycidas. The sequence goes on along the minus strand of OZ010614.1, from coordinate 37,327,027 downwards.
ACCGCTATCGAGTTAGACTTCTGAAATAATCAGCGCATCTGCTAGGATCTCTTTAGTAGGCCTAGCACAGAAATAAATACAATGTGGGAGCCGATAATAAAGGAAAGACAAATGATGGCAAGTCTTCACAGGCAGCAGTAGCAGCAGCTGTAATAAAAGAAAACCTTCCCTGTGTCAGAGGCGCAGGGCAAGCAGCATAGCAACAGTCATTAGCAAGCAGGTTATGTTTAAGACTCCAAGGTTCAAGGCATCAGAATGAGAACAGACTACCTCGGTATAATGAATAAAGTGCTTGATTCGCTATTCCAAAACCACTACAGAATACGACAGTTATGTACCATGCGTGATACACGCTTAGGCGTTCATGTAGCTTTTGTTACATGACTGACTAGTCAGATTTTTTCCCGCAGTATGTTGCCATTTCTTTCTACGGTAGACCATTTGCCATCCAAGGCTATAGAACCTGGTCTGTCCTGCTATTTACCCATAGCTGGTGGTGGAGAAGAGGATTCATATTTTTCCCAAGGGTATTAGCACGTAAGTGAATGTAATGGATTCGAATGGAATTCGAACTCGGCTCTTTGATTCCTCAATCCGATCCGCTATCCCTTACTCCACCATGTGCTTGAAAAAGGCCGGTGAGTTTTACTTTGTTTTTGATATCTCGCGTAGTTTTTTTTTTTTTTTTTTTTTTTTTTTTTTTTTTTTTGCTTCACTTTCTTGTGCTAGCGTTCTTGGCTGATATGAAGTGGTAAGATTATACTGAATCTATTGCTAGGTCAGCTGCTAGGATAGTCGGTTCACTGTGTCATGTGACTTTTTTTCTCTTTCCAGAATTTATCCTACATATCTATAAGTCTACCATTCGTCCATGCTTAGAATATTGCTGCCATATATTGTCTGGTGCCCCTGCTATTTACCTGGAGCTCCTTGATAAGAGCCAAAGAAGAATCGGCGATATTATTGGTCCTGATCTGGTGTCTCGGCTCCAGTCACTTTCTCACCACCATATGGTTGCCTCCCTGTGCCTTTTCTATAAATACTTTCATGGTAATTGTTCGAATGAGCTCTTCACCATGGTACGTAGACTTTTTGCACGGTATTAGACTGACTTTGAGATCTCATCAATCTACAGTTGAGTTGGTTAGATGTAAACTGTAAATTCTATGCTAACAGTTTCTTTTCTTCATGCTTTCCAGCCAACTTTTATCTCCAAAAATTTAAATGTAATGTCAATTGCTATATAGTGTCCTACTGATTACTCTTTTGTTCTCGCTTCTTAGTAATGTTTCTGTTTCTAATTCTTCTAAACCCAGTAACCCCTTGTGTCTTAGTGGCTTTACTGCCTTGTTTGGGGTGAAGATTTAAAAAAATCTATCTATCTGACATGAAGCGAAAAGACTATACTGAATCCATTACTAGACCAGCAGCAGATCTCTAAATCTATAACAAGAGCACCAGACCATATGTGGTAGAAATAGTCAAAGATTTGTTTTATATTTTTATACTTGTATACAATTTTTTAAAATAACTTGAAATATAGAGACGTACTGTCGAAATATTGTTCTTTTTTTCTTTTGCTTTTTTCTAAGTATTATTATTATTATTATTATTATTATTATTATTATTATTATTATTATTATTTCCTTTGATTTCTGTTGTATACACATTTCGTTCCGGGTTCCAAATTAAGGTCACATCTAACCATTTTCACTGTAAAATGATGTATCTTGCATCTTACTTAAATTCATAAATTCTACGTACCGAAGAGGAAAGTTTATCAGAACAATTACCATTAAAATATTTATAGAAAATGCGCAGGGAAGCTACGTTATGGTGGTGAGAAAGTGATTGAAGACGAAATGCCAGGTCTTCGGATTTTATATGGCAGCTATATTCAAAGCAAGGACGAGCGATAGACTTATAAATGTGTAATAAAATCTATCAAACATGGTACAATGAATAAACTCTTCTTTAAAAGGGCGCACTTTAAATTTTAATAAGGAATAAGTCTTGAAATTTGAAAATACGAAAATAATGAAGAAATCTCCTGAAATAAGCATTTATTTACGATACATTATAGTGTGTATTTATATATGATTGTGGGATATCTGTGTTTGATGTTCTTTGGCAATTTTTAAATGTTAGGTCATATATGATAAACATACTCTCATTTCTCGATACATTCAATGAAACATATATAAAAGAATGGTTGCTGCCCAAATGTACAATATATATATATATATATATATATATATATATATATATATATATATATTAGGTTGGTGCAAAAATAATGACGTAATAATGTCGTTTTTTGACGTATTTTTAACGTCGAAAAACGACATTATTACGTCATTATTTTTGTACCAACCTAATAACACAGTAAGCATTTTTATAAAAAAACGGCTTCCACAAAAATTTCCATTCATGCATCTTATTAAGGACAAGGCAAGATAACGTAAAAAATTATAGAAATATTTTTTTTTTCCAAATCATGAAAGAATAAAATGTTTGAGTAGGTGATACGAAAATCGCTGAGAAAAAGAAGCAATTACCCTTAAAAAAAAAAAAAAAAAAAAAAAAGATGCGCACTCACCTAATAGATAAACGAGACAAAAACCACGTGTATTCCCCTCTAGATTCCCAGGATATTTTTTTAATGTGGTTCAGTTTTCTTTAGGCCCCACCTGCTTCACTGGGGTTGTTTTAGCGAGCTTTTTGCAATGTCGTTCGGATCTTTTCTTCGTTTCCACTTGATTCTTAGGTGGAGTAATAGATAGCGGCTTGGATTGAGGAATCTTCGAGCCGAGTTCGAATTCCAGTCGAATCCATTACATTACGTGCTAATACCCTTGGGAAAGGTGTGAATCCTCTTCTTCTCCCTCCAGCTATGGGTAAATAGCAGGACAGACTGGGTTCTATAGCCTTGGTCTAGGAGAAGGAAAACTCTGAATTCAAAACCTGCGTATGGTCGTTTGGGGACCTTGTGGCACATAGTACACCAGGTCTCTGTAATCAGCCCTTCAAAACCGGGCTGTCAGTTTCCTGGGAACTGATCTGAATCCTGTATATGCAGGTTTGGGGACCGCTTGTGCATTCCAAATTCCCATGAAACTCCAATATTGGAGTCGGCTCAACCCACCCCGGGTGAATGCCGTTACTAGACAAGACAAGAGACTTGATTCACTGGGGGCCATTTAACGATACTTTTTCAATGTCGTTCGGTTTTCTTTCTGCTTGGGCCCTACCTTGTTCACTGGGGCTGTTTTAACGAGCTTTTTGCAATCTCGTCCGGTTTTCTCTTTGCTTGGGCCCCACCTGGTTCACTGCGTTTACTTTTGCTTTTCCTTTTCCGAGAGAGTTTCCAAAAAGTCTTCAGTAACTGTGAAATGTCTTTCGACAGCGTAGCATTTAAGAATATCGAAACCTTTCTGCCCTTTGCTCTGCAGACTACTTTCATACGAGAAAACCGAGAACTTTTCCTCGGCCAGCTTCATATCTGACGACCATATCAAGCCGACTTCCGTCGCACGTGACGGCCAATCCCTTCTGCCATCTAGCCACCTTCCGCAGCTCATCCCCTGCCTAGTCTTTAAATATCATAGGATGGTGGATCAAACGAGCCTCAACTTTAGATTTACGGGGGCATAATGTTAAATCGGACTGATAATGTAGACAATTTAAAATGTATTAAAAAGAAAATGATCTCATAAACTTCTATTCACAACATAATAACAAAATAAGATCTGGGATAATTACCGACTTCTATTTAAGAGCACTTGGAATTATATGATAAAGAGAAATATATACAAAAACTATATATAAAATTCTGTGACTTCCGTCAGTCCATCCGTCCGTCACACCCTCTAAAATAACCATAGACTGATCGATCGAAACCAAATTTTTGGGAGAAGTGAAAACAGTTAAGGGGGTACAAAGTACAGTTGGTTTTACTAGGGTGCGTAGCTTACTACAATAAATTTTCATTGTTTTTTTTTTATGAAACGTTTTATTATTTAACATACAAAATAATCCCACTGTTTTAAAAACAATTTAATGGTTAAAATAACAAATACATATTCAATGAAATTGTTTTTGCATATCTTTTTCTTTAAGCTTTTATATACAAGAATACAGTTTGCAGTTCACCCTGCGTTTGCGAGAACTATAAACAAATCACAAAGCCAAACGCTTCAAAAAGCTGGAATTTAGCTCTAGAAAGAAATATTTACACATGGTCAGTTGTATGTTGCATGCTCAAGAGTAAGAAAACCTAATAATTTATTCTTCACTGTTAAAAAGGAAAAAAGAAATTTTCTTAAAAATTATTGTTTACCATGAAGTCCTATAAAATTAAATTAAATTATTAAACCACGAAGTAGGGTTTTTTTGTCAAAGTATTTCAGCTTATTCGAGTTTCATCGATTGGTATGCGAAAGTGAACGAAACGTAGAGGTTGTAAATCTTAACAAAAATGTTAACGCTAACTTCAACAATGCTAAATACTGTGTGGGTTTCAACATGCATCAGTGTGTTGCAAAACAAGTCAAGTATATAAAATAGCAAATACGTGATAATGAGTTTATTGTACATAAATATATAGAAAACAGATTTCAATTCAGAGTAAAATATACTAATATTGATTAAAACGAAAATACGGTCAGTATATAATTGTTGAACTTTGTATATATTTCAATATGTGAGTGTATCCAACTATCAATGTACTGACTATAAGATCATGCTTGATCCCAACAAGCATTATCTGTATAAATATACGAATAGGTAGATAGATTAGATATATAGCCATCTTTCCAGCCATGGAATCTTGGGTCCAGAGTCTCTTGATTATAAAGCAATTCAAAGCTGTTATTGAATGAAGATGACTTTCATTTCCTGGTTCATTTCTGTTCTTTCTTTATCTCCTTCTCTAAAGAGTTCTCAAGGTCAGTTCTTTTCAAACCTTGTATTAATAAGTTTTATTTTCCTTTTCTGTTTTTCTCTCTGTTTTTCTCTTCATTATTTGCATCTCATTAAATCAAAGAAATTATTAAACCACGAAGTCAAAGTATTTTCTCAAACAAATCAGCTTATTCCAATTTCATCGATTGGTATGCGAAATTGAACGAAACGTAGAGGTTGTAAATCTTAACAAAAATGCTAACGGTAACTTCAGCAATACAAAATACTGTGGAGATTTCAAAAAAAAAATCCTAGTACATTTAAATTGCTCACAGTTTTTCCTTTTGCACTTCTCGTTTGTAGAAATCTCTTCGGGTTTCACGCTTTCAAGCAAACTTTGATTTTCAAAACGTTTAAATGCTATGCCCTTAATAATATTTTCCTTTTCTCATATTCTCTCATACTCAGAAATCACTTGCGTCTTAGTGGCTTTATTGCCTTGCTTGGGGGAGAAATGATCAAAAACAAAATGTCCCCGTTCTGCCATCTATTTACACAAGCTTGTTAGGTAAATTACTTGCTATTTCCACCCCATTGTCCTTCTTGCCGTCTGTATGTCTTGTGAGTGTCAAATTCTCCTTGCCAACTTTCCGAATTATGTGACCCAGAAATTTCAAGTGTCACTTTCAGATTCTGAGTATGAATACCATAGACCGAATACGTGAGCAACTAAGAAGTTAATGGAAACGCAAAGAAAATTTACATTTAACATCAGGAAAAGGTAGTTGAAATTTCTAGGACACATAATGAGGAAAGTGGGCTTGGAAAATCTGATACTCACAGGACATATTGAAAGCAGGCGAAACAGACGAAAACAACGCATAACATACTTAGTGAGTTTGTGTAAATGTTTAGCAGAACAGGATTTAGGAGAAATAAGAAAAAGACAAAATTTAATCAATATCATAACGGGCAGAAAATTGTGGAGAGCCATGATCGCTTACGTCCTGAAGGGACATGGCACTTAAAGAAGAACGCGAGATTGGTGACAAGGTCTAATCGTTTTACAGTTGAAATGGCTAGGTCTAAACCGTAAGTTCTATGCTAACAGTTTCTTCTCTCGTACTTCTCAGCTGTGGAACTCTCTTCCGTCTTCTTGCTTTCCAGTCAACGTTGATCTTTAGAACGTTTAAATGCTATGTTAATCGTTATCTTCTGTCTTTAATTCCTGTTTATTACTCTCTCCTTAATAATATTTTCCTTTTCTTATATTCTCTCACACTCAGTGACCTCATTGCGTCTTAGTAGCTTTATTGTCTTGCTTGGTCAGAACCAATAATATTGCTGATTCTTCTTTAGATTTTATCAAGAATTTCTAAATATATAACAGGAATACCGGGCCATATGTAGCAGAAATATTCAAAGCATGGACGAATGGTAGACTTATAATTATACAAGATAGATTTAGGAGAGAAAATAGTCTAGCACGACACAGTGAATCAACTTTCCTAGCAGCTGACCTAGCATTTGATTCAATATAATCTTGACAATTCATGTCAGCCGAGAACATTATCCCGAGAAAGCACAATGAGTCACTTACCTTGAGGGTAATATCAGCCATGCTGATCAGAAAGAGGTGTTTCAGGTAATTGATAGAGAGAAGTTTCGAACATTCGCCGTAAACATTTTTGCCGTAGAAAAACTCGCTTCAGGAATTTTCGTCGTAGAAAACTTTGCCGTATAGGATTTTTGCCATAAGACAATTTCGCCGCATTTTTTAATATGCGAAGACCCTTGTTATCAAGTATATCTGGCTCACACTATTGTTACTTCGATTTAAAAATTTTAATAAGTAAAGTTATACTAATATGCAGCCAAATTTGTGGAAACTAATCGCGTATTTGAAAACGGAAGAGACATTAGCAAAAAAAGAAAAAAGTGTAATTTAGATGGAAG
>OZ010614.1:37285169-37315169 GCA_963932145.1 Acanthosepion lycidas | reverse complement strand
TGAGAACACAAAAACGGCCCTTTTCGGGGCTACTCCCCCAGTCAAATTGTTACCCCCCCCCCCAGTCAAATTGTTACCCCACTTCCAAGTCAAATTGTTAATACCCCCCCCCCATTTGGGGATGTGCCTCAGTTGTATCTAATTGTTGTTACTAATATTGATTTTCGGGTGGGCTTACTTTAAATTTAAACTACTCCAACTGAACGGCAAAAACTCCCAGTAATGAAAGACCCGGGCAAAGACCTGCTACTTATACTTAAATCACGCTTAATACCCTTTAATTTGCTTCAGTTTCAATACTGAAATTATATTCAGAAATCTTTCAGAAAATAAAAGGTAGAATTTTACTTTCGCTTTTAAATACAAGAAGACTACCCCGGTATCTTTCCCAAGAAATTATCAATATTAGTAACAACAATTGAATACAACTAAGGCACATCCCCAAATGGGGGAAGGAGTTAACAATTTGAATGGGGGAGTGGCCCTAAAAAGGGCTGTTTTTGCGTTTTCAATCTTGCCTTGAAGGAACCTCTTCCCTGGACCGTAGCTATGATGATTTGATAAGCCTAATTTAGATGTGTCACAAAGCCGAAAGTATAGGGCACCCAGTGAGGGTCTGAACTCACTACTCAGTCGTAACTGTTCTAGCGAGACAAGTTTGCTAACAATTACACCCCATCGAGATGACTTGTTTCCCTAGCTATGGATTAAACTGTAGCGTAGACTGGAATTAGTGGCCTTAGGTGGTCAGTCTAGAAGTGAGAATCTGAATTGAGGAGAAGGCAACTGGAAACAACTCTATTATTTTTCCACTGAAATCATAGTAATTCACAGATAATAAAAAAAAAAGTCTGTGGAGAACCATGATCACATATTTCCAGAAGTGTAATGGAATATTAAAAAAATATTGTTTTGTTCCTTTCTAGGTGTGTATGTGTTTTGAGTGCTTGAATGTGTGTGTATGTGTGTTTGCGTGCGTGCGTCTTGCTCATCTAAGCAAACACCTTATCTGTGTCCCCAAACTGAAGTGGTGTCAACTCACTCTCCATCATTTTATAGTCTTTCAGATCTTGGCCGCATCCCGCTACGAACACAGACAGCGAATTTCCTTCCGGCGACATTAGCGCCCTCCCGAACCAATCAATGACACCAACCTGAGTGCTACATTTGCTAAACGGAACAAGCTTCTCACCAACTATTTCCACCGGATGGCTACCAGGTCTACAATAAAAGTGTGCGAAGCTCTAACACTAACAAGAACACCTACTCGCTGCTACCAATGTGTGTTTGTTTCTTTTCTTCTTTTGCTACTAGTAACATCTACTAATACTACTAGTTCGTCTGTAAAGAGAACAAAAGAAGAATAACAGTTTAAAAAAAAAATTGATAACCTACAAACCGGAAGCTGTTAACTTACTTCCGATTTCGAACGCGTAAATTAAAAAGGAAATAACAAGATAGATTTTACTTACATTTTTTTTTAAATTGCTTGAGAATTTATTTATATAATTCTCTCTATATTAATAGACAATCAAGCTTAAAAAGATTTCGTTGATTATAAAGAGAACTAAGCAAAAAAATCGGAGTTGGAAGTATATTTACGAACTGACTATCGCGATAATATTTTGCCGAGTTATGTTAGGGGTTTTACCAGATAGTCTTTGTTGCTGTTAAGCACATATTGCCTTATATTTTATGATAGTCGACTGATACGACTTCGAGGTAACACTTGCGCAAGATGAAAATAAAAATGCTCATAAAGAAAACTGTGCAAATATGTAGTAGCATAAAAAAAACAACATAAAGCGGCCTTTTCGGTAAAAAATAATATAGCCGCCATTTTATAAAAAAAATATCGTATGATGAATCCTTGCTAGAAGCAACCTCCAGAGTCAACATATTTTACTGAAACTTTCGGATTCATATTTCTTGGTTTTTATGTCATCTTGAAGAAATGAACTGCGTTTTATTATGTCAACGCCCACGAATTTTATCTGCAGCAACGAAAAAGACAATTCGAAAACTAATAATTTATAGAAATAACTAAAATTTTAAAAAAATATTTTCTCGTATCTAAACTGAGGTCGCACAGACAATTTTATTTAAAAAAAAAAAAAGAAGTTATTTTTGGTGAAATTTACGAGAAATATATGAAATATTTAGCCAAATAGTTACACTGATTTAAAAAAATATATCATATTAAAGTTCCAATACTTGGATTTTTCTAACTTTTTTATGATATTGTTACCTCCAAAGAAGAGAGAAAAAAAGTACCACAACGAACATTTATTTAACTGAATCGAACACTACAACTACTAGTTTTGTTTCGTGACAAAAAAAGAGCTTTGGTTTTTTTTTATTTTTATATTCACAGCAAACATATTAAAAACAAAATACATTCAATATTTTAAACCTATATGTGCAAAAATATTTTACAAGCCGCATCTCCAAACATTCTATAAAAATAAAAAAGATATTTAAAAGAAAAAAAAAAGCTCAGATCGGAAAATTAACAAAAAAGCAACTAAACTACATTTTTAAAAATATCCAGCAGAAGAGTCCCCGACCCCCAAAAAATAAATATGGCGTCCGGCATGCGAAATATGTCTTTGAGCGATCTGAACGACGAACGCGTATTGGTTGGAATTCCCGCCATTATCTACATTGGCGTTCTTATGATAATTGGTACAATCGGCAATGTTATCGTCTGCTACGTGTTTGCATTTCGCATGCGCAAAACAACGACCAACTGTTTTATCATCACTCTCGGCATTTTCGATCTTCTCTGCTGCTGTATTGGGATGCCCACCGAACTTCTTGACCTTCGATATCCCTACATGTTTCCCTCGGACCTGCTCTGCAAAATGCTGCGCTTCATCACCTTTCTAACGAACGGAGCATCAAGCCTCATCCTGCTTGTCATTTCCATTGACCGCTACCGGCGTGTGTGTCATCCACTGAAGGTTCAAATATCTCCGAAACTGGCACGCAAGATTTCGGCCGTGACCACCGTTATAGCCGCTGTCTTGACGTGGCCCACTCTCGTCATATTTGGAATCCGGACGACACCCACTCGATTTGGCTTTGTCAACGGGTCTGACTGTTCCATCGCTGACAACATGAAAAACACGCTCTACCCGTCTCTGTATTACTTCAGTATCTTAGGCATTATTTTGATGTCGTTTGTTTTCATGATTATCTGCTATTCACTGATCTGGCGGCAAGTCTGGAGGAGATCTCGCGGCCAGATACCTGGCGAGAATTCCACGCGAGATGAAGAGAAATTGTCGGTACGCCGCGTCACCAAACCGCGAGCTATGGGCAAAACGAACATGACTGTCTTTTTGGTAACGTTACTCTTTATTATATCGTTCATGCCGGGATTGTCAGTGCGAATCATTGAAGCCATTAAAAAGTTCTCCAAGTCTTCCACGCCGACCATATCGAGTATCAAAAAGCTCGTGCTGCGTTCGTATTTTCTTAGTAACGCACTCAATCCCGTCATCTACGGGTTCTGCAACGAGTCGTTTAGAAACGAGGTGAGGATACTGATTCGCAAAATGAAAAAAGGTTGCTGCGGCAAGGACGACTCGAAGCTACCCTCTGTCACAAACTCAGTGAATATGTCAGGAAGGATATCCTGACTAACGTCTGACGTCTAAGAATGTACGAGAAAACTGTCTGGTGAACAAAACAAAAAAAAAAAAAGAAAAAAAATTGTTTTTTTATGCGATGGTGCGATTGTTATGTGAGGTTATGTGCATACAGAGAGACATTTTGATAGAGGCAAGAATATTTGTGAATTTGTTTAGAGTTGTGGAAATAGACGCTGGGTGTTTGGGGGTGGAATTGAAAGGGTGAAAAAAGAGACCTTTAATGAGTCTGATGTAATTTTTCATATTCTCTTCCGTCTAGTCAGACATATATATATATATATATATATATATATATATATATATATATATATATATAATTATATAGAGAGAGCATAAAAGAAAAATTATATAAAAAAGATAATTAGTGAGTCATGACTGGACAAACCATTTTCTGTATCTCGGTATTTTCTATAATTTTAAACTTATCTATGTCTATTCACACAGACACGCAACACAGACATATAAAATACTCATATATATATATATATATATATATATATATATATATATATATGAGTATTTTAAATGGATTAAATTATTTGTCATTATTATTAAAGTTTATTTTGGTGATACACGTGTTTATATAAGAGAATATATATATATATATATATATATATATATATATATATATATATATATATATATAAAAGGACGAAACGCGTCACAAGATAACTTTTTCCGTTTTTGTCATAGTTTTCCCTAATATATATATATATATATATATATATATATATATATATATATATATATATATATATATATATATATTATTTCATTCCATTTGGAGATCGGGTTTGGTTTACGGATTTTAACATTTCCATAAAAGATGTTTTGTGACATACGGTGGCCGTTAATAATTAAGACTTCAATGTTAAGATAAAACAGTATTTAATTACAACCGCAACTAAATACTTAACAAGAACAAAGAAGTAAAAGTCAAAAAAAAAAAAAATTAACCATTTCATTTGTTCTCATAAATACCTTGTTATTACCGCGGTTCAGTAAATCCTAAATCAAGACGCAAATCATCGACGCACATTAATTCACACTAATTCGACTGAATAGTTCCACTCAATAAGCACTCCAGTCAGTAGCCTGACACCGCTATTTATACACGGTCGAACCTCGTTGTCGGTGGTTACACATTTTCTTCCTATATGACAGGATGATACTCACCCACAATTGATCCTATTTCTACGTTGTTAATTGGAATGAGTTTGTTTATTTGCATCTTAAGAAGGCTAATAGTATTTTCTTTACTTTCTTATATTTGTCTGTGTTATTTAGGATAGAATACTTCAGTTTGTCGTCAATTTTATTTCATAAGACACAAATAAACAATTGACGTAGAAATAGGATCAGTGAAACTCAACAAAATTGTGGATGAGTAACATCGCGGCTATCTTTATAGAAATGTTAAAATCCATAAACCAACATCGATCTCCAAATAGAAATAAATAAAATTGACGACAAACTGAACTATTCCATCCTAAATAATACAGACAAAATGAATATATATATATATATATATATATATATATATATATATATATATTATTTATATGAGATTATTAAAACAAAAATGCCATTGTGTAGCGATTTTTAAGATGTTTTTGTTTTAATATCTTGAAGAATATTTAGCGTTGCTCTGTATTGAGCCCTTTTTAGATTAAATATTATGAACAGTGGAATTATACGCCATTTGTTCTCATTTTACCTGTATATATATATATATATATATATATATATATATATATATATATATATATATATATATATATATATATATATATCAAGTATAGGAATAGTGTATACGGAATAAATTCCAATAATCGAAAAATACTATTCTTAAAAGAGTGCTCAATACAAAGTAGAGCAAATATAATTTATTGGAAAATTATAACATAAATATGGTTTAAAATCACAATTTTTTGGGGATTTTATAACATATTTATTTTATAATTTTCGAATAACTTAATAACTGAATAAAAATAGTTAATCTATGAAAATATGTATCTATTCAGAAATATCTATCTATTGATATATATATATATATATATATATATATATATATATGTGTGTGTGTGTGTGTGTGTGTGTGTGTGTATAGAAATTAACACTACATGGTGACTGGTAATTTCACGCTTTAAGTAATCATTAGCCCCTCTTTCAGAAATCCAAATGATCTGATGATTACATAAGGCACAAGACTCTCAGTCACCATAATATGTACGTGTCTTATATGAACAAACGCTCTACCCACGATGGTAAGCACATTTTCGCCATAAAAAAAGTCCCAAGTAACGCGTCTCGTCCTCTAAAGGAAACTTTTCTGTCTAATAATGGAGTTATCGATGTAGCCATTGTTATATATATATATATATATATATATATATATATATATATATATATATATATATATATATGTTTTTTTTGTTTTTTTTTTTGCTTAATCGTTGTTTTTAGTGGATACTTGTATTTCAGTAGACGTTCCGTTTATTTATTAAACACTGTTTTTATTATTTTTGTCTACCGGCCTGAATATTCGAGAAATGTTATCAGAGAAAAATATGCACCACCCGTGACCAAGAAATCTAAAGCACATCAGTTCAAATGACGGTTTCCCCTTGGTTCGAGTCCTGCCGGAGAGTGCATATTTTCACTAATGAGATTTCTCGAACATTCAGACCGATAGACGAAAATAAAAAATACACTGTTTAATAAACTAACGGAGCGTCTACCCAAATCCGAGTATCCGCTAAAAATAACGTTTAAGTAATAATGTCTGTCGGATTGATAAATAAATAGAAATCAATCCCTTTCTTTAGAAATATATATATATGTATGTATGTATGTTTATAAATATTCTACGATAATAGAAGATATACCAAAAAAGGTGAAGTGTTTTATGAACCTGAACGCAAATTTACCGTGGTTGATCTAGCAATCACTGCACTTTCTATACAATTTCGCCTTACTAAGTTTAATTTAATCCCCTTTAAATAGAGTGGCATTTTTAAAATCCAAATTATGCCCACACCCTTTACGGGAACAGACTACTGCCTTTAATGTATTGCACAACAATACAGTGCTTTAATCAAAAGAGAAAACAGCTTAGAAAGATGAAAGTAAATAGAAAGTGCTCTGATCGTTAGAGCATCCACGTTAAATTTGCGTTCAGATTTTTATAGCATTTCATATATATATATACATATATATATATATATATATATATATATATATATATATATTTTAAAACGTTGTATATTATATCTATCGGCCTGTACATTCGAGTCTTAATGAATAGAGGCCATATTTTCTTTATTAAGACACTCGAACGCACAGGTTGATATACGTAATTGATGCTGTTTAAGAAAAGGACGTCTACTCAAACACGTGTATTCACTAAAATATAACATTTCAGTTGACAGATATTGATATATATCGTATTACAAAGGACCCTGTGGAGTCAAGGACGCAATGTAATTCTGATTAGCAAAATATTCAGTAAATAAATAAACTATAAAATCAAGTAAAATAAAAAAGCAATGTTTTTCATCTGTGGCGCAGTGTTATTTTTTCGGAGATAAAAATTAGCGTCTTCGACGCCAGAAAATACGACATATTGTCAATATAAATAACTTTAAAAGATTATCTATATTGAAGAGGCAAGAAAAAAATTAGAAATTAAACAAGTATCCATTTACTTCCCAGTGAAGTCAACTCTGAACCTACCATACGATGATGTCTGGGTGATGGATCTCCAAGGACGAAGCACCTATTGTGCCGTTTCAGAAAATGTTGAACGAAGACAGAGTCAAAGAGAGCTGAACAGTTATAAAAGGAAAAGGCAACAGAAAAACAAATATTAAAAAGAAACAAAAAATGAGAGAAGCGGAAAGAAAGAGAAAAACAAGATTGGCTAAAATTTCGGTGACGTGTGAGTGACGTATGCATGACGTGTGACTACTAAATTCTCGTACATTTTTAGACGAATGGAGAAAAAAAAGAAACGTAATAAACATATGGACATGCGCAGTGGAGAGACTATATAGGATGCCATATACCAATAAAAAGCACTAAACATTTGGGACATTCAACAAATATTGCTATGGCATCAAACGCGACAAAATTGAGGCAAGGCCGCGTTTCGTTTGATAACGCCTAGACCTGCTGATGGGTTACTTTTCGAGGAGACATTTTAGACCTTGATCAATTAAAAAAAAATCGTAAAGCTCTCTGCGGTCGCACTATTTGTGTGCTTGTAAAATCCAAGAATAACACTTATTGGCATCTATGTAATCTATCTTTAGGAGCTTGACTTGCAGTCTCCACTACAGTTCTACAAACTGTGACAGGTCTCTCGAAGAATATCTCCATATTAACACAGTAGTATTCTCGACATTAAAAGAAGTTTCACCCATCTTTTAAAAATATCAAAGGGGTAAAGGAGTAATAAAACTCAAGACCGCAATTCCATCTCTCTGTGTATTTCTTTTGTCTCTATGTCTTCCATCTTTCTTTTCACCCGCTTTTCTTTTCGTTTTCCTACAGCTTTATCCACGACCCTTACCCATTAACATCTTCTTTACCACTTCATCTTCCTTTTCTTTTTCTTTTTTTTTTTTTCAATTCTTTTATCTTGTGGGACAGTGTTTCTCAACCTTTTCTTCCTTGTGGCCGATTTTTTTGGTATCCGCAAAATTTCCAGGGCCACATGAACACAAATAGAAATTCCACGTAACGGAATACATTTTATTTACAAAAGCAAACTGTAGTTAAAAAAAAAAATCCTTAATAACGACTACACTTCTCCTGGTGTTTCCAGGCCCGTTTAAACTATTTCTCAGGCCCACTTTTGAGCCTTAGGGCCCAAGTTCAGAATCATTGGTGTGGAAATGAACAGATAGGCAGCTGATAGTGTGTACGTATGTGTTGTCGGGGCGTGTGCGTGTAAAGCTAATTAGAGAACCGACAGACACTACACACTTATCCCAGGCAGAAGCTCTGGAAAGCGACACTTCGATCCGAGGCGGAACACACGCACATGCTCTGAACCTAGTACCGATCCGTACGTCAATTTTTGATGGATAGTATGCTAGTGTAAATGAGCGCGATAAATTACTCGATATCCGAAAGTCTCACGGCAAGGCATTATAGTCTTCGAGAGATTGCAGGTTTAAGAATGCTCCAGTATGTCTTCCAAAGTGTTATTCGAGAATATTGTCCACTGGGAACATATCTGCAGTGTGTAAAGAGGTGATTCTTTTCGACGCGTCTAAAATTTGTGACAACGATATAAACTTTGCGAGTTAAAGGAATCCTTGGAGTATACTCTAAATAGATGTATTCCAACGTGTAATTTATTAGATTTCACAAATTATGGATTTTAGCGTGTAATTTATCAAATTTCACAAATTGTGAATTCAAACGTGAAATTTATCTAATTTCACAAGTTATGCATTTCAACGTGTAATTTATCATAAATTTTAAAATTATAGATTCCAACGAGTAATTTAGCTAAATTTTAAAATTATGGATTCCAACGTGTAATTTAGCAAATTTCACGAATTGTGAATTCCGACGTGAAATTTATCAAATTTCACAAGTCATGGTTTCCAACGTGTAATTTATCAATTTTAACACTAAATCCTTTTCGCATCCTTTTCATAAAATATTGTTCCAAACCAATTTCAACTCTTACCACACTTCACACCATTACTTTTCTATTGGTATTTACTGAACTTAGTTTAGTCTGTCTGGCACAAGGTCACGATTTTGAAACGCCAACTCAAGATTACAACAGTCATCATCATTATCATTATCATCATCACTGTGTCGAGCTTGCGCGGACTTGCTTGACTTCACGACGCTATCCTTCCCGGTCGTTCATGGTCGTTCGTTTATCTTGTCGATGTAGATATCGATAATGTCAAACAATCAAAACAAATCTTTATAGCAACTGTAAAGGTCTGCTAAGCTAGCGGTCTGAAAAAATACTTAACGGCGAGGTTTCTAAACAGGAGTATCTCTCTGGCACAAGGTCACAAGTGTGGGGCACCCGGTTCAGATCGAAGTCATTACACTATTAATGGTCGGCGAATCTAGCGCGCTGAACAATACTCCATAACGGGGCGACTAATTAGCTGTCGCTGTTTCCTTTAGTCTGTCTGGCCACAATTTGGCCACAATTTGGCCACAATTGTAAAGCGCTCATTAATGATCCAACGCACTACAGCAGTAACAAAACTATCTTTTTAATCACAGCAAAAGACCGACCAATATTTCTGCCTAATTCTGTTAAACAAATTATCTTCGCGTTGTCTTATATTTAAGCAGATTATCATCTTACGTTCAGTTCTTCTCAAGATAACCTATACATGAGTCCGCTTATTGTAATGGTTGACGAGCTCGTCTAGTTGACTATTACAACTAAGTAATGATTTAGATCCCCTATGTGTGTCACATACTTGTGTCGCAGCAGGGTAATAGTTAACGAGCTTGATTAGTTAACCATTACAAGTAAATAATGTGTTCGATCCTCCATGCGTGACCCCATTCGTGTGGCGACGCAGAGTAATAGTTAACGAGCTCGTCTGGTTGATCATTACAACTAAGTAATGATTTAGATCCCCTATGTGTGTCCCATACTTGTGTCGCGGCAGGGTAATAGTTAACGAGCTTGATTAGTTAACCATTACAAGTAAATAATGTGTTCGATCCTCCATGTGTGTCCCATTCGTGTCGCGACGCAGAGTAATAGTTAACGAGCTCGTCTGGTTGATCATTACAACTAAGTAATGATTTAGATCCCCTATGTGTGTCCCATACTTGTGTCGCCGCAGAGTAATAGTTAACGAGCTTGATTAGTTAACCATTACAAGTAAATAATGTGTTCGATCCTCCATGTGTGTCCCATTCGTGTGGCGACGCAGAGTAATATTAGGTTGGTGCAAAAATAATGACGTAATAATGTCGTTTTTTGACGTATTTTTTAACGTCAAAAAACGACATTATTACGTCATTATTTTTGCACCAACCTAATAGTTAATGAGCTCGTCTGGTTGATCATTACAACTAAGTAATGATTCTGATCCTCCGTGGTTGACCCATACTCGTGTCGGCATAGGGTATGGTTACCGAGATCGGCTGAGTAATGAGTTCGATCAAACATGGCGGCCCCATACTTGAGCTCTTGCTTTCTCTTGCTGTCGTTTCAGTTAATGGTTAGCAAACTCGTACAGTTAATAATTGTAACAAAGTAGTGAAATTGATCCTCACTGCGTGCTCCGTACATGTCGCTTTGTGCCAAATCTAAGCTAAGCTTGGTAAATGTCAACAAAACAAAACAAAACAAATAAGCGATGTATTTTTGTTTTGTTTCTGACAACGTATAATGAAACAGGACACATATTTGTAATATAGTGTGGTCGTGTGGATTTTGGGACTAATTTTCATCGTCCATTTTTTTTATCTTAAATTTGTATTGCGGCCAAACAAAAAAAAAAAAAGAACAAAATTAATAATAATCATCGTGTACAGATACCTGTGATACATAAGTATCATACTATGGACTCACAAGGACATTATCATATTTGGTCAAATGTGTTATTGTTTTATTTCACTGAATGTATTCATTTCTTTAAATAAAAAATCTTTTTGTACAATCCAGTTTCGTGTCTAAAAACGAGTAATATTCATTTTCGAAAGAAATGGAAAATAACCCTCTAGCCCCAACACACGCCTACACTAGCGTGCGAAAGAGAAAATTGAAAAGTTCTGTAACCAACGAGGAATCCTTTTGCAAAAGACATTCTGATTTGATTATAATGGTCAGATTCTGAATGGGCTGAGAACATTCTAGCACTTCTACACACACACAAACACACACACACACACACACACATATATATATATATATATATATATATATATATATATATATGTGTGTGTGTGTGTGTGTGTGTGTGCGTGCGTGTGTGTGTGCTGGTTACTCTAATTCTGTATGGAACATTGGGTGACAAGAGTTCACCATCGAGCACGATCCTGGGCTTGTTCTGCAGCTTCCACCCAGTTCAACCTCCATCTCAGCCAGGTCTTATGAGGGTTTTTTTTCTTCAAAAGAGAGCGTTTTGCGTGTAGAATTTACCATATTGCTTAAAAATAAAGTCCTAATGATAAATGAACTTTTACTTAGTGTTGAAAACCTCCATCGAGTTTTTTAACAATGTAAATTAAAAGTTTATGCAAATTATTAACATCGTTCCTTAACTTTTGTCCAGTAGCTTATTTCCTTTGTTCCATTTAATCTTTATTTAAAAAAAAAAAAAATATTTATTTTAAAAAAAACTATTAAGTAAATTTTCGTAACTTTGTATAATATTTATGCATTACACCCTAATCTTTATTCGATAAAAATGTCATTGCTAATCATGCATTAATTTTTAAGTAATACACATATTTATGTCTTTGTTGTTTCCATTCCTTATATTATGGCCGCTACTATATATATATATATATATATATATATATATATGAGCGTCTGATCTATATATGTCAAATGTAACCGTCTAATCTAGCGTTATTTAACCACTCAGCCACGAAGAGATTCGCAATTAAGCAGGGTTCAATTTTACCTTTAAAGCCTACTCACTCGTTCAAATTTCTCGGAAGGTATATCTGCTCAGTTTTGTGTCCAAACGTAACCAAAACACTTCCTATTAGGTTGGTTCAAAAATATTGTCGTTTTTTGACGTATTTTTAACGTAAAAAAAACGACAATATGTTTTCACCAACCTAATAAAAATCTGACACATATTTATCATCTAAAATAATGCTTGAAGTAATAAAAATATGTCGGGTTTCAAAATAAATAATTAAATAAATTTCATTAATTCGATAAATTTTTTTTTTTTTTTTTTTGTACGTTTCGGATTCAAAACTGGCCAGATATACCTTTTCAGAAAATCAGAACAAGCGATTGTGCTTTAAAGGCAGATATATATACATACATATGTGTGTGTGCGTGTGTGTGTGTATATGTGTGAATGTGTGCGTGTGTGTGTAAAAGATTAAAGTTGACAAAAAAAAAAAAACAAGCAGTTTTGCAAGTGCTCAATATAAAAAAAACATTGCCAAACAAGAGCATACCATTTCTGAGTCGAGAAGATAAGTATACTTTTAGATATTAGGTTGGTGCAAAAATAATGACGTAATAATGTCGTTTTTTGACGTTAAAAATACGTCAAAAAACGACATTATTACGTCATTATTTTTGCACCAACCTAATATTTCATATCTTTACTATATATTTCTCTCTCACTCTCTCTATCTATCTATCTATCTATCTATATATATATATATATATATATATATATATATATATATATATATATATATATATATCAGGGATGGCCAAACTAGCTTAATGTAAGAGCAACATACGATAAAATTAAGGTATTTGAGAATCGTAAGATATGTAGAAAAATTTTACACATACGTTTTTGTTAAATACACATTAACATTAAACTTACCTTTTAATCCAATGGGGTCTCAATTCATACCCAGTAAATATTTATTATGCATGAAATTTTTCTTATTTACCTTTTATATTAACTGTAACAAAGAAAAAGGAGTTCAGTCAAAATATTTCCACGAGTCTCATATTAAAGGACAAAGAGCCGCATGTGGCTCACGAGCCACGGTTGTGCCATTCCTGATATATATATATATATATATATATATATATATATATATATATATATATATATATATATATATATATATATTAACTCATTTCACTCCAAGCAGTCGGAAAAAGCCACAAAGACGCAAGGAATTTCTGAGTGTTAGAGTATATGAGAAAAATACTATTAAGGAGAGAAAACAATAAAAGAACAAGAGAGAAGATAACGATTGACACTACACTTAAATTTTTGAAGTTCAAAGTTGACTGGGAAGCAAGAAGCCAGAAGAGAGTTCAAGAAACGCGAAGTGCGAAAGAAAAAAGATTTACGGTTACATCTAGCCATTTCAATATATATATATATATATATATATATATATATATATATATATATATGTATATATGTATGTATGTATGTATATACAAGTAAACTTTGTCAAATTTGTCACTTTGCTGATTGATGTTATATTGAGCACTTCGACTCCAGAGTTTCGTAGACGAACATTTCGGCCCACTCATCAGGAGGTTTCAGGAACTGACTGTTGATTTTCTCATTTTCATTATAATTATAATACGTTAAAAATTTATTTATGCACAAGTTATTGGGTTCAGGCTGATTTTTTCCCTCTGTTTATATGTGTTTTTGTGTACGCGAGTGCGTTTGTGTGTATGTGCGTATGCGTCGAATCTCATTTTCATCATTTCCTTCTTTCCTCTTATACACTCTCCCGATTCTTTCTACTTATTTTTACTTTCTTTTTCTTGTATATATATATATATATATATATATATATATATATATATATATATATATATATATATATATATGTATATATATATATATATATGTATATATATATATATATATATATTTTGAACAATAAAAAAATATTAAAAAATTATTAAAAAATTAAAATCTTCAGACACACTGGGTTGTAGATTAATATTCTTTCGTTTTATTAGTATTATTATTATTATTAATATTATTATTATTTCATTTAGATTCCTCGACTAATTTCGGCCAAAATGGCCATCATCGGGAGAAGAAATATATATATATATATATATATATATATATATATATCCTTAATTTATATATATATATATATATATATATCCTTAATTTATATATATATATATATATATATATATATCCTTAATTTATATAGCCTTTATATATATATCCTTAATTTATATATATATATATATATCCTTAATTTATATATATATATATATATATACTCCCCTTATATACTTATATATATATATATACTCCCCTTATATACTTATATATATATATATACTCCCCTTATATACTTATATATATATATACATATACTCCCCTTATATACTTATATATATATATATACTCCCCACACAAACATATATATTTTTATCTGATATATTTTTTTATCAGATATATTTTTTATCAGTTGCATCTGTGATTTTCATTGAGTACCCTTTAGCGTACCCCAGAAAAAGTAGTCAGTTCTTTCTTCTTTCGACAAAACCCTGTTTAATCTGTGAAGGTAAAAAGAAAATATAGTTAATGAGATTTCCTATGTGTGCAGAGTTTAGTGACACCCTATATACTCGTCATCTTTTGTAATCACTTATTTTCACTCAGCTGGCTGCTCTTGGATCCATTTTCAGTAAAATTCCGCACTCTTCAATCTCGTTTTTATTAGAAAAATAAGTTTTCCTCCTGCTGCAAGGCCAGGGGAATACGGCAGGTGGCGGTAGAACTGGCCAAATGAATTCCAAAATTCTTTCCTGTGTTATTCTTATTCTATTGCGTTGTGAAGGCAGAGAACAAACATTTCTACTTGTGACTTTTTCAGGGAGCTTTTCGACAAGACATTGATGGACATGTTGCAGTTGCTGGACGCATAAATGTGCATTTAGTGTCCAATTGTGCTTTAAGAACTCTGAACAGATAATATCTCGACGATCCCATCACACGCTCAACTTTACTTTTCTTCTATGGAGCACTATTTTCGGGGTCGCTTGCGAAGTTTTATCCGTGTCATTCTAGGGATTTTTGCGTTAAAACATTGCTGTATGCAACCCATTTTTCATCGCCTGCTATGAAATATTTAAGAAACGTTTAGTTAGTATAATTTGTTTCTCATTTCGGAACAGAAATTATTACTTATGACTCGCACTAATATAATCAAGTATTCTACTTATATTTATGTATTCAGACAACACACACACACACACACATACATACATATATATATATATATATATATATATATATATATATATATAGGAAATAAATTATAGTCATGGAACCTTAAGGTTGTCTCTTTCTTAATTTATTTAATATTTGGTCTGTTGTTACATTGAGCTCTCTGGATTACAACCTCTTTGGAATTATCCATACGGATTACCAAACCCTTTATTAACTTACTATATATATATATATATATATATATATATATATATATATATATATATATATATATATATATATATTGTTTATAAGTTATTTTAATAAATACAATTCATTAAAGGAAATGGTTTTTTTTTTAATAAACTGTATGAATTACATTTACCTGGCTTAATTTTCGAGAAATTCCGTAGAAAATATGCATTCTTCGACAGAATTCGAATCTGTGTCCTATACGGAACCGCCAATTGATCTGACGTGCTATACTACTCAGCTACATAGAAAGCGTATGGTTAGCAAAGTCCAAATTACTGTTTATGACTTACGTTGTGGTACGCTTCGTGAGCACATATGATCGTTCGTGAAAGATCGTCGAAGATTTGTTGCTTATAACCAGCTGTAAAAGCAAAACTACAAAGAACGAATATTATTTATGAGTTCAAATGCCCCTTTAAGGAACTGTTTTCCTGATCAAACCAAACTCATAAATAATTGCATCGGTCACACTACTACATCGCTATCCAGACGACTTAGGTTACACTTATCCGATCACAGCTCCATTAGAACTCTTTTAAACACATGCACACAAACCTACAGATCCCATCCGAAACATACGAATAGGAAATACAAATATAATAAAACAAAAGATTAAAATTAATGGAAGCCTTAATAATAAAAAAAAAAGCCAATACTCAATAATATTACCTACGAACATGAGCAGACTGAGTTTGGAAAATAAAACATCCTTATAACTCTAGATACATACACACATTCCATACATCCAATTAGAAAGTAAAATTAAAATCATCCTTGATAACGACTAAAAGTATAACGGAAAACGCTCGGAATTATAGAACATTTGGACAGCTTCTACTGTGTCCAAAAAAGAAAAAAAAAACTTTTTTGAACACAAGAAAAATTAAACAAACGCGGAAATTCACAGTGAATGATTTCGGAGAGAGAAACTCCATTTTTTACTAGGACATCTTGCTTTCTCGTTGATTGCTGATTTGTCAATTCACGAACGAATGAAAAGCAATGTCGCAATGTCTTATTCGGCGGATTCCAACCGTTTGACTTTCTGAATGGGACACCTTTCATGTGGAAAATAACGTTTGTACATTTTTTTTTTCTGTTGTTGTATTTCATTCCCATTTCTTTACTCACACTCTCTCATACATCACCATATAACTAACAATGATTAAATATAACATTTCTTGATATGTGTGACCTTTCGTTTTCATCATTTTAAACCATTGGCGATTTTCACTAAGGAAGATCATATTTGTAAATATCTCTTGCTTTAGAAACAGGAATAATTCATAGTCATTTTTTGCCTCTGGAGAAGAAATTTATTTTTTTATTTTAAAAATAAAATTAGCTTTCCGAATGAATAAATTTGAAACAAATTACAATCAAAGCAGTGTTTCAATTACTCAGTCATCAGGGATAATATTATATTATGACTTCACTTTTTGATTTACGAAAAAAAATCTTTTCGCCAAGAAAGCATTTCTTCACTTCTTAGGCAGGTTGCTTACATATATGGTCTTCTCTAGTTAAAATGACAAAAGCAATGTTTTTTAGTAGTGCAACCTACAGCTCAAAAATGGTTGCCTATTCCTAGTTTACTTTCTTCATTCTTGCACCTCAATCACTATGAAAAAAAAAATTCTCTTCTACTGAATCCGTCTCAGTTGAATATGGTGCCGTTCTGAATCTATGCTCCACAAGCAGTCTTGTAGAGGCTTTGTTAGTTAATGCGACCTCTAGAATTTCTATTTAACGCAAAATACTACAAAATATGAAATAATAAGGAACACAAAACGGTTTTATAACAAGAATATTCATATTTATGTATGTCAATGATATACAAGCATAATTAATAAGAGTTACTTCCCTTTGACTGGAATTAAAATCTTTACTTAGGAAATATTTTTATCTGAGCTCATAAAAGGTTAAATGAACTTGCCGCTCAAAATGTTCACTGTGAGAGTAGTGAAACACTTCTGTAAAGCTGACAATATGTTGAGTAAACTTGTAGCTTCAGAAGACTCTTTTTTAAGTATTTTCTTTCTGTTGAAGAATTGGAGAAAACTGGAATATTTCTTAAGCGTTGCGGCGATATATCTGGTTGACTTTTCTTTGGTCTCACTGTGAGAGAGTTGAAAGAATTCTGTAACTTGAAATTGAAAGAGTGAATGTAAGTGTGTTTAAGTAAATTTGTATATCTGAATGTTCCGTGCGTACGTGTATGTTTATGATGTTTTCATAGCGTCCGTCCGTAAGGGGTCGAAACGCGATTTTTTAAACAGCTACATTTTAGTAAGCGAGAGAAATCAAGAAAAGAGGAAGAACGAACGAGTCTAGTATTTATAATAAACGTAATCACATGATAGGTGTTGACCATGTTCACCATAGTCTATGAAAATAGAATCCAGCACAGTACGTAATCTGTTCAATGAAACAACGTTAAAGATTAACACTCACGAGTCAGACACTCTACTGAATCTGACTATATCGCCAATACCACCAGCAGCTCTTCCGTAATTCGATATCAAAGGCTGGCAGTGATATTTAGCTACCCCGCCCACGAGGGTTACATGTGGCACAAGGCCGGGATTAACGTGGGATCTCCGAGCCCGTAGGCTCGACCAAAAATATTCCCTATTCGAACGCGTATAAACGGGTTCAGGGTCAGTCAACCTCCCCGAACGAGACTCTGCCCTTCGGCGGGGCCTCGTCCGGGTTATCAAAGGCTGGCAGTGCATATTCAGGAAGAATGTTGGCCATGTTTACCATATATAGAATACAGCGCAGTACGTAATCTGTTCAATGAAACAACGTTAAAGATTAACACTCACGAGTCAGACACTCTACTGAATCTGACTATATCGCCAATACCACCATCAGCTGTTCCGTAATTCTTCAGTCTTCGATATCAATGGCTGGCAGTGCATATTCGGGAAAAAACATGGCCGCCTTTTTACACGTCGCATTGAATATTTTGAGCCTTCTGATAGGTTAACCCTTCTATTGATGAACTATAAAATGAGTCAGCTCATTTTGGCTGGCTCACTAGTACACCAGGGTAGCCAAAAATTCCAACAATAGGCTCCGGAGAACATATCTAATTTTTGTAAGGAAAATGGTTTTGAATAATGCGTAGGCGTTGCACGGACGTAGGCGAGAACATTGATTTTAAAATTGACATTAATAGAAAAGTCGCAGTGGGATGCTAATGTATGAAAAAAATGTAAGTATACAAAAATGCAAAAATTTTTTAGGCCTAACCAAATCAAGATAAACCAGCATTCGAAATCCTTTTCTAATTTATCTTTGTTATGTTAAGGTTAGTTAATATCAACATACAACAGAATTTAATTTCGTGCTATTAAATATTACTTTAACTCTTATTTTCTTGACAATGACGATACTCTTGTAATTCCTCAAGGACACATGACACAGTGGATAAAGGCGTTGGTTAAATCCAGTGACAGGACCCAAAGAGTGTGAGTTCAATACCCGGTTAAGGCAGTGGAGAAATTTCAGAGGGAAAAATTAACAGGAGATAAGTGATAACTGACATTCATTAAACATGGAACGTGGAACTAGAACAGTCTACCCCAGTCAGCGAATTAAAGGTTTAAGTTCGATATACCGACCAACTGAAGAAGCCCGGCGCGTAAAACGGTCGAAACGTTGCAATAAATATGGAGACAAACATGAGGACAATAGTCCGAATGATGTAAATAATGTACATAATACATCTCAGAAATATAGACAGATAATTGTCTTGTTCGTCGTCATCTGTTTCCTTGAGACCAGCTCTTTTATTCACCTTTCCGTTTCTTCCACTCTTAGTAGCCCCTTGCATCTTAGAAGGTTTTATTGCCTCATTTGGGAGTAATGATTAGCAGTTCCTAATAGACGATGTCTACCATTTCGTCGTCATCTGTTTCCTTGAGACCTGTTATTTTATTCTCCTTTCCGCTCCTTTCATTCTGAGTAACCCCTTGCATCCTACAAGGTTTTATTGCCTCGTTTGGGGGTAATGATTAACAGTTCCTGATAGGCGAAGTCTACCAGTTCCTCGTCATCTCTTTCCTTAAGACATGTTCTTTTATTCTTCTTTCCGTTTCTTTCATTCTTAGTAACCGCTTGCATCCTACAAGGTTGTATTGCCTCTTTTGGTGTTAATGATTAACAGTTCCTAATAGACGAAGTCTACTAGTTGTCGTCATCTGATTCCTTGAGACCTGTTTGGTTATTCTCCTTTCCGTTTCTTTCACACTTAGTGACCGCTTGCATCCTAGAAGCTTCTTTGGGGGCTAATGATTAACAGTTCCTAATAGACGAATTCTACCACTTCGTCGTCATCTGTTTCCTTGACACCTGTTCTTTTATTGACCTTTCCGTTTTTTGACACTTAGTAACCCCGTAGCTTCCTAGAAGGTTTTATAGTCTTCTTTGTGGGAAATTATTAACAGTTCCTAATAGACGAAGTCTACCAGTTCGTCGTCATCTGTTTCCTTAAGACCTGTTTTTTATTCTCATTTTCGTTTCTTTCACTCTTAGTAACCCATTGGATCCTAGAAGGTTTTATTGCCTCTTTTGCGGGTAATGATAAACAGTTCCTAATAGACGAAGTCTACCAGTTCGTCGTCATCTCTTTCTTTGAGACCTGTTCTTTTATTCTACTTTCCGTTTCTTTCACTCTGAGTAACCACTTGCATCCTATAAAGTTTCATTGCTTCTTTCGGGGGTAATGATTAACAGTTCCTAATAGAAGAATTCTAACAGATCGTCGCCATCTGTTTCCTTTTTACCTGTTCTTTTATTCTCCTTTCCGTTTCTTTCACTCTTAGTAACCCCTTGTACTCTAGAAGGTTTTATTGCCTCCTTTGGGGGTAATGATTAACATTTCATAATAGACGAAGTCTGTCAGTTTGTCGTCATCTGTTTCCTCAAGAACTGTTCTTTTATTCTCCTTTCCGTTTCTTCCTCTCTTAGTAACACCTTGCATCCTAGAAGGTTTTATTGCACTATTCGGGGTTAATGATTAACAGTTCCTAATAGACGAAGTCTACCATTGCGCCGTCATCTGTTTCCTTGGGACCCTGTTCTTTTATTCTCCTTTCCCTTACTTTAACTCTGAGCAACCCCTTGAATCCTAGAAGGTTTTATTGCCTCCATTGCGCGTAATGATTACCATTCCTAAAAGACGAAGACTACCAGTTCTTCATTATCTATTTCCTTGACAGCTGTTCTTTTATTCTCCTTTCCGTTTCTTTCACTCTGAGCAACCCCTTGAATCCTAGAAGGTTTTATTGCCTCTTTTCGGTGTAATGATTAACAGCTAATTGCTAAGTAAGGGGATGCTCTCTGTTTTTGCTAGACAGTTTTTCTCGCCTGTATCTATCTCACATATTTACACAACTGTCATTACCCCTGGTTTTAAATATTGCTGATATAAATTTATATAGTCTGGTGCTCTCGCTATATATTGACAAATGCTTGGAACCTATCCGAGTAAAAAAAAAACTAAATAAAATAATTGACAGAATCGAAAGAATTATCTGTGATTGCATTTTCGACTTCAACCCCTTTCCCGCAGCCATAACGTAATTTTCGATAAATACTTTCGTGGTAATTGTTCAGATGAACTTTCCTCTATAGTACCTAGATTTTATGAATTTAAGAGCAGTACTACAGGCTGTCTGAATTTAATATGAAAATCAAATAAAACTCAACACCTCAAAAAGTTCTGAACCAATATTAGTTCAATTTAAACTCGTCCATTTCCACCCTAAGTAAAATATTTAACTATTTTTTCTGCCATTTTTAATGGTTAGTTTTTGAGGTATTTGGAATTTATGAAAATGGAATCACTGAAGTTAATACGTAGATTAAATTGGTAATAACTTAAGACCGCTGAATTCTAATAAAAACTGTTTTTTTGTTCATAATATATATTGAATCATGGGCAAAGGGACGGATCTAACAACGTTTGAAAAACAGAAAATAAAGTTTTTGAGTTGAGGAAATGTTCACAATGGAGATATCAAAGGAGTCTTGCAGAGATCATCAAACGATAAAGAAGGCTGTTGAAAATATAAGTAATTTGAGAACTTAAAGCAAAGGAAAAGGCTTTAAGAACTTGCTTCCTCGAAGTGAATGTAAACTAGTGAGTTATAGTAAAACAACTACTTTTGATCAGAGCTCAGAACTTTGAAAAGGCTGGAATTGAGGGCGTCAAGAAGGACAAAAGGTCTAGAATACTTTATGAATTGGGATCTGAAAAAAATAGACAACCTCCTCTTACTAAAGGAAATATTTTAAAGCATCAAAATTGGGCCATGAAATACATGATTGATGAGCCAAAGCATTGATTTTATCCAAATCAGTGGCTAAAAGAAGGCAACAAAGAGGTGATAGTGTTATGATATGGGCTGGAATTGTCGATTTAACCGTTTTTAGACCATACAAAGTTGATGAAGGAGTTAAATTGAACAGTGATAACTATTGCAATTTTATGAACAAGAATTTTTTGCATGGTACAAGTCCCAGTCTAGCAGTTTCAAAGTAAAGTATGTATTTATGCATGCCAATGCCTCTTTTCATGTATCTAAGTGTTAAGGTCCAGGTTAGGACGAAGGAAGAACAACACGAACCCAAGAGTAGAAATAACGAAGGTATATTACATGAAATAATAGTACAAGATGTGGAAGGTGTTAGTATGACTGTCAGTCTGCTATGGAGTGAACTACTATCAGCTTGACTCAATCCGTCCCTCTCTCTTGAGAGGCGTAGTATACATAGTGTTAGGAAGAGTTCATTCTGTAGTTATAGGTAAGGACCCATGACACTAAGCTTACCTGTGAATTCTTTGGGCATAAAAGATTTACAGGAGAGAAGATAATTGAATGGTCACCATTAAGTCCTGATCTGAATCTGATCAAAAAACTATGCTCAATTGTGAAGATGAAATTATATGAAGGTGTCAAACAATATAACAGCAAAGCAGACATATGGGAAGCAATTAAAACTACCATGTCGGGAATTAAACCTGCGGAAGTAAGAAAATTAACAAAATTGATAATAGAAGAAGGGTCACTATATTAAAATGTAAATGATTGAAAGACTTATCATATGTGATTGTTATTTGTTCTAGGTGTTGCTCAATTTTTGAAGATTTTATTGCGTTTTATTGAAGTAAAAGGTGATTGTTTGGTTTTGCCTTATGACTTCGAACGACAGTTTTTTTTTAGAATACATCAACTAAATTCAATAAAACATATTGATACTACCTAAAATTTTAAACCAGGCTTTGATTTGACATCCGAATTGTTTAAAATTTGACAATTTTTTTCAAAACAAATTTGAATTATTGAAGCTTATATGATTTGTTTAACGAGTTAATTCCGGGTGTAGATTGGTGGCAAGTTGAAATCATTTACAGATGAAATAGCTAGATGTAACCGTAAGTTCTATGCTAACAGTTTCTTCTATTGTACGCCTTACTTCCGGTCTCTTGCTTCCCAGTCAACTTTAATTTTCAAGAAG
The DNA here is from genome assembly GCA_963932145.1 of Acanthosepion lycidas. Taxonomy (NCBI): domain Eukaryota; kingdom Metazoa; phylum Mollusca; class Cephalopoda; order Sepiida; family Sepiidae; genus Acanthosepion; species Acanthosepion lycidas. The sequence continues at coordinate 37,291,867 of OZ010614.1, read as the reverse complement.
TTAAATGCAATTTCAATTGTTTTCTACTGTCTTCTTAATTCCTGTTCTTTTATTGTTCTCTCTACTTAATAGTATCTTTCTTTTATATTCTCTAACACTCAGTAACCCCCTTGCGTCTTAGTAGCTTTATTACCTTAATTAGGGTAAAATAATTAAAAAAAAAACAAAGTTAAGCAACGTCCTCTGATTATTCACCAAGAACTTAGCAAAATGAATATTGTCGTTGTTAAAAAATATATATTTTCTTCTATCGAACCAGGGCATTTGTTTACGTATTAAATCAACACTTTTATTTGTCTTTATACGTATCTAATTTTTTGTCTCTTCAGATATATATATATATATATATATATTTATATATATATATATATATATGTGTGTGTGTGTGCGTGTGTGTGTGTGTTAAAAAGAAGAGTGATATCGCAAAAGTTTTTGGTTGTAATATGGATTTAAAAAAATATATTATGCTTTATTTTCCATAATTTTACTACATGAGTTTCTGATCTCGCGACCGTCATCAGCTAAAGGGTGGAGATTTCCACATATTATTAAAAATAATTAATTTTTTCTCCTTTATGTTATTCGATGTTAAATATTCTCGATATGGGACATTCTCTTTTTTTGTGTTAGTGACCCAAATGTCTTTCTTGAACTGGCAGTGAAAAGTTCCGCAAGAAGGGTCATAAAACAATTAAGATTGGTCCGAGAGAAATGATGAATTAGTTATCGGTGTCTTATCTTTTAATGTTTTAATGACCCCTGTGTGTTCTTAGATCTATTTTCATTTTCGTGTATTTCTGTCAGCATACGTGTATATATGTGTATATTCCTTGTGTGTGTATTTACTGATTCCTTGTAGTGTGACGGTGTGTGTGTGTGTGTGTGTGTGTGTGTGTGTACAAATGTGTTTCCTAATTCCTCGTAGTGAGACAGTGTGTATGTATGGAGAGGGAATATACACATATATCTTCTTTTTAATACACACACTTTCCTCTCATTGGAACTACTATAAGCTCTTCCTCATATATATATATATATATATATATATATATATATATATATATATATATATATATATATATATGAAGAAAAATATACGGAAAAAACAAACAAAATTCCTTTAAAATGTTTTAATGTTAATATAAAGTCAACGTCGGACGTTTCGGTCTAGTAGACCATCTTCATCTTGAAAAATTTCAGTTGTCTGTTTTGATTAGTCTTACTCTTATGTCCATCGTCTTTTCATGTTGAATTAAATATAGTCTAATGTTAATTATGTTTTATGAATATGTCCTGAAGATGGTCTACTAGACCGAAACGTCCGACGTTGACATTATATTAACATTAAAACAGCATAATTGCATATTAGGATTTTTGTTTGTTTTTTCCGTATATTTTTCTTCATACTGTCAGATCTATATCCATATATTTGCTTACATATATATATATATATATATATATATATATATATATATACTAGGATAGCTAATGAAGACCAGCCCCACCCTATTTCCTCCTCGGCCTTGTGCCACTATTTCTGTAACATCAGAAATAAAAAAAAGAAATTGCTATAAAGTAGAGATGGAGCTTTTTAATCTTAGAATTCGTGGGCGAACTGAGCTCCAATTTCGTATTTATTCATACAGATTCTACGTAATTAGTTGTTATGTCTCTCTAACTCGTCGGATGCTGAATGTATAACTAATTCTAATTTCTATCTTCCCATCATTAGACTATATTAATTTTATCTTATAAATTGGTCCCTGTTCTGTCACCCATGAAATAAAAATCATTATTTGTACAGAAAATAAGAATCTACGTACACCAAATTGTCTTTAAATTAAGTGGCAGCGAAAGAATTATCGTTGAACTTTTAAAAGGTAAGCTTAAACATTAATGCAATACTTAAATGCAGCGATCAATTTTGAGTTCTTCTGTAGTTTATTGATGTCTATCGCATCTACTCCTCCCTAGCTATTGTGATGATGGCCAAACCATGAGTCCTCTACAGGAACTAGCTTAAATGCCCCCGATATGACGGCTTTTAAGCTAGTTTATAATAAAAAGTGAACTGCTATTTTAGATACAAAAGGAAAATAAGAGTTACTCCTCTTGAACCATGAAAGTAACGATAACGGCTAGTATAATGCATTAATATATATATTTAACCTCGAATAATCTGGAAACTCTGAATCTGAGCTCAACAAAAATCGTTCCCTGCACTTAACTTTTCTAGGGCTGTTGAATAAGCTATGAATCATTGAAATCAGACCAATGGGAGCGGAGGAGGTTCTTGGACACACACACATGCACAAACACACACGCATACACTGTACTTTATATATATATATATATATATATATATATATATATATATATATATATATATAGATAGATAGAGAGAGAGAGAGAGAGAGAGAGAGTGAGGAGGAGGAATAAGGAACAAATCGGAAACATTTATAAATTTAACATGTTTTGCTTTTTACCAAAGATTCATCATAAAATGAAATATGGATGAGAAAAGAAAAAGAAAAGGCAAACTTTTTTTTACCAATGCGTTTCGTCTTCTGGGCCATTTTGTCAAGATCAATGTCATTTAATATGATAAATGATATTTACGTTGATAAAGTTCATCAGAAGACGAAACGCGTTGGCAAAGAAAAGTTTGTCTTATTACAGATATACTTTATTTACATCTTAATTTTTACACAAACGCACACACACTCATATGTATATATATATACATACACACACACACACACACACATATATATATATATAGAGAGAGAGAGAGAGAGAAAGAGAGAGAGAGATAGTGATTAAGAGAAAGATAGTATTAATTGAACAAAGGGACATGATCTATATATGTACGTATGTATTTTTAGCTTGTCCATCCTATTTTACTCGCTAATTGTTTGTCTTACTTTTCTGGGGTTCCGTCCGAATGTCAAAGGTCAATTAGTCATGGCACAGTGTACAGCGACGATCAGCCATCACCAGTGTGATGAAACACGTGTTAAAATGGTCGACGGAAGTGGCAAGAGGGAGGCAGAACGAGGATGGCAAAAGGTCGTCTCATGCTACTGCCCAAGTTCCGGTCACGTGCTTGACATTGAAGCCAATTTGTTGTTTCCTTTAACTCATAGTCTTTGGTGTCGAGAGTAATATTTTGTGTGCTTTTGCCTTCTCCCTCTTTCTCCTACTTCTTATCTTTCTTCCCTCCCCCCTCACCTCCACGTCTTTCCTATCAATTCTCTTTGCCAAATAAGGCAAACAGCGTGAATTTATTTGTAATAAAATGCCCTTTAATTAAATTAAATTTTCTTTTGAATTAATTTAAGTTCACTTTTAAATTCCAAATTTCCTTTTGAAATCAAACTAAGTTGCCTTCTAAATGAAATCAATTTTCCTTTTAAATGAAACTAAATTTGGCAAACATGGACCTTCGTACCTGCAAAAAAAAACTCAGTGTCAAAAGGACATTATTATTTTAACTACCTTCACTGCTCGGCAAAGTTTATTGTTTTGAAAAGTGATGATTAGAATTGTAATAAAACCTAAACATATGAAAGTGAATTTATACATTTTCTTTGTTCTTGAGAGATGACAACAAAAATAACAAACACTATTTGTTTATTAGATTTTTATTTAAACTATATATTATACTATTTATTAGAATGCTTAACAAAAATCTGTTAATTGCCACTCGATTCGAACTTCATAAAATGGTAAATAATATGGATTTCATTATAGTTTACATATTTTAGTAATTTAGTACATGTTTATAAATTTATTAATAAAAATTGTTTTCCTATTTATTTCTTTATAAACTGGCAAATGATAAATATTGCATTGGATAACAGTACAATTGTATTAGGTTTTAGAATGTTATAAATATAAAATAAATTGTAAATAAACAATATACTAAATAAAGTGATTAATATTTTTGTTGTAAACTCTTAAGAACAAAAATATATATAAATTCATTTTCATTATACATTTTTAAGCTTTATTACAATTTTGAGTCATAGATGTTAAAAACAATAAACATTGCCGAGGAGTGAAGGTATTTAAGAGCGGTGTCAATGGAAGTTAAAATAATCAGCGGTGTCAATGGAAAAACTGTCCTTTTGAAACTTCGGGTTTTTCTTGCGGGTACAGAATTTTCAAAGTTTGCCCGAAATTTCCCTTTAGATGAAATGGAGTTGACTTTTAAATTTAAAAATTTCATTTTAAAATCAGTTGATTTTAAAATGAAACTAAGTTACCTTTTAAATAAACTAAACTTCCTTTTAAATTAAAATAAATTTTCTTTTAAATTTTAAATTTCCTTTTTTAAATCAGACTAAGCTCTCTTTTAAATGAAACCAAATCAAACCAAACTTCCTTTTGCAAGCGAATATTTGGCATTTTAGGAAACTTTCCCTAATTATATGTTCTATGTTTTGTCTGGGAGTAAACGGTCTCGTAATTCCGGAATTGATTTAACTTTGTCCTAACTACAAGTACAAGGTGACCCCCAAAAAATGGGAACTTTTAAACAATTCAATAAAACCAAGAGTGATGGGAGAATAATACTTTATTCATAGTAATTGAAACCTTAAAATATGCCATTTAAGAAACAATGATGGAATTTTCATTTTTTTTAAATTACGTCCTGTAGATGGCGTCCTCCTGTACGAATGCATTCTTGAAATCTGCTGTTGAGATTCCTCATTGACTGCTGCAACATCTCAGCTGGGATACTGTGAATTTCATCTTGAATTCTAAATGGCAAAATGTTTACTTGCTCAAGGTCACTGTCTCGCAGTGTTGCTACTTGCTCATGTCTGGCAATACGCACTTCAAAAATTCCCGTTTTTGGGGGTCACCCTGTATTAGTTAAACTAATATATAATATGAGACCTAATGTCATGGGTCCTTACCTATAACTACAGAATTAACTCTTCCTAACACTATGTATACTACGCCTCTCAAGAGAGAGGGACGATTCAAGCCGAGCTTCTCGGGTTGACGGTCGAAGTCTCTGCCTCTGAGCAGAGAGGAACCCGGACGAGGCTCCGCCGACGGACAGAGTCTCGTTCGGGGAGGTTGACCACCCCGATCACGTTTATACGGGTTCTGCGAAATGTTTACTTGCTCAAGGTCACTGTCTCGCAGTGTTGCCACTTGCTCATGTCTGGCAATACGCACTTCAAAAATTCCCATTTTGAGGGAGGGGGGGTCACCCTATATTTGTCCAATTCTAAGCGGTTTCAAGTGAATCAAGACTCGCACATGTTTAATTTAATTCCGTTTTAAAATAAATTTAGTTTTTCTTGCGTTATTTACATTATTCCGGCTGTTTTCCTCATCCTCATTGCCATATTCACAACGTTTCGGCCGTTGTACTTTCCGGCCTTCTTCAGGTGATTGGAACTTCGAATCGAACCCTTTATTTGTTCACCGGGATAGATTGTTCTAGTTCCACGTGCCACGCCTCTTCCGGATGCCTCAGTTATTTCCCTTTAACTCAACTCTCCAAGTTATGTGGTTCACCACTCCCGTGGCCTGGTATTGAACTCACAACTCTTTGGGTGTAGTCACTCGATCTAAACAAAGACTTTAGATATAGACAGAAATTTTAGTTTCATTTAAAAGAACTTTCGGTTTCATTTGAAATTAGCTTAAAAGCCGCATTTAAGCTAGTTCCTGTAGAGAGCTCTTGATTGGCACTTCGGCTTGTTCAGCAGTTTGAGTGTCCCTAAATCTTTGACTATTCTCAGCATTGGAAGCTGTCCTGGCTGCCGTTTGATCTGGGTTTTCATTTGCACGGGACGTTCTTTTCCTCCATACAGCCTTGGCTCTTTTGACTGCAATCTGGTACTCTGTCGAGGGAGATTTCTTTTTTGCGAGGCATACTGCTGCCGTATGAAATAAGCAACAATAAACTAGAGAAGAACTCAAAATTGATCGCTGAATTTAAGTTTTGCATTAATATTTAAGCTTAACTTTTAAAAGTTCAACGATAATTCTTCTGTCATTACTAAATTTAAACACAATTTGATGTACGCAGGTCCTTACTTTCCGTATAAACAATTATTTTTATTTCATCGATGGCTTTGGCTGGATTTCACGATGACTTTCGATTATTCCCAAATTTATTTCCAGGTTTTAAAAATTGTTGTCGTACAAAAAATAATTTGTCGCAAAAAAATCGCGGAAAACAACTGCAGTAAAGAAAACTTGGAATCCAAAATTTTTGTAACATGAGCTATTGAAAGTTAGAGAGTTGTGTCCCTTTCATTGAAAAAGTATAACACACATTTATTATATAGAAGAAAATTTAGGGTTTTTTTTAATTTCATCCAAAAAGAAATTTAATTTAAAAGAAAATTGTATTAATTTAATTTTTTATTGTATTATCTCCATTATTGTCTTTATTCTATATGATATTGACAAATTTTCAAAAGAGTGCCAATTTAAAACCTTTTAAATAGCAACTATCCAGAACATTGAAATATAATTATTTATACTATTAGGTTGGTGCAAAATGTCGTTTTTTCACATATGTCACTATGTGAGAAAACGACATTATTTTTGCACCAACCTAATATTTACATACGCATTATCGTCCACATCATTGCTGTTGTTATCTCAACGTTTCGGCCTTCATCATGGTTAAATCGATTCGGGTAGCCTACAAAGAATTCTAGTCC
>OZ010614.1:37192669-37280169 GCA_963932145.1 Acanthosepion lycidas | reverse complement strand
CAAATAGGAAACGTTTATCAAGCTAACATGTTTCACTTTTATTAAAGCTTCATCAGAGAATGGAAAAAAACGGACAAAAAGATTGAACTTTGGCATTTTCAATTATGTTCGTGTCGATTGGTCCAAAATAATTGAAAAGTTCTGTTTTTTGCCTGTTTTCTCTCAATTTCTGGCGAAGCTTTAATAAAATTGAAACGTGTTAGATTGATTAACGTTTTCCTATTTGTTCTTTATCTTATTATATATATATATATATGTGTGTGTGTGTGTGTGTGTGTGTTACTTTTTAATGGATACTCGTATTTCAGTAGACGCTCTGTTTATTTATTAAACTGTATATTTAATTTTGTCTACTGGCCTGAATATTCGAGAAATTTTATTTTTAAAAATATGCGCTCTATGGGAAAGGGACATTACATCTGACGTGTTTTAGACCTCTCAGCCCAGGAGTGCACTAATGGCCAAGCAAAGTTGCATTGTGCCTTTAAATACAGGTTTTGTTTCTGTCTCTCGTGATAGACACATCTGTTCAGTTTCGTATCCTAACTTAAACAAACCAATTTCTAAAGAAAGGGCTGGATATTTTTTCAAATTTATTAATCAGACCGATTTTTATTGGTTGAACATTATTTTTAGTGGATACGCGTATTTGAGTAGACGCTTCGTTTATTTATTATAAAGGATATTTATTTTCGTCTACCGGCCTGAATATTCGAGAAATCTTATTAGGTTTCTCCTGGGTGAACGCAGGTTCGAATCTTGACGGAGAGCGCATATTTTTCTTTCATATTTCTTTATAGTCATATATGTTGGCTCGGGAAAGAGCAATTCTTTCAAGAAAGGAGTTATTTGAAAAAATCCAGGTCGCAGATTTACATTTTGATAAGATTCGATAGCGTCACTTTCGAGAAATTTCCATCTAAGTAAGTTCCTTTCGCTTTTAATAAGTGTGGAATTCTTTAGATTGAAGTGGTGGCTGAATTTATTTCTATGTCGAATTAATGCATTTGATAAATTGTAGTGTGTTTATAGATACGTTTTATAATATGTAAATATAAAAACACACACACACACGAACACACACACGCGCATATATATATATATATATATATATATATATATATATATATATATATATATATATATATATGTTGTGTTCTTCCGTCGTATTTGACCTATGAGGGTCAAGCTGCTCAGTAGGTCCTAGGAACCGACAGTCCAGACGCCAGCACATATGATTTGATTATAGCGGTGAAGGCTTTGTGCAGAACCAACCACACTTTTTCAAGGGACAAATACAGAGAGCTGGTGCACTACCTGCCACAAGGTCCCCAATCGAACCTTCGCAGATTTTGAATTCAAAGTTGTTCTTCCTAGACCAGTTGCCATCAAAGGCAATAGAACCCAGTCTGCTCTGCTATTTACCCATAGCTGGAGGGAGAAGAAGAGGATTAATTCATTTAGGAATGGAAATATCTGAAAAAAATCCCGGTCGCAGATTTATATTTTGATAATATTAGATAGCAGCACTTTCGAGAAATTTCCATCTAAGTCCCTTTCTCTTTTGATAAGTAAGGCATTGTTTAGATCAAAGTTGTGGTTGAATTTATTCCTAAGTATGACTAATGCATTTGAGAAATAGCGAAAAAAAAGCTATTAGGACATGATATTGGGATATGACATGATATTGGGATGAGTCATGATCACCAACGTCCCGAAGGGACACGGGAAAAATACGAAGAAGTAGAAGTTTGTGTAAAGTTTGTGTAAATGGTTGGCAAACAAGGATTTGGAGAGATGACAATGTGCTATGTCTCCTCAGGGCATTGACGATTATGGCTCTCCACAATTTCTTGCCTTATGTATCTCTTAATAAATTTTGTCTTTTTGTTATCTCTCCTAATCTGTCAACCATTTCCACTATCTTCTTCTTCTTCTTCTTCTCTAAGAATTTTAAATTATTAAAATCTCCTGTAATCTCAGGTTTTTAATCTATTGTTCATTGTGCAGCAATGCAGCTCAGACCAGACACCTTGTTTGTTCACAGGGTGCGGCTTCTTTCAGTCAAACGCTTGTGGCTTCAAAAATAACTCTTTGGTCAGCTCGTTACCCGCAAAATAAAAACATGAACCGATTTTAGCAGTAGGCAAATTTTTGTTCTGGTTGTAACCTTCTATAGACGGTCAAGGAAGAGCTCAGGCGGAGGCGAGGGAGGGAACAGTCTAACGAGCGAGTCTTCCTTTTCGCATCGAGGCGAGCAGTCTCTCATCCCTTTCTGTCCGTTCTCTGTGGGTCGCTTTGTTTTAAGCTGCTAGTGACCACTGTCTTCTAAAGAACAGCGTTTTTTTTTTCTTGTCATCTTTGTCTTGTTATATTTGTCTAAAAAAAAAAACACTCAGCAGGAACCCAAGGTCTGGCCTCACTCAACCCCCCTCTTTGTCAGGATCATTTGACACGTTTCTTGTGAGGTCCACATCCTTTACCTGTTAATCATCAAGATAATAAATGTCTGAAACAATTTCTGTAGCATCCATCAGATGTTTTCATTTGACAAGATATCGGCTGACTCTTATATCGCTACAACTGTGTCATTTGAAGTTAGAAATGAAATTAATGCAAATCTTTGACTGATCAATGGAATTAAATGTTCTACCATTACTAGTGAGGTACTAGGTAAATACATATCAAAGACAATCGCATTAGAATAGTGGTTCTCAACCTTTTTCTATTCATGACCCCTTTTCATTGATTTTTTTATGCCCCCCCCCCCTGCATGTCGGTTACCTTAACAAAAGCCCATTTTACAATTTCGGGAACAAATAAGAAGTGATACTGTTGGGGCGCACCCACCTTCTCATCAGAATGGACTGATCTCTCTACTACTAATAGGACAGTTCTATAGAGTTATAAAAAGGGGAGATCAGGTGACCATCACACTTCCGTCTCTCTACCGGAAGATACAGTTGGACTTTATACTCTTTCTGATTGTGACTGACTAACCTGCGTTCGTTTGGCTACTAATCTCTCTGTTGTAAATACCTCTTCGAATATACCAGTATTTTTCCCTACGTATGTGTTTGTCCTTATTACAATACAATCACGCGGAAACACTCAACATCTCAACAGTTTTTTTACCATATAAACTTCAAGACAGACTACATGTTTAAAAAAAAACAAACAGTTAAATAAAATAAACTTTTATTTCGACAAAAATGTTCTGCACAGGAATGCGCACACAAATTTAATAAATTCTGCAAAATAAAAATGAAAAATAAACTTATGCAAAATTAAAATATATTTCTTCATAAATACATACTATTGACATAAAAGACATTTGAAAATTATTTTATTACATAATTTAAGATTATTAGAACGAAAATATAGAGGTTAACAGTGTTGTAGCCCTTGTGGTCCCTTTCATTGAACTTGTAGCCTCCAAATCACAAAGTTTTTCTGTGATCCCCCCCACCATGAAATTTACTAGGGCCCGCTTGTAGTCATGTGGTCCCCAGTTAAAAACAACTACATTCAATATTTCAAAGGCCTTTGACAAGGTGTGGCTTTAACAAGGATGATTGCACAAGCTCTCTTACTATAGAATCACTGGAAGAGTTTTCTCAATTATCTAGTCCTTCCCAACAGGTGGTTCCTTGAAGTTAGTTGCTAACGGCGAGTCTTCAGAGGCCCAAGCGATCAATATAGGCATCTCCAAGGGGTCTCCTCTCGGTTCAACCCTCTTTCTACTTTACATAAATGGTCTGCCTAAGAATATACTCCTATCATTTGTGAATATCTATGCTGATGACACAATGATATACGGGTGCACCTCCCAATCTATTGATGACCAGACCCTGACAACTGATCTCTGCCCTGACTTGGCTTTAACAGATCAGTGTGTAGGGGGAGGGGGACTGGTTGGTTATATTCAATACCTCGAAAATCAAACTAAGGACGTTCCATCAGACCCTGAATGTTCGCCTATAACGATGAACAGAGATTCTCTCAGGGAGGCCTCGTCCCTTGGGCGACTATGGGGGCTTAAGCTCGACCCAGACTTCAAGTAGTACTCATGCATGCAATCTATCGCTAATGATACTGGAAACATGGTCGGTTCCCTGTAACTGACACATCCTGCTATCCTCTACCATTACAATAGCCAGATCGCACCGAAAATGGAGTACTACTGAGATATATATATATATATATATATATATATATAGAAAGAGAGAATTATTTTCCACTCTACAACCCGTTTCCCACAAACGAAATGTCCCAAGGCTCTCACTATACTATCGCTATTTCCATGGAAGGTGTTCCACCAGTTCTAACCTTCACGTATAAGACCCGCTATGTCATGCATATTGAATCGACCTCAACAATTGGTGAGATGTAAGTTCTACTCGAACAGATTCTATCCACGAACCGCTTCTTCGCTGTACCGACTTCCTGGATCTCTACAATCTTAATTTGTTCAAGCCTAAGGTTAACCGTTATATTTCCCACATAAACTGGGCCTCTTACTCTATATCCCTCTACATTGAGTAGCTCTTGTGTGCTAACAGATGCTATAGAAATAAAGAATGAAATATGACAGTGATATGAAATATGACAGTGATAATGCGGAAAAACAAAGAATGAAATAACGAACGAAACGAATACCGAATTGAAGAAAGTTTGGGGGCAAAATAAATAGAGGGATGAAAAAGGTAATTAATTTGAAGAAAGAAAGAAAGAAAGAAAGAAAGAAAGAAAGAAAGAAAGAAAGAAAGAAAGAAAGAAAATACGCAGATAAATGAAAAAAGAAAGAAGGCAGAAAACTAAAGGAGTGGAAAGAAAGAAAAAAGATACGAAGAAAGAAAGAAAGAAAGAAAGAAAGAAAGAAAGAAAGAAAGAAAATACGCAGATAAATGAAAAAAGAAAGAAGGCAGAAAACTAAAGGAGTGGAAAGAAAGAAAAAAGATACGAAGAAAGAAAGAAAGAAAGAAAGAAAGAAAGAAAGAAAGAAAGAAAATACGCAGATAAATGAAAAAAGAAAGAAGGCAGAAAACTAAAGGAGTGGAAAGAAAGAAAAAAGATACGAAGAAAGAAAGAAAGATACAAAGAAAGAAAGAAAGAAAGAAAGAAAGAATGAAAAAGGAAAACTACAGGGGTGGAAAGAGAGTAAGGAAGAAAGAAGATGCGAAGATAAGAAATGAAAAAATAAATGAGTAGAAAGAAAGAAAGAAAGAAAGAAAGAAAGAAAGAAACAAACAAACAAACAAACAAACAAACAAACAAACAAACAAACAAAGGAACTTCTTATTTAATAAAAACTGAAAATATGAATAAATTTTAAAGAGAAAGAAAAAAAGAAAAGTAGTAAAGAGAAAGAATGAAGGTAAGAGAAAATAAGTAGAAAGAAAGATACACAGATAGACAGAAAGAGTCAACAGCACAAAACATTGACACGTTTTTTTCACCCTTACCTTCTTTTGTCCTCTCATTTTTTTTTCTCCAGAAAACTATTTTAAGCATTACAAAGGAAGTTCAAAGATTAATATCGTCACATTATCCGCCATCTTGGCGGCATCACTGTTGTTTTTTTTTTCTGCTGACACTATATTATTCATAAGTAGAGAAACACTAATTTTATTATTTTGACACTTAACGATGACCGTGTCACTTAAGCCATGTCTAAAAAAAAAAAAAATAGCAAATTAAATGTTTTCATCCGCACATTAGAATATCCTGAATACGTTTTTTTAAACGATTTCTTTTTCATAAATACCTATTCGATGGCGAGTGTAACAAACCTGAATAATTAAATGGCGACTTCACATCCTCTATTTTGTTCTGGTAAAAATCATTACAATCTATAAAAGTGTTTTTCTTTATTTTGTTTCTTTCAGAAAAAAAAAAGCTATATTGTACCCTTTAATACACACAGGAAAAGTGAGTGTCAGATATTTTAGATAACTCCAAAGAAACGCGATACCTAAGGTTTGCAATGAACTTTTAAAAATGAAAAATCTTTTCTTGAACCTTGTTACGGATTTGAATCAACTCACAACAAAGAAAAAGACGAGAAAGTTATTTTTATTTTCATGTTTTTACAAATATTTTTTCTCAGCGTGTATGAGTGCTTGTTTGTAATTGTTTGTTAAGATGAAAAGAAATCTGATTACTTCGCGCGTATGTGTAAGCAAAAAGAGACAAGGGAGAAAGTGATGATGTAAGTGTGCCACGTAGCTTGGTGAGGAAGAGTGTAAGTATCACTTAGTTTCGTGAGGAAGACGGGTGAATGAGTAAGAGAATCGTCGTGAACAGATGCTGCATGTATCCATCTCTATCTCCTTACCTCTTTTGTCCATCTAGGGACTTTGCTTAAATACTCTTCAAAGGGATCATGAATTTTTTTTTTTTATTGCCGACGGGAAACCCACCCGTTGGTTGAAAAGTGTTAAATATTTATTTTCAATTATTAATTTATTAACCGGAAGGATGCGCAAATCCTCCAATTCAAGTTTTTATTTTACTTTTAATTTTAAGTTAATACATTAAAGTTAATATTTCCAATATGCAAAATATTTTGCGCTATTTCAAAACTTATTTAAACTAACGTGAAGGAATCTTTTTTGTTTTGAAATCGCTAAAAATAGCTGATTTATCGCCATTTTAGACATCTATCAGCACAATGTAATTCTCCTTATTAAAAAAATCTCTCTAAAAAATATAATTTTCTGAAACTTTATTTGAGAAATATTAGCTGGTTTAAAGTTTAATTAATCTGATATGAAACAAATATTACTTACATATAGTTTAAAATATCGCAGAAATACATTTTTTTATCACAGACACAGGTGTTTATTTAAGGTTTACAGGTTGATCGACAGCCGGAAGTTTATCAATTTTTTTCAACGGGGGACATATCGTAAAAATTACTTGACGAATATACCGTGAGCGTCTTTTTTATGTAATGATATATAATATGTATATTTCATAATATAAATACGGTGTCTAATCAATCCTTGACTTCTTAAAGAGTTATTTGACTTTTTCTTTTTTTTTAAATTTCCAACTGTACTGCGTATTATTGATGTTGTCCTTTTCACAATTTGCGATATTAATAAAATTCACTATGTCATCCAATTCGAGAACTAATTTAATCTACTATATTATTGCCCCTTTGGGACAATCTTGAACCGACTACTTGGATTTTTAAATCTAACATTCATATTGCTTGTTTTCTTTTACCGCTCCTGCTGTGACGCTTGACCTTTACTGCCGCCTCTATTTTCTAACTGCTGCTACTGTTGCTGCTGAAACTTTGCTGTCGTTTCTCTTTTATTAACGGCTCGATTATGGCATTTATTTCTATGCTAGGCCTGCTGATAGGGTTGTTGTAGTCTAGCATATTATTTAAGCATTTCACCCTAAGCAAGGCGGGATTGTCCCAAGCATGCAAGGGTTACAGAGAGTGAGAGCAAGAGTAAAGTGGGGTGTTTGGGGAATGGATGTAAAGAAGAACGGGGATCAGGATCAAGGCAACAGAAGATGTCGATTGATATTACATTTGAATATTTGAAGATTATAGCTATCAGAGAAGCAAGTAAGAGGAAGGGAGTTTCACTGTCGGGAAGTGCGAGAGAAGAAGCTGTTGGAGTAGAAGAGGCGGTTACATTTAATTGTTTCGACAGTGAAACGGTAGGACAGAGATGCCAGCCTAGTAGCACGCTTAAATTCATGCAGTTGGGGGTACCAGTGAATGTAACTCGTCAGAGCAGTTGCCATGAAAATATTTGTAAAAAAAAAAAAAAAAGACAGAGGGAAGCCACATCACATCTGTTAGAAAGTGACTGCAGATGTGATGCCAGATCAGGACCTATCACATTGCATATGCGTCTCTGGATTTTGTCGAGGACTTCGAGATGAACAGCGGGGTTACTAGACCATATATGACAGCAGTATTCAATGCAAGGACGAATGATAGATTTGTAGATTTGAAGGATGGATTCAGGCGAGAAAAACCTTCTGACGCAACACAGAGAACCAAGTTTACTTGTGGTAGATGAAGCTATTGATTCGGTCTAGTTGTTTCACCTCAAGTCAGTGGAAAACGTGAGACCAAGAAGGTACAGAGAGACGCTCTCATAAAGTTGAGCCTCAGCCATGCTGATAGGAGGCAGGGTGGTTTCTCTATGGTGGGTAAATGATAGCTGTTTCGTTTTGGAGGAGGGTATGCGCCTTCTTTGATATTCTTAACATTCTAAAATAACAATGGCTACGAATTTGAAAAGAAAACAAAATGTGGAGATATTTTTCTTCTTTTTTTTTTTAATAAACAAAATTTTAAAAATAGAAATAAAAAGATTAGCACCTCCGACTATTCGATCATTAACCAAACATTTTAGAACTGATGGAAATATATTTGCAACATCCTGAAAAACGTTGTCATTTTATTTATTTTATTTATTTATTTTATTTATTTATTTATTTTATTTATTTTATTTATTTATTTTATTTATTTATTTATTTTATTTATTTATTTATTTATTTATTTTATTTATTTATTTATTTTATTTATTTATTTATTTATTTATTTTATTTATTTATTTATTTTATTTATTTATTTTATTTATTTATTTATTTATTTTATTTATTTATTTATTTATTTTATTTATTTATTTATTTATTTATTTTATTTATTTATTTATTTATTTATTTTATTTATTTATTTATTTTATTTATTTATTTTATTTATTTATTTATTTTATTTATTTTATTTATTTATTTTATTTATTTATTTATTTTATTTATTTATTTATTTATTTTATTTATTTATTTATTTATTTTATTTATTTATTTATTTATTTATTTTATTTATTTATTTATTTTATTTATTTATTTATTTATTTATTTTATTTATTTATTTATTTTATTTATTTATTTTATTTATTTATTTATTTATTTTATTTATTTTATTTATTTATTTATTTTATTTATTTTATTTATTTATTTATTTGTTTACCTGGGTACAGTAAGTGCATGCTGTAGAGTCGTAGATGTTTTTGATAAGTTTTTTTTAAATTCTTCGGCCATCTTCTGGCGTAGAAAACCTTCCAGCAGTGCCCTAATTGTGTGTGAGCTTCATGGTAATTGCTCCGGTGAGCTGCTTACTCTGGTTCCCAGATTTCATGAATTCAAGCGTCCTAGGAGGCTGGCATCCCGCTCACGCCCTTTCACTGTTGAAACTGTTATATGTCGCCGCCTCTACTCCAATAGCTTCATATCTCGCACCTCTCGCCTGTGGAACTCCCTTCCCTATTTCTGTTTCCCTGATAGCTATAATCTCCAACTATTCAAAAGTAATGTCAATCAAGTTACCTTGATCTATCCACTGTCCTTCTCCTCATCCTTCTACTCATCCTTTCCTCTATCACTCCTATCTGATCTCGCTCCAAATCCTTTGTAACCCCTTGCGTGCTAGTGGCTTCCCGCCTTGCTTGGGGTGAAATGCTTAAAAAGGAAAAAAAAACATGGAGTCATAGACAGTGACGCACGCTGTGATAAGGTTCGGTGTCGGGAAATACGCCGCGGAGACGCATAGATACTCCTTTTGTTTAATTAGAACTCTTTGAGATTGGTGTCGGATTGTGGGTCTTAAACAGGCTGTTATATTCGGTATTATTTTACCCAGAAACTAAGATTTCCCTTATCTGGACCGTGCATATGATTTCTCGCCTTGCTAAGAATCTTATTCACTATATTAAATCTTTGTTTCAAATATGGAATAGGCAGAGAGGTATGAGCAAATATGGCGGCGTAAACGTGGATAACGTTTGGTGGTGTATTTTTCTGGCAGAATTTTAGACATTTGCTTGAGAAAATTTGTTTTTTTTTTCATTTTTAAATGTATGCCTGTAACTCCATTTGCGTTTTGATTGATTCGTTTTCTACGGTTTGTCAACCCTTTTCGGGTTATTTAAAGCCAGAAAACTTTTTTAGATTGTAAGATTTTTTTTTAAGATTTTTTTTTATTTATTTTTTTTTTAAGATTTTTTTTTAATAGCTTATTGATAGAAGTTTTACTAATTAACCTATAGCTGGGGGAGAAGAGGTGAATTCATACCTCATCAGAATTTAATAAACAAACAAGAAATTATGCTGATATAATGTGGGGGATCATTTCTATATTGCAATCAATATATAAACGGATTCCTTACTTTGTAGTCACGGTAGATTCTATACATTTATATTCCAGAGAAATATAAATAAATCTAAACATGCCTCTGTAGCTAATTAGTATTCGATTGATCGATTCGTTTTCTACGGCTTCTCAACCCTTTTCAGGTTATTTAAAGCCAGAAAAAAATTTTAGCTTGTAAGAATTTTTTTTTAGATAATAATGGTTTGGTGACGCAAATCTTACTGATTATCCCATGTCAAGCAAAAAAGGCACAAAAATAACAACAAAAAAAATGTACTAAAAGTGAGAGAAAATTTATTTAATGGTAATGGTGGTATTTGCTGTTTCCTTACAAGGAAACATTTGGCATTCATTGACCGATGCAAACCAGTACTACTTTCTATTGAAGTTTATAATTTTTTTTCTCTTCAAACAATTCTTCGGGTTTTTCAAGTCTAGTAGCTGTTATTGCTCTTACCACTATTGATGGTGGTTTTCTTCCTGACCTTTTTTTTTTTTTTTTTTTTGAAGTACTGGGGAATGTCAACATCTTCATTATATCATTATTTTTTTTTCTTCTAGTTACATGTGATATCCGTATTAGGTGTTGCTGATCATTAAAGTCGTCAAATGATGTAGTTTCTGTTATTTGATACAGATCTTCGTGATTCTGTAGCGCCAGTTCACGATAGAAAAAGCAATGTTTAGGTTGTCATAATGCATGAAAAATTATTACTGCATTTGATAGAATCTAAAACTCCTCCTTCAGTCCCCTTCAAAAAAAAAAGACGCAGGACTAACTTAATGCATCTGATGGGCTAAATCTTACAGTATGCTATCAGTATTTCTGACTGGCCATTTGTTTAATTAGAGAGGATTGTGTGCCTTAACAGAGGCTGTTATAGTCAGTATTATTTTACCTAGAAACAAAGATGTCATTTGTCTGTCCCATGCATATGATTTTTCACATTGATAAGAATCTTATTTGATCGTTAACCGCACATTTTAAAACTGATGGAAACATATATTTGCAACAACCGTTGTCGTTGTCATTTATTTAATTTGTTTACCTGGGTACAGTAAGTGCATGCTGTAGGGTCGTAGATGTTTTTGATAAGATTTTTAAATTCTTCGGCCATCTTCTGGCGTAGTAAACCTTGCAGCAGTGCCCTAATTGCGTGTGAGCTTCATGGTAATTGCTCCGATGAGCTGCTTGCGCTGGTTCCCAGATTTCATGAATTCAAGCGTCCTACGAGGCTGGCATCCCGCTCACACCCTTTCACTGTTGAAACTGTTAAATGTATTAGGTTGGTGCAAAAATAATGTCGCTTTCTCACATATTAATATATGTGAGAAAACGACATTAATTTTGCACCCACCTAATAGCCGCCTCTTCTACTCCAATAGCTTCATATCTCGCACCTCTCGCCTGTGGAACTCCCTTCCCTATTCCTGCTTCCCTGATAGCTATAATCTCCAACTATTCAAATGTAATGTCAATCGACATTTCCAGTTACCTTGATCTATCCACTGTCCTTCTCCTCATCCTTCTACTCATCCTTTCCTCTATCACTCCTATCTGCTCTCGCTCCAAATCCTCTGTAACCCCTTGCGTGTTCGTGGCTTCCCGCCTTGCTTGGGGTGTAATGCTTAAAAAGAAAAAAAAACATGGAATCATAGACAGTGACGCACGCTGTGATAAGGTTCGGTGTCGGGAAATACGCCGCGGAGACGCATAGATACTCCTTTTGTTTAATTAGAACCCTTTGAGATTGGTGTCGGATTGTCGGTCTTAAACAGGCTGTTATATTCGGTATTATTTTACCCAGAAACTAAGACTTCCCTTATCTGGACCGTGCACATGACTTCTCGCCTTGCAAAGAATCTTATTCACTATATTAAATCTTTGTTTCAAATATGTAATAGGCAGAGATGTATGAGCAAATATGGCGGCGTAAACGTGGATAACGTTTGGTGGTGTATTTCTTCTGGCAGAATTTTAGCTATCCAACGTTATTTAAACTCGATTTTCTGCTTGAGTTGACATCCATATTTGTATGCCATTTTTTAAATAGAGTAAATTTATGTCTGTTACTCCATAAAAAAAAAATACTTTCTTTGGGTTTTGGATACAAGAATAAAGTTTTCAGATATGGGTTTCGGGGAGATCCGGGTAAGTAATGTGCATTTGTTATTAGGTTGATGCAAAAATAATGTCGTTTTCTCACATAGTAACATATGTCAGAAAACGACATTATTTTTGCACCAACCTAATAAATATGATAATATTGACCCAACCATGTGAATTTAAGCGTGCTACTAGACTGGAATAATAGGTCACATCCTTTCACTGTTGAAATAGTTAAACGTAAACGCGACTTCTACTTCAACAATTTCTTTTTTTCGCACTTCTCACATGTGGAATTTCCTTCTGTTGTCTTGCCTCCCTGATGACTACAATCTTCAAAAATTTTAATTCAACGTCAATCGCCATCTTATATCTTCCATTTGCATCTTTTATCTTTTCCTCATTCCCCACTATACTCGGTTTTTCTCTCGCCTTCACTCTCTGTAATCTCCTCCACTGCGCCTTGCTTGTGGCAAAATGATTAAAAAACAAAACTCGTTTGCATGTGAAAGCTTTCTGTGGCTGAGACCTGTAGAGTACGCCCGGTTTTACGATGAGGTCTGCCCTTCAAGAAGTGTAAAACATTCAACACTTACCGGAAGTTACATTTTTCTTTATTTAGACTCTCGAATGAACATGCAGGTAGACAGTCACGTATCTTAAAACATGTGGGTCTATGAAATAAAACGTTTAAAAACATGTGGGTCTATGAAATATAACGTTTAAAAACATGTGGGTCTATGAAATATAACGTTTAAAAACATGTGGGTCTACGAAATACAACGTTTAAAAACATGTGGGTCTATGAAATATAGCGTTTAAAAACATGTGGGTCTATAAAATATAACGATTAAAAACATGTGGGTCTATGAAATATAACGTTTAAAAAAATGTGGGTTTACGAAATATAACGTTTAAAAACACGTGGGTCTATGAAACATAGCGTTTAAAAACATGTGGTTCTATGAAATATAACGTTTAAAAACATGTGGATCTTTGAAATATAACGTTTAAAAACATGTGGGTCTATGAAATATAACGTTTAAAAACATGTGGGTTTACGAAATATAACGTTTAAAAACATGTGGGTCTATGAAATATAACTTTTAAAAACGTGTGTGTCTATGAAATATAACGTTTAAAAACATGTGTGTCTAAGAAATATAACGTTTAAAAACATGTGGGTCTATGAAATATAACGTTTAAAAACATGTGGGTCTATGAAATATAACGTTTAAAAACATGTGGGTCTATGAAATATAGAGTTTAAAAACACGTGGGTCTATGAAATATAACGTTTAAAACATGTGGTTCTATGAAATATAACGTTTAAAAACATGTGGGTCTATGAAATATAAGGTTTAAAAACATGTGGGTCTAAGAAATATAACGTTTAAAAATATGTGGGTCTACGAAATATAACTTTTAAAAACATGTGGGTCTATAAAATATAACGTTTAAAAACATGTGGGTCTATGAAATATAACGTTTCAAAACATGTGGGTCTATGAAATATAACTTTTAAAAACATGTGGGTCTATGAAATATAACGTTTAAAAACATGTGGGTCTATGAAATATAACGTTTAAAAACATGTGGGTCTATGAAATATAACTTTTAAAAACATGTAGGTCTATGAAATATAAAGTTTAAAAACATGTGGGTCTATGAAATATAACGTTTAAAACATGTGGGTCTATAAAATATAACGTTTAAAAAGATGCGTGTCTATGAAATATAACGTTTAAAAACATGCGGGTCTACGAAATATAACTTTTAAAAACATGTGGGTCTATGAAATATAACGTTTAAAACATGTGGGTCTATGAAATATAACATTTAAAAACATGTGGGTCTACGAAATATAACGTTTAAAAACATGTGGGTCTACGAAATATAACGTTTAAAAACATGTGGGTCTATGAAATATAGCGTTTAAAAACATGTGGGTCTATGAAATATAACGTTTAAAACATGTGGGTCTATAAAATATAACGTTTAAATTAAAGAATTAATATAGAATTATAAATAAAATCCATTAAATACTTAGAAATTATTTGAAAATTATCAAAAATATTTATAACAATAATATATAACAAAATAATTAGAAATTATATATTTTAGCTCATTAGAAATTATATATATATATATATATATATATATATATATATATATATATAGTACTATTTATTATATATGATATAATTTATATATGACATAATTTATTATATATGATACTAGCAAGAGAGCCCGGCGTTGCCCGGGTATGTAACACTAAGAGATATATCAAGTATCGACCAGCATAAAGACTGAAAAATAAAATTGACAAAGATTATTGTTTAAGGTTGACGGACACGCATGTCTTAATTAGGGTTTGTTTTTTGTTTGTTTTTTTGTTTTTTTTACGAATTGGTCAAACCCAAACTCAAACAAAAACATTGTTTTCAATCGTTATGAGTCTACCGATTGAATAGAATTTTATTATGAACAATTGTCTTGTAAATGGAATTTTTAAAGCATTCTGAATGTAAAAATAAAGAAAAACGTGTGCAAGACAATAAGAAACACTACCTGCCCCCCAAAAAGTGAAGTTTTGTTGAAATCGGTTGAAAAATGTAGGAAATCCGATCCCATATATAAACGAACACACACACACAAACAACCTGGGTTTTATAATAAATATAACTCGATATGAGTTGTCCACCTTTCATTCTGACGACAGAATCGTGTTTTATCGTGTTTTCAAATAGATTTCGTGCAAAAACAATTGTGCTTTTCCAATTTTTGGCGGTCAGAACCACCGCAAGGTAATTTTACGCAGTCCTGTGAAGTTTTGTTGAAATCAGTTAAAAAATGTGGGAAATCCGATCCAATATATAAACGTACAGACACACACACACACACACACACAATCTGCGTTTTATAATAAGTAAGATTTAAGCGCATAATCTGCTGTGATCAATTTTTTCCCCAAGACCAATACACTCAAAGCCTCTGTTACGATGACTTGAGACATACATACACACACATACATACATACATACATACATACATACAGAAAGAGCACCATGACCTTGTGTAATGGTTAGCTAGCTTGTCTCGCTACAGCAATTACGACTGAGTAGTGAATTCGATCCACACTGGGTGTCCCATACTTTCGGTCTTGTGACATATCTAAGTTACACTTCGAAAATCAACATACATACAGAAAGAAAGAAAATCTTTTGGACAAGACTAGTACAATCAAACCCTCGGTTACGATGACTTGTGACTTCGTGCTAGCACAGCTATCGACGGTCTCCAGGGGTACCGTATATCCAATTTCACTAACAAGGCTTGAGTCAACCCGTGATATGGTTTTCGGCCACTTTACAAAGGTGCCACACGCTGAGATCGCCCCTTCCAAACCGATATCTTCAGTAAGTCTCCTTCATGACAAATCGACCATGGTGAGATTCGAACCCGGGTCTCATGGTCAGAAAACGAAAGTGCCCAAATGTGACGTAGTACATACATACATACATACATACATAAAGAAAGTATTTTTGAACAAGACCAGTACACTCAAACCTTCGGTAGCGATATCTTGTGCTTTCGTTCAAAGATGGCTACCTACCTACGTACCTACCTATATACATACACGAAGAAAGAAAGAAAGAAAGAAAGAAAGAAAGAAAGAAAGAAAGAAAGAAAGAAAGAAAACTACAGGGGTGGAAAGAGAGTAAGAAAGAAAGAAGGTACGAGGATAAGAAATGAAAAAATAAATGAGAAGAAAGAAAGAAAGAAAGAAAGAAAGAAAGAAAGAAAGAAAGAAAGAAAGAAAGAAAGAAAAGGTAAACTAAAGGGTGGAAAGAGCGAAAGAAAAAAAAGATACGCCGATAAGAAATGAAAATAGAAAGAAAGAAGATATGCAGATAAGAAATGAGAAAGAAAGAAAGAAAGAAAGAAAGAAAGAAAGAAAGAAAGAAAGAAAGAAAGAAAGAGGAAAACTACAGGGGTGGAAAGAGAGTAAGAAAGAAGATACGAGAATAAGAAATGAAAAAATAAATGAGGAGAAAGAAAGAAAGAAAGAAAGAAAGAAAGAAAGAAAGAAAGAAAGAAAGAAAAGGAAAACTAAAGGGTGGAAAGAGCGAAAGAAAAAAAGATGCGCCGATAAGAAATGAAAAAAGAAAGAAAGAAGATATGCAGATAAGAAATGAAAAATAAAGGAGTAGAAAGAAAGAAAGAAAGAAAGAAAGAAAGAAAGAAAGAAAGAAAGAAAGAAAGAGGAAAACTACAGGGGTGGAAAGAGAGTAAGGAAGAAAGAAGGTACGAGGATAAGAAATGAAAAAATAAATGAGAAGAAAGAAAGAAAGAAAGAAAGAAAGAAAGAAAGAAAGAAAGAAAGAAAGAAAGAAAACGAAGCAAAAAAGATAAGTGGTTTTGAAATATGTAATGTAAAATAATGTAATAGAATGACGGCAAATAAGAGACTAGGGAAGAGAGAATGAATCAAATTCGAAGAGAGAAATAGAAAGTTGATGAAGACAAAAAACAAAGGGAATTGGAATTGAAAAAAAAAAAAAAGGAGAAAAGAAAAACAACCGAACAGGAGAGATAATTATTAATCAAGGTCACAAGCATCATTTTCATCAAACAACCATGCCAAGATGGCCGGCTTCAATTGCCGCTTCGTTCCGCTCAGTCTCCTTTCATTCAGGTCGTTTGGTTCTTTGAAACGCCGTTTACTGGACCGCACACAAAAGGCTTCAACTCGGACGTTCACCTACCAGACAAGCAAAGGTCAACGCCTTTATTGTCTACTTTTTCTTGTTTCCGGAAATGTTTTTCAATCAACCTGTAATGACCGCCGTTCCCTTATTCGCTGAGATAATGTCGCCATCTTAGGTCGCCATTTTGTCTCGTGTTTTCGTTCCCCCGCCTCCAGCTGGCTGAACAAAGCGATGTTCATGAAATGTTCACTTAGTGACATAAAAAGAAAACCAGGCATTCTTATAATTTATGCGTTTGGATACTAAATATAATTCTTCTAATATATAATGTTCAAATTTTGTATGTATGTCTGCATAAAACTCTAGATATTAATTCAACATATAGCAATTTACTAAGAGTAGCTTAGATGTGGCACAAGGCGTAAAATATGCAGCATCCAGTCAGGATCGAACTCACTACTCTGTCGTAACTGACCTAGTGAGAAAAGTTTGCTAACCATTACACGAAGTCCAGGTGCTAAATTAATTAAAAATGCAATGTTTTGTTGTCTGCCCATTCATGTGGGTCTGCGCAAATATTGCGTAAACATTTTGAAATTTATTATTATTATTATTATTATTATTATTATTATTATTATTATTATTATTATTATTATTATTATTATTATTATCATTATTATTTCCTTGTGTTTCTGTTGCATATACATTTCCTTCCGAGTTACAACCAGAGACCTAAAATTAGGAATGGCTTCATGACATTTTCACTGATCATTTTTTTTTTTTATAAATTTAATACATTTACGCCCTACTTGTGTGTACAATTTTTTGTATTTTTTAAGGCATGAGCCAACAGGAATATCTTCATTTAAATTTTTCAAATCAATCTGAAAGTTTCAACTACAACTGGAATTATCACATCAATAATTCAAGTTCTATTTGGAGCCCTCGGGTTGATTGGAAAAGGTTTGTTGAAGATATTTCTGGTACATCTGGCCATTACAGTTGTAAAATGATGAGACCTTGCCGCAAATCTAGCACTACGCTTAAATTCATAAACTTTAAGTATCACGTTTATTATTATTATTTTTATTTTCTTTGCTTTCTGGCGTTTACACATTTCTTTCCGGGTCCCACCCAGGGACCTAAGGTTAGAAATGGCATCATGACCCTTTTCACTGACAAAAAAAAAAAAAAAAAGTTACATAGATAGAGCCCTTCGTAAAGTGTGGGCTGTACTTGTCAGAACAATTTTTTGTATCTCCTTGAGGCATGGGCTTCCAGGAATCCCTGCAATTAGTCTACTGCAGTCTTTTCCAACCAGTCCTAGGGCTCCAACTACAACAGGGATTGTTGATGTTCCCATATGCCACATTTTCGAGACCTCTATTTCAAGGTCCTTGTATTTTGACAGCTTTTTGAAGATCTTCAAAGATACATTGCAGTCAGCAGGGACTGCCATATCAATAAGGAGGCACCGTTTTTGTTTGTGGTCTTTAATAACAATATCTGGTCGGTTGGCCTTGATTGTTCTGTCAGTGTGAATTGTGTAGTCCCATAGAATTGTAACAGGTCCTATCTCCGTAACTGGGTCTGGGTGGTGTTGGTACCAGTTTCTTTCAGTTTCCTTCCCGTAGAAGTTGCAGATTTTCCAGTGCAGATATTGGCCCACTCTGTCATGTCGGGTTTTATATTCAGTGGGTGCCAACATCGTGCAACCTGATACAAGATGATCAATCGTTTCTGGATATTTATCACAGAATCTGCATTTTGGGCTGACACAATATTTTAGTATATGTGCTTGATAATTCCTAGTTAGCAAGCATTGGTCTTGCGCAGCAAGGATAAAACCTTCAGTTTCCGCTTTCAACCCTGCACTGCGTAGCCACTGATGGGTACGGGTTTTGTCTACATCAGCTTGGTTGATACGAGCAGAGTATTGGCCATGAAGCGGTTTATCTTGCCATCGCTTCTGTATCTGGTCGGTTGCATTCGTCTTTGCTGTCTTTTTCAAGTATTTTGCAGTTTCAGCCGGTGTATTGTGCTGTAGTTGCATCTCTACGCCCATTTGAAGCTCCAGTTTGAATTTGTTGGCTTCTTTCATTACGGAGTAAAGACGCTTACTACTTTCAAGTTCCTTGACGCATACCATCATCCAGTCTTCTGTAGTTTCCAAGTATTTTTGGAGGCCAATTGTTGTAGTTTTGTAGGACAGTTCTAGTTGAACTAATCCTCTGCCTCCTTCGGATCTGGGCACATACAGACGATCAACATCAGCTTTGGGATGATGCATGCGATAGCAAGTGAGAAGCTTTCTCGTTTTGGCGTCCATTCGCTTAATTTCAGCTATGGTCCAGTTAAGGACATTAAAGCTGTAATGCACCACTGGGACAGCCAATGTGTTTATAGCTGATATTCTATTTTTTGAGTTTAGTTCAGTATTTAGTATCAGACGTACACGCCTGTAGTACTCTTTTCTTATTTTTTCTTTCATTTGGGGGTGTTGTATGCCATCTCCTTCGCTAATTCCTAGGTACTTATAAGCTTCTTCATGCTCCAATTCCCTAATCTTTGTGACAAAATCTAAATCTATTGAGGGTGTTTCTGTAATTCTACCTTTCTTGAATGTTATTTTTGCACATTTATCTAATCCGAAGTCCATACCTATGTCGTCACTAAAGTATTTTACAATATTGAGGAGGCCTTTCAACTCATTGTCGTCTTTGGCAAAGAGTTTGAGATCATCCATGTATAGTAGGTGATTGAAAATGTTCTTATTTATTTTGTAACCATAGCTACTGTTGTTCAGTTCATGTGTAAGAGGGGTTAAGGATAAACAAAACAGAAGGGGTGACAGAGAGTCTCCTTGAAAAATTCCACGTCGGATATTCAGACGGTTGGATATAGCAGTGCCCCCGGTGTGCCTAAGGTATAGTTTTGTGTTCCACATCCCCATGCTGTGCTTAAGAAAGTTTAATACCACAGGGGAGACTTTGTACATTTCCAAAGCCTTAAGGATCCAAGAATGTGGAACACTATCAAAGGCTTTACGATAATCAATCCACGCTGCACTGAGATTTCTGCGTCGTCTCCTGCAATTTTCCAGGATCATTTTATTTATCAGAAGTTGATCTTTGCAGCCATATGAACCTCTACTGCATCCCTTCTGTTCCAGCGGGAGAATGCTGTTTGTTTCGAAGAAGGAGTAAGTACGGTTCGTCAGTACAGACGTGATCAACTTATACGTTGTGGAAAGACATGTTATCGGTCTATAATTTTTCGGGTCGTCTGTTTCAGTTGTTTTTGGTATGAGGTATGTAATACCTTCAGTAACCCATTCCGGGATTTTATTGGGGTTATTTACAAGCGTTGATAATGTTTTTGCAAGTATGCCATGGATAGATGAGAGATGATACAGCCAGAAATTGGGCACCTTGTCATTTCCTGGGGATTTCCATTTTTGGGATTTCGTTAGTGCTTGCCTAACATCATCTGTGGATATATTTACCCATTCTTGCAGAGGTGTATCCAGCAGTCGTTCTTCTTCACGCCGTATCCATTCTGCATTTGGGTTACATTCCTTTGGGTTGCTCCAAATATTTTCCCAAAATGTCTGTACATTATCAATCGATGGTGGCGTTTCGACATGTATAGGCGTTTTTCCAATTTCCCTGTAAAATTTCTTAAGATCTGTTCGGAATGTTTTATTTTGGCGATAGAATCTACAACGTTTCTCGTATCGTCTTGTTCTCTGTGCTTTTAGCTGAAGTTTCTGTTTCAGCATTTCCTTGATCGATGGAATATCAATTAGGGATTTAATGCTTATTATTATTATTATTATTATTATTATTATTATTATTATTATTCCCATTAAGCTCTCGCGTCTTAGTGGCTTTATTGCCTAGCTTCGGATGAAATGATTAAAAAAAATAAAAGAAAATATTAACAAAAAGATTTATTCATATTTGCGCGCACACACGCATATATATGATCAAATAAATGTCGATGTCCAATGGGAAATGTACATGTGTGTGTGGGGGGTGTATTTAATCTTTAATTTTTTATTAGTTTTAACTAGATTAATTGATAGAAGCTTATTTTAATATTACTTAGAATTATATATAGACAATCTGGTATATATTTAGAGATTCTTGATAAAATTCAATGAAAAATCTGTAATGTTGTTGTTACTGACCTGGCATCTCGGCTTTAGTCACTTTTTCAACGCTGTAATGAAGCTTCTTTGTTCCTTTTCTATAAATACTTTCATGGTAATTGTTCTCATGGACTTTCATCTATGGTACCTAAATTCCTTTTTGTTTATTACCTGATAATAAACAAAAGAAATCTGTGGAGGGCCATGATCGTTTTAGTTCTAAAGGCAGAAGGAAAACTGAATTCCAAACCATAGAGAAGACAACAGGATGACACTCCACTCTCTTTCCCAAGATGACATGGCAATTCACAGATAATAAAGAAAAGGAATCTCTGGAGGGCCATGATCGTTTTAATTCTAAAGGCAGAAGGAAAACTGAATTCCAAACCATAGAGAAGACAACAGGATGACACTCCACTCTCTTTCCCAAGATGGCATGGCAATTCACAGATAATAAAGAAAAGGAATCTGTGGAGGGCCATGATCGTTTTAATTCTAAAGGCAGAAGGAAAACTGAATTCCAAACCATAGAGAAGACAACAGGATGACACTCCACTCTCTTTCCCAAGATGGCATGGCAATTCACAGATAATAAAGAAAAGGAATCTGTGGAGGGCCATGATCGTTTTAATTCTAAAGGCAGAAGGAAAACTGAATTCCAAACCATAGAGAAGACAACAGGATGACACACCACTCTCTTTCCCAAGATGGCATGGCAATTCACAGACAATAAAGAAAAGGAATCTGTGGAGGGCCATGATCGTTTTAATTCTAAAGGCAGAAGGAAAACTGAATTCCAAACCATAGAGAA
Source organism: Acanthosepion lycidas (assembly GCA_963932145.1). Taxonomy (NCBI): domain Eukaryota; kingdom Metazoa; phylum Mollusca; class Cephalopoda; order Sepiida; family Sepiidae; genus Acanthosepion; species Acanthosepion lycidas. Next base: position 37,258,200 of record OZ010614.1, on the reverse strand, counting down.
GACAACAGGATGACACTTCACTCTCTTTCCCAAGCTGGCATGGCAATTCACAGATAATAAAGAAAAGGAATCTGTGGAGGGCCATGATCGCGTAGATCATAAAGAGAGAATGAAAACTGAATTCCAAATCGTGGAAAAGACAACAAGAAACCACGCCACTATCCTTCCCAAGAATCTATGGTAATTCAGCAATAAGAAAAAGAAAAGGAATCTGTAGAGGGTAATTATTACCGATATTCTTATGGGAAATTATTTTTTATGATTGCTATAGCATGGCACAAGGCCAAAAGTGGAGGTTAACCATAGAAGCTCGAACTCATTACAGTAGCAAAAATGCGATATTATCTTTCTAACCATTGGGACAAGTATAGAATAACTATCTGCACAAAAGACTGCCATGTGTGTGTGTGTGTGTGTGTGCGTGTGTGCGCGCGTGCGTGCGTAAAGGAGAGAGGACGAAACAGAAAACCAAAATCCTTTTTCCCATCCTGTCACTCCCACACATTCTCCACGCCCGCAAAACAATTCCTGGTATACCTTCAAATAGAACCGAACCCTAATTGGACCTTTCCTTTGCACCACACCTCAAACCAACCCCTAGCTTTTATTCCAGACATCTCTCTTTATTCAGCCAGCCATCTTCACTCCAACCCCCATCCAAAGAAAAACGACCTCCCTTCGCAACCGTTTATTCCTTCTGTTTCCGCTTGGTGGTCTCCTTCCTCGTTTTTGAATGCAAACGAGACTCGTGAGAAGGATCCAATCAAAGTGTCGGCTTCCACATATTCATTCATTCATTCATTCATTTTCCTTTGTCACTCTCTTTCGTTCCATCAATCTCTTACTATTAAATTAGTGTTCGGAAAGTATTAGGTTGGTGCAAAAATAATGACGTAATAATGTCGTTTTTTGACGTTAAAAAATACATTCAAAAAACGACATTATTACGTCATTATTTTTGCACCAACCTAATAATTGCGAATGTCAACGTTATCAATTATGTCTCAACTAACCAAGGTAGATTCAGCAGGAAGCAGCATGTACCATTAATTTATCAACTCTTCTATCCAGTATCTCTCTATATTTCTGAGATGAGGTTTTGTAAATACACTATTTCTTCATCTTTATTGCAACATTCACGACGTTTCGGCCGTTGTACGCACCGCCCTTCTTCAGATGATTTACGTTGGGATTTCAAACCGAACCCTTTATTTAGTCCAAAACCCCGTCGAACCGAAATTCCAACGTATATCACCTGAAGAAAGTCAGGGCGTACAACAGTCGAAACGTCATGAATATGGCAATAAAAATGAGGGCAATAGCCTTGTATCCAGCTATCGTTTATCGTACATTTCAGAGTTTAACTCAAATGGAGAATCACATTAAAAAAAACAAAAAAAAAACAATACATTCACCATTTGATTACTATACGAATTCGGGAAGGGTATGGTGGATAGCGACTTCATATTGGATTGAGGAATCGGAGAGTCGAGTTGGAATTCCAGTTACATTCACTTACGTTGGGAAAGTTATGAATCCAAATGTTCTCCCCCAGCTATGGGTAAATAGTAGGACATAGTGGGTCCTATAGTTGGTTGGCAACCTGTCAAGAAGGAAAACTCTGAATTCAAACCAACCTGGAGACTCTCCCTCAGGTATAGGTTAAATAGCAGGAGAGATTGGTAACCAGTCAACCACAAAATGAAACTGCAACCTACTTACTGTTTACTCAGTCATGAATCGTATAAGACATGATTGTCCAAGCGTGTATCACGTCTGACACTTAAATAACTGAATACTGTTACCGAAGGAATTAAAATCATTTCTGCAGTGTATAACAATGCTTGTACATGTTACGTCTTCTTCTACGTCTCGTGTCCCATTCAGACCGTTGACGATTATGGCTCTCCACAATTTCACGTCCTTCTAGGCTCTTAATAAATCTTCTCTTTTTGTCATCTCTTCTAAACATTGATCTGCCATCCATTTACTCAAGTTAGCTAAGTGGGTTATGCGTTGTTTTCCTTCTTGCCTTCAATGTGTCCTGTGAGTGTCAAATTTTCGAAGCCCTCTCTCCCCATTATGTTCCCTAGAAATTTCAACTATCTCTTCTGATGTTAAGCATAAACGTCTTTTTTTATTTCATTTTCTCTAAAACTTCGTCATTGATCAAGTGTTCGGTCTATGTTATTCTCAACATTCTTTTGTGGAACATTTCTATTGCTTCAAGTCTCTACTTCATCTGTCCAGCATTCATTGTCATATCGGAGGACTGATATTACGCAAAAGTTCGGTACTTTTTTTTTTGTTTCTGTTTCTTCTTCATCTATGAAGAAATTATCCAGCATTCACTGCCGTATAAGACTGATATTATGTAACAGTTCAATACACTTTTATTTGTTTCCATTACTTCAAGTCTCTTCTTCATCTGTGAAGAGATTGTCCATCATTCACTGCCATATAAGGAGGACTGATATTACGTAACAGTTCAGTACTCTTTTCTTTGTTTCTCTTGCTTCAAGGCTATTCTTCATTTGTGAGGAGATTGTTCAGCATTCACTGCCATATAGGAGGACTAATATTACGTAACAGTTCAGTACTCTTTTCTTTGTTTCTGTTGCTTCAAGTCTCTTCTTCATTTATGAGGAGATTGTCCAGCATTCACTGCCATATAGGAGGACTGATATTACGTAACAGTTCAGTACTCTTTTCTTTGTTTCTGTTGCTTCAAGTCTCTTCTTCATTTGTGAGGAGATTGTCCAGCATTCACTGCCATATAAGAGGACTGATATTACGTAACAGTTCGGTAGTCTTTTCTTTGTTTCTCTTGCTTCAAGTCTCTTCTTCATCTGTGAAGAGATTGTTCAGCATTCACTGCCATATAGAAGGACTGATATTACGTAACAGTTCAGTATGCTTTTCTTTGTTTCTGTTGCTTCAAGTCTCTTCTTCATCTGTGAAGAGATTGTTCAGCATTCACTGCCATATAGGAGGAATGATATTACGTAACATTTCGGTACTCTTTTCTTTGTTTCTCTTGCTTCAAGTCTCTTCTTCATTTGTGAAGAGATTGTCAAGCATTTACTGCCATCTAGGAGAAATGATATTACGTAATAGTTCAGTACTCTTTTCTTTGTTTCTGCTGCTTCAAGACTTCTTCATCTAACTTTACAGGCTACTGCTGGTGACTTAAAAACTCCGCCTTTGTTTCCTGGTGGGGCGCAGGGAGTGTATCGTAGTCCAGGAGAGTTTCTTAAGGGTAGATAACTTTCGTTCACAAGAGAGTTCCTCGAGGACTGTCTATCGTTACTATTACATTATCCTTTATTTCTATTTTGTTATAAATCCAGACGCTGGGGAGGTTTTACTAATCTCGAAGACCTACGATGTACTGGACAGTCAGCTTTAGTTAGTGAAGAGGTTGGCGCGTCAAGCTTACTGGGATGAACGTCTTCATTTTCAGTTTTAGATTCAATGCAATCAGTTCTTTCTATCAGCGCTGAAGAGACCTCAAAGGGTTCCTTTATTACACAAGTGTTTTCTGTCTCTGATACTGGGAGGGTGCTAAGTCCCTTAATGATACCGTTGATTCTCGTCCATCTTGGTATTTAACAGTAGCTTCTTAAACTTTTTTCCATTCACGACAAGATTTTTGATGACACCAGATATTAACCAAATACACTAAAAATACATCAGTTGTCACTGTACTTGTATCAACGGCGCCTCAAAGGCCACAAAAGAGACTTGTACTTTGAATAAACGTATGTTCTGAACAAAAGTAGATATCTTGTGAACAAATGTCCTTATATCTAAATAGATAAACGACAAATTATGTCCGTTTGTTTGAAACCCCCTCTAACTCAGGCCACACTTCCTGTACATAGATATATCTTTTTGGAATCAGGATGACCCCGGGATTGAAAATCTGCCCATCATCTGGTACTTGATCGTCGAGCATTGGGATTTGTGTCCGGATGAGAAGGGAAAAAGTTTAAAATTAAAATTTTAAAATAAATGAAAAAATTAGTAATTTTAAAAGATTTTAATTTATATTGAGTTGTATAGTAGCACAAAAACTTTATGAATTAAAAATTTTTGTTTTAAATTTAGTTTAAAATGTCTCTAGGATTTTGTGAATTGAGGAAATCAGTTTTATTTCCTCGAAATGTCACGGAATCAGATTTAAAGTGAGATGTTTCGTGACGTGAGGTTTTGAAGTTCCACGGAGTTTGTGATTTGGAGAATTCAGTTTTCGGCCTGAATTGGAATTTCGGCCCAAATCGGACGTTGGGCCCAAAATGGTCTTTTGGCCGGAATTGGGCTTCTAGCCCGAATCAACGTTAAAGTTTTTCAAGGTTTTCAAAGGTTTTCAAGTTCCATCAAATGAAGTGATGAATTCAAAGTTATTTCTTTAAAATTATCATTGCTGTTTTATATGCTGGACCGGAGGTACCTTTAGTTTTAGACTGGAGGCCCAATTAGCCCTCCACAGGAGTTACACCCGGGCCAGGACCAAAAATCGCCCAGCACCGCAACTGTTGGTTGCGATGGCATTGGTATTGCTATCCTTCCCCCATCATCGTGCAATGTGAGGGACATGGCCTCGGGAAGCTGTTTCCCCCTTGCTGGGCACCTCAATATTTTTTTCAGTTGCGCTCTGTACATAGACAGAAACACAGCAGAGTAGTGCTCTGCCCGAAAACAGAGCCGCAACTGAGATATGTTAACAGTACGTGTATTGCATCGCCCCCCGGTAGGGTTGGTCTTGGTGTGACGGTCTCCATTCGATTATAATAATAACGTTGCCTTCTTCTCTCACAGCCGGTGATCGCTACTTGTTTTTGGTTCAGAGATAAAAGAGGACAACAAAGGGAATTTTAATCTTAACTAGTTTATTAAACACGTCGACGTGTACATTTATAACTAGCCAGTGGGATTGCTATTCCACCTCACTGGTGAAGCCGCTTCAAGACACGAACGGAAAACACGTCTACATTCTTCGACATGTAAGACTCTACTCTCTGAAAAAAATTTTCTCTATCATTTCCACGCTAGTTCAGCCAATCAAAATCGACTCTCTTTATGTTGTCTTGGATATGACCCTTAAGCTCAAACTGCGTAAGTCAGAGCAGAAATACATTTCTCTAAAAAAATAATAGTCTGCTAAACTATTATTTAACACGAGCAGGACAAGTACTTACAGCGTCGAATAATAGTCAGGTTTTAAATAAACGTATTGATGTTTTCAGTAATGTTGCATACAGTTTGAATATGATTGGAATAACAGTTCTGATATATGCTATGTCCCTTCAGGACGATGATGATTATGGCGCTCCACAATCTCCTATCATTTGTAGCTATCAGTAAATTTTGTCTTTTGTCTCCATAAACCCCGATTTGCCAGCCATTTACGTTAGGTAGGTTATCCTTTGTTTTCCCCTGTTCCTCTTGAATATATCCTGTGAGTGTTACATTTCCCAAGCCCTCTTTTCTCATTATGCGTCTTACAAATTTCAATTGTCTTTTTCTGATGTTAAGTATAGAGTGATCGCATAATTTGGACGGATTTTAAATTTGAATTAAGTTTAAGCGTCTAACGATTTTTTTTTCTTTTTCTTTCAGATTTAACAACATAAGTCTTTGGCAATTTCAACCTTGGAAAGATTAACAATCAAACAACGAGTTAAAATTATCGAAGCCTATTACGAAAATGGACGTTCAAACAGAAATTGAATGAGAAGATCCCAGGTCGCATCATCTCTCGAAACAGCAAAGTCAATTGGCCACCACGATCGTGTGACTTGACGCCTTTAGATTTCTTCCTTTTGGGGTCATCTCAAAAGTAAGGTCTATGCCAACAAGCCAACAACAATTCAACAGCTGAAGGATGAGATAATAAGGCATATTGGTGAGATCGAGGAGCAACTATGCGCAGAGACGCCATCAAAGATTTTGACCATCGAATGGAGGTGTGTCGCCGGCGCCTTGGCGGACATTTGGGCGATATTATTTTTACACATAATTGTCATGACTTAAATAACATGATCCAATAGTGAAATAAATAAATTTTCACCAATAACACTGATTTATTTACTGGTGACTTTGATCCGTTTTAATGAAACACCCTTTATAAGTGTCCGTTTTGTTTCCATTTTCTCTAAAACTTCATACTTAATCTAATAAGTTATCTAAAATGCTAAATAGAAGTAAATATAGTAATATATAATAAATTAATTGATTTAAAATATGGCTTTTCCGCTACACAGTTCTAAGCATGTTTCAAAAATGGAAAGTCCGAATTTAATTTTGTAATTAAATTAAAGACATTAGTTCCATTTCATCCTCAAACGAATTTTGGAGTAACTTTTACAATTACTGGGTTTTAAAGACACAGCTAAAATCATAATTCACGTTTCCAAGGTTACAGATAAATTCACTTCCACTAGAAAAGGGTGTTTGCGTGTTCATTATGTCTGTGTTTTGATGGATCCATTATTAGTTACGTTTTCGTAGGAGGTAGGGATGTATTCTTCAATGAAATCTGACATTAAATAAAGTTCCATGTTTTAAGTAACGGTCCTTGTTTTGAATAAGGTTTTATAACTTTGAATAAAAGTATTTAATTCTAAGTCAAGTAACGACTGTAGGCGAAGTGAGTTCATATTTCGACCAAGTTCTTTTCCTCTTATTGCATTTGAAAAAAGTCACGAATCCATCATCATCGTCTGAATTCTTCTTCTTCTATACCCCGCGTTCCTTCAGAACACAGATGATCATGGCTCTGCGCAATTTCCTGTCCTTTGTAGCTCTTAGTAAATTTTATCCTTTTGTTATCTTTCCCAAACATTGTTGGGCCATTCGTTTAATACGAGGGTCCTTCAAAAAGTTCTAAGCCTCACCAAAAAAAAGAGGCACAGATGAAAATTTTTGCTGCGGCAACACACTACCAACTCTAAGCACTTTTTGTGTTGTATTTTTTCAATCTCTCCTACTAACTGTTCTTCCAACCATTTACACAATATTGTTTTTGTTATTCCGTGTCGCGTGCCTTCAGTACGTTGAAGATCATGGCTTTCCAAGATTTCCTGTCCTTTGTAGCTTTTAGTAAATTTAACATTTTTATTATCTCTCCTAATCCCTGTTCTGCCAAACATTTACACAAGTTCGTACTTCTTTTTCTATATCTATGTACCACCTTTGAGGACATGGGCGATCATGACTCTCCACAACTCCCTATCCTTTCTAGCTCTTAATAATGTTTCTATTTTCACTATAACTCCGAATCACTGTTCTGTCAACCATTTACACAAGTTCGTTCTTCTTCTTCCTCTATGTGACACCTTTGAGGATATGGGCGATCATGGCTCTCCACAAGTCCCTATCCTTTCTAGCTCTTAATGATGCTTCTATTTTCACTAAAACTCCGAATCCCTGTTCTGTCAACGATTTACACAAATTCGTTCTTCTTTTTCTTCCTCTATGTGACACCTTGAGGACATGGGTGATCATGACTCTCCACAACTCACTATCATTTCTAGCTCTTAATAATGTTTGTCTTTTCACTATCTCTTCTAATCCCTGTTCTGTCAACCATTTACACAAGTTGGTTCTTCTTCTTCTTCCTCTATGTGCCACCTTGAGTACATGGGTGATCATGACTCTCCACAATTCCCTATCCTTTCTAGCTCTTAATAATGTTTGTCTTTTTGCTATCTCTCCTAATCCCTGTTCTGTCAACCATTTACACAAGTTCGTTCTTCTTCTTCCTCTATGTGCCACCTTTGAGGACATGGGCGATCATGACTCTCCACAACTCCCTATCCTTTCTAGCTCTTAATAATGTTTGTCTTTTCACTATCTCTCCTAATCCCTGTTCTGTCAACCATTTACACAAGTTCGTTCTTCTTCTTCTTCTTCCTCTATGTGCCACCTTTGAGGACATGGGCGATCATGACTCTCCACAACTCCCTATCCTTTCTAGCTCTTAATAATGTTTGTCTTTTCACTATCTCTCCTAATCCCTGTTCTGTCAACCATTTACACAAGTTCGTTCTTCTTCTTCCTCTATGTGCCACCTTGAGGACATGGGAGATCATGACTCTCCACAACTCCCTATCCTTTCTAGCTCTTAATAATGTTTGTCTTTTTGCTATCTCTCCTAATCCCTGTTCAGTCAACCATTTACACAAGTTCGTTCTTCTTCTTCTTCCTCTATGTGCCACCTTTGACGACATGGGCGATCATGACTCTCCACAACTCCCTATCCTTTCTAGCTCTTAATAATGTTTGTTTTTTCACTATCTCTCCTAATCCCTGTTCTGTCAACCATTTACACAAGTTCGTTCTACTTCTTCTTCTTCCTCTATGTGCCACCTTTGAGGACATGGGCGATCATGACTCTCCACAACTCCCTATCCTTTCTAGCTCTTAATAATGTTTGTCTTTTCACTATCTCTCCTAATCCCTGTTCTGTCAACAATTTACACAAGTTCGTTCTTCTTCTTCTTCCTCTATGTGCCACCTTTCAGGACATGGGCGATCATGACTCTCCACAACTCCCTATCCTTTCTAGCTCTTAATAATGTTTGCCTTTTCACTATCTCTCCTAATCCCTGTTCTGTCAAACATTTACACAAGTTCATTCTTCTTCTTCTTCCTCTATGTGCCACCTTTCAGGACATGGGCGATCATGACTCTCCACAACTCCCTATCCTTTCTAGCTCTTAATAATGTTTGTCTTTTTGCTATCTCTCCTAATCCCTGTTCTGTCAACCATTTACACAAGTTCGTTCTTCTTCTTCCTCTATGTGCCACCTTTGAGGACATGGGCGATCATGACTCTCCAAAACTCCCTATCCTTTCTAGCTCTTAATAATGTTTGTCTTTTTGCTATCTCTCCTAATCCCTGTTCTGTCAACCATTTACACAAGTTCGTTCTTCTTCTTCTTCCTCTATGTGCCACCTTTGAGGAAATGGGCGATCATGACTCTCCACAACTCCCTATCCTTTCTAGCTCTTAATAATGTTTGTCTTTTCACTATCTCTCCTAATCCCTGTTCTGTCAACCATTTACACAAGTTCGTTCTTCTTCTTCTTCCTCTATGTGCCACCTTTGAGGACATGGGTGATCATGACTCTCCACAACCCCCTATCCTTTCTAGCTCTTAATAATGTTTGTCTTTTCACTATCTCTCCAAATCCCTGTTCTGTCAACCATTTACACAAGTTCGTTCTTCTTCTTCTTCCTCTATGTGCCACCTTGAGGACATGGGAGATCATGACTCTCCACAACTCCCTATCCTTTCTAGCTCTTAATAAGGTTTGTCTTTTCACTATCTCTCCTAATCCCTGTTCTGTCAACCATTTACACAAGTTCGTTCTTCTTCTTCTTTCTCTATGTGCCACCTTGAGGACATGGGCGATCATGGCTCTCCACAACTCCCTATCCTTTCTAGCTCTTAATAATGTTTGTCTTTTCACTATCTCTCCTAATCCCTGTTCTGTCAACCATTTACACAAGTTCGTTTTTCTTCTTCTTCTTCCTATATGTGCCACCTTTGAGGACATGGGCGATCATGACTCTCCACAACTCCCTATCCTTTCTAGCTCTTAATAATGTTTGTCTTTTCACTATCTCTCCTAATCCCTGTTCTGTCAACCATTTACACAAGTTAGTTCTTCTTCTTCCTCTATGTGCCACCTTTGAAGACATGGGCGATCATGACTCTCCACAACTCCCTATCCATTCTAGCTCTTAATAATGTTTGTCTTTTCACTATCTCTCCTAATCCCTGTTCTGTCAACCATTTACACAAGTTCGTTCTTCTTCTTCTTCCTCTATGTGCCACCTTTGAGGACATGGGCGATCATGACTCTCCACAACTCCCTATCCTTTCTAGCTCTTAATAATGTTTGTCTTTTTGCTATCTCTCCTAATCCCTGTTCTGTCAACCATTTACACAAGTTCGTTCTTCTTCTTCTTCTTCCTCTATGTGCCACCTTTGAGGACATGGGTGATCATGACTCTCCACAACTCCCTATCCTTTCTAGCTCTTAATAATGTTTGTCTTTTCACTATCTCTCCTAATCCCTGTTCTGTCAACAATTTACACAAGTTCGTTCTTCTTCTTCTTCCTCTATGTGCCACCTTTGAGGACATGGGCGATCATGACTCTCCACAACTCCCTATCCTTTCTAGCTCTTAATAATGTTTGTCTTTTCACTATCTCTCCTAATCCCTGTTCTGTCAACCATTTACACAAGTTCGTTCTTCTTCTTCTTCCTCTATGTGCCACCTTTGAGGACATGGGCGATCATGACTCTCCACAACTCCCTATCCTTTCTAGCTCTTAATAATGTTTGTCTTTTCACTATCTCTCCTAATCCCTGTTCTGTCAACCATTTACACAAGTTCGTTCTTCTTCTTCTTCCTCTATGTGCCACCTTTGAGGACATGGGCGATCATGACTCTCCACAACTCCCTATCCTTTCTAGCTCTTAATAATGTTTGCCTTTTCACTATCTCTCCTAATCCCTGTTCTGTCAACCATTTACACAAGTTCGTTCTATTTCTTCTTCCTCTATGTGCCACCTTTGAGGACATGGGCGATCATGACTCTCCACAACTCCCTATCCTTTCTAGCTCTTAATAATGTTTGTCTTTTCACTATCTCTCCTAATCCCTGTTCTGTCAACCATTTACACAAGTTCGTTCTTCTTCTTCTTCCTCCATGTGCCACCTTGAGGACATGGGAGATCATGACTCTCCACAACTCCCTATCCTTTCTAGCTCTTAATAATGTTTGTCTTTTTGCTATCTCTCCTAATCCCTGTTCTGTCAACCATTTACACAAGTTCGTTCTTCTTCTTCTTCCTCTATGTGCCACCTTTGAGGACATGGGCGATCATGACTCTCCACAACTCCCTATCCTTTCTAGCTCTTAATAATGTTTGTCTTTTCACTATCTCTCCTAATCCCTGTTCTGTCAACCATTTACACAAGTTCGTTCTTCTTCTTCTTTCTCTATGTGCCACCTTGAGGACATGGGCGATCATGGCTCTCCACAACTCCCTATCCTTTCTAGCTCTTAATAATGTTTGTCTTTTCACTACCTCTCCTAATCCCTGTTCTGTCAACCATTTACACAAGTTCGTTCTTCTTCTTCTTCTTCCTCTATGTGCCACCTTTGAGGACATGGGCGATCATGACTCTCCACAACTCCCTATCCTTTCTAGCTCTTAATAATGTGTGTCTTTTCACTATCTCTCCTAATCCCTGTTCTGTCAACGATTTACACAAGTTCGTTCTTCTTCTTCTTCCTCTATGTGCCACCTTGAGGACATGGGAGATCATGACTCTCCACAACTCCCTATCCTTTCTAGCTCTTAATAATGTTTGTCTTTTTGCTATCTCTCCTAATCCCTGTTCTGTCAACCATTTACACAAGTTCGTTCTTCTTCTTCTTCCTCTATGTGCCACCTTTGAGGACATGGGCGATCATGACTCTCCACAACTCCCTATCCTTTCTAGCTCTTAATAATGTTTGTCTTTTCACTATCTCTCCTAATCCCTGTTGTGTCAACAATTTACACAAGTTCGTTCTTCTTCTTCTTCCTCTATGTGCCACCTTTGAGGACATGGGCGATCATGACTCTCCACAACCCCCTATCCTTTCTAGCTCTTAATAATGTTTGTCTTTTCACTATCTCTCCTAATCCCTGTTCTGTCAACCATTTACACAAGTTCGTTCTTCTTCGTCTTCCTCTATGTGCCACCTTGAGGGCATGGGAAATCATGACTCTCCACAACTTCCTATCCTTTCTAGCTCTTAATAATGTTTGTCTTTTCACTATCTCTCCTAATCCCTATTCTGTCAACGATTTACACAAGTTCGTTCTTCTTCTTCTTCCTCTATGTGCCACCTTGAGGACATGGGAGATCATGACTCTCCACAACTCCCTATCCTTTCTAGCTCTTAATAATGTTTGTCTTTTTGGTATCTCTCCTAATCACTGTTCTGTCAACCATTTACACAAGTTCGTTCTTCTTCTTCTTCCTCTATGTGCCACCTTGAGGACATGGGTGATCATGACTCTCCACAACTCCCTATCCTTTCTAGCTCTTAATAAAGTTTGTCTTTTTGCTATCTCTCCTAATCCCTGTTCTGTCAACCATTTACACAAGTTCGTTCTTCTTCTTCTTCCTCTATGTGCCACCTTTGAGGACATGGGCGATCATGACTCTCCACAACTCCCTATCCTTTCTAGCTCTTAATAATGTTTGTCTTTTCACTATCTCTCCTAATCCCTGTTCTGTCAACCATTTACACAAGTTCGTTCTTCTTCTTCTTCCTCTATGTGCCACCTTTGAGGACATGGGCGATCATGACTCTCCACAACTCCCTATCCTTTCTAGCTCTTAATAATGTTTGCCTTTTCACTATCTCTCCTAATCCCTGTTCTGTCAACCATTTACACAAGTTCATTCTATTTCTTCTTCCTCTATGTGCCACCTTTGAGGACATGGGCGATCATGACTCTCCACAACCCCCTATCCTTTCTAGCTCTTAATACTGTTTGTCTTTTTGGTATCTCTCCTAATCCCTGTTCTGTCAACCATTTACACAAGTTCGTTCTTCTTCTTCTTCCTCTATGTGCCACCTTGAGGACATGGGAGATCATGACTCTCCACAACTCCCTATCCTTTCTAGCTCTTAATAATGTTTGTCTTTTCACTATATCTCCTAATCCCTGTTCTGTCAACCATTTACACAAGTTCGTTCTTCTTCTTCTTTCTCTATGTGCCACCTTGAGGACATGGGCGATCATGGCTCTCCATAACTCCCTATCCTTTCTAGCTCTTAATAATGTTTGTCTTTTCACTATCTCTCCTAATCCCTGTTCTGTCAACCATTTACACAAGTTCGTTCTTCTTCTTCTTCTTCCTCTATGTGCCACCTTTGAGGACATGGGCGATCATGACTCTCCACAACTCCCTATCCTTTCTAGCTCTTAATAATGTTTGTCTTTTCACTATCTCTCCTAATCCCTGTTCTGTCAACGATTTACACAAGTTCGTTCTTCTTCTTCTTCCTCTATGTGCCACCTTGAGGACATGGGAGATCATGACTCTCCACAACTCCCTATCCTTTCTAGCTCTTAATAATGTTTGTCTTTTTGTTATCTCTCCTAATCCCTGTTCTGTCAACCTTTTACACAAGTTAGTTCTTCTTCTTCTTCCTCTATGTGCCACCTTTGAGGACATGGGCGATCATGACTCTCCACAACTCCCTATCCTTTCTAGCTCTTAATAATGTTTGTCTTTTCACTATCTCTCCTAATCCCTGTTCTGTCAACCATTTACACAAGTTAGTTCTTCTTCTTCCTCTATGTGCCACCTTTGAAGACATGGGCGATCATGACTCTCCACAACTCCCTATCCATTCTAGCTCTTAATAATGTTTGTCTTTTCACTATCTCTCCTAATCCCTGTTCTGTCAACCATTTACACAAGTTCGTTCTTCTTCTTCTTCCTCTATGTGCCACCTTTGAGGACATGGGCGATCATGACTCTCCACAACTCCCTATCCTTTCTAGCTCTTAATAATGTTTGTCTTTTTGCTATCTCTCCTAATCCCTGTTCTGTCAACCATTTACACAAGTTCGTTCTTCTTCTTCTTCTTCCTCTATGTGCCACCTTTGAGGACATGGGTGATCATGACTCTCCACAACTCCCTATCCTTTCTAGCTCTTAATAATGTTTGTCTTTTCACTATCTCTCCTAATCCCTGTTCTGTCAACAATTTACACAAGTTCGTTCTTCTTCTTCTTCCTCTATGTGCCACCTTTGAGGACATGGGCGATCATGACTCTCCACAACTCCCTATCCTTTCTAGCTCTTAATAATGTTTGTCTTTTCACTATCTCTCCTAATCCCTGTTCTGTCAACCATTTACACAAGTTCGTTCTTCTTCTTCTTCCTCTATGTGCCACCTTTGAGGACATGGGCGATCATGACTCTCCACAACTCCCTATCCTTTCTAGCTCTTAATAATGTTTGTCTTTTCACTATCTCTCCTAATCCCTGTTCTGTCAACCATTTACACAAGTTCGTTCTTCTTCTTCTTCCTCTATGTGCCACCTTTGAGGACATGGGCGATCATGACTCTCCACAACTCCCTATCCTTTCTAGCTCTTAATAATGTTTGCCTTTTCACTATCTCTCCTAATCCCTGTTCTGTCAACCATTTACACAAGTTCGTTCTATTTCTTCTTCCTCTATGTGCCACCTTTGAGGACATGGGCGATCATGACTCTCCACAACTCCCTATCCTTTCTAGCTCTTAATAATGTTTGTCTTTTCACTATCTCTCCTAATCCCTGTTCTGTCAACCATTTACACAAGTTCGTTCTTCTTCTTCTTCCTCCATGTGCCACCTTGAGGACATGGGAGATCATGACTCTCCACAACTCCCTATCCTTTCTAGCTCTTAATAATGTTTGTCTTTTTGCTATCTCTCCTAATCCCTGTTCTGTCAACCATTTACACAAGTTCGTTCTTCTTCTTCTTCCTCTATGTGCCACCTTTGAGGACATGGGCGATCATGACTCTCCACAACTCCCTATCCTTTCTAGCTCTTAATAATGTTTGTCTTTTCACTATCTCTCCTAATCCCTGTTCTGTCAACCATTTACACAAGTTCGTTCTTCTTCTTCTTTCTCTATGTGCCACCTTGAGGACATGGGCGATCATGGCTCTCCACAACTCCCTATCCTTTCTAGCTCTTAATAATGTTTGTCTTTTCACTACCTCTCCTAATCCCTGTTCTGTCAACCATTTACACAAGTTCGTTCTTCTTCTTCTTCTTCCTCTATGTGCCACCTTTGAGGACATGGGCGATCATGACTCTCCACAACTCCCTATCCTTTCTAGCTCTTAATAATGTGTGTCTTTTCACTATCTCTCCTAATCCCTGTTCTGTCAACGATTTACACAAGTTCGTTCTTCTTCTTCTTCCTCTATGTGCCACCTTGAGGACATGGGAGATCATGACTCTCCACAACTCCCTATCCTTTCTAGCTCTTAATAATGTTTGTCTTTTTGCTATCTCTCCTAATCCCTGTTCTGTCAACCATTTACACAAGTTCGTTCTTCTTCTTCTTCCTCTATGTGCCACCTTTGAGGACATGGGCGATCATGACTCTCCACAACTCCCTATCCTTTCTAGCTCTTAATAATGTTTGTCTTTTCACTATCTCTCCTAATCCCTGTTGTGTCAACAATTTACACAAGTTCGTTCTTCTTCTTCTTCCTCTATGTGCCACCTTTGAGGACATGGGCGATCATGACTCTCCACAACCCCCTATCCTTTCTAGCTCTTAATAATGTTTGTCTTTTCACTATCTCTCCTAATCCCTGTTCTGTCAACCATTTACACAAGTTCGTTCTTCTTCGTCTTCCTCTATGTGCCACCTTGAGGGCATGGGAAATCATGACTCTCCACAACTTCCTATCCTTTCTAGCTCTTAATAATGTTTGTCTTTTCACTATCTCTCCTAATCCCTATTCTGTCAACGATTTACACAAGTTCGTTCTTCTTCTTCTTCCTCTATGTGCCACCTTGAGGACATGGGAGATCATGACTCTCCACAACTCCCTATCCTTTCTAGCTCTTAATAATGTTTGTCTTTTTGGTATCTCTCCTAATCACTGTTCTGTCAACCATTTACACAAGTTCGTTCTTCTTCTTCTTCCTCTATGTGCCACCTTGAGGACATGGGTGATCATGACTCTCCACAACTCCCTATCCTTTCTAGCTCTTAATAAAGTTTGTCTTTTTGCTATCTCTCCTAATCCCTGTTCTGTCAACCATTTACACAAGTTCGTTCTTCTTCTTCTTCCTCTATGTGCCACCTTTGAGGACATGGGCGATCATGACTCTCCACAACTCCCTATCCTTTCTAGCTCTTAATAATGTTTGTCTTTTCACTATCTCTCCTAATCCCTGTTCTGTCAACCATTTACACAAGTTCGTTCTTCTTCTTCTTCCTCTATGTGCCACCTTTGAGGACATGGGCGATCATGACTCTCCACAACTCCCTATCCTTTCTAGCTCTTAATAATGTTTGCCTTTTCACTATCTCTCCTAATCCCTGTTCTGTCAACCATTTACACAAGTTCATTCTATTTCTTCTTCCTCTATGTGCCACCTTTGAGGACATGGGCGATCATGACTCTCCACAACCCCCTATCCTTTCTAGCTCTTAATACTGTTTGTCTTTTTGGTATCTCTCCTAATCCCTGTTCTGTCAACCATTTACACAAGTTCGTTCTTCTTCTTCTTCCTCTATGTGCCACCTTGAGGACATGGGACATCATGACTCTCCACAACTCCCTATCCTTTCTAGCTCTTAATAATGTTTGTCTTTTCACTATATCTCCTAATCCCTGTTCTGTCAACCATTTACACAAGTTCGTTCTTCTTCTTCTTTCTCTATGTGCCACCTTGAGGACATGGGCGATCATGGCTCTCCATAACTCCCTATCCTTTCTAGCTCTTAATAATGTTTGTCTTTTCACTATCTCTCCTAATCCCTGTTCTGTCAACCATTTACACAAGTTCGTTCTTCTTCTTCTTCTTCCTCTATGTGCCACCTTTGAGGACATGGGCGATCATGACTCTCCACAACTCCCTATCCTTTCTAGCTCTTAATAATGTTTGTCTTTTCACTATCTCTCCTAATCCCTGTTCTGTCAACGATTTACACAAGTTCGTTCTTCTTCTTCTTCCTCTATGTGCCACCTTGAGGACATGGGAGATCATGACTCTCCACAACTCCCTATCCTTTCTAGCTCTTAATAATGTTTGTCTTTTTGTTATCTCTCCTAATCCCTGTTCTGTCAACCTTTTACACAAGTTAGTTCTTCTTCTTCTTCCTCTATGTGCCACCTTTGAGGACATGGGCGATCATGACTCTCCACAACTCCCTATCCTTTCTAGCTCTTAATAATGTTTGTCTTTTCACTATCTCTCCTAATCCCTGTTCTGTCAACCATTTACACAAGTTCGTTCTTCTTCTTCTTCCTCTATCTGCCACCTTTGAGGACATGGGCGATCATGACTCTCCACAACTCCCTATCCTTTCTAGCTCTTAATAATGTTTGACTTTTCACTATCTCTCCTAATCCCTGTTCTGTCAACAATTTACACAAGTTCGTTCTTCTTCTTCTTCCTCTATGTGCCACCTTTGAGGACATGGGCGATCATGACTCTCCACAACCCCCTATCCTTTCTAGCTCTTAATAATGTTTGTCTTTTCACTATCTCTCCTAATCCCTGTTCTGTCAACCATTTACACAAGTTCGTTCTTCTTCTTCTTCCTCTATGTGCCACCTTGAGGGCATGGGAGATCATGACTCTCCACAACTCCCTATCCTTTCTAGCTCTTAATAATGTTTGTCTTTTCACTATCTCTCCTAATCCCTATTCTGTCAACGATTTACACAAGTTCGTTCTTCTTCTTCTTCTTCCTCTATGTGCCACCTTGAGGACATGGGAGATCATGACTCTCCACAACTCCCTATCCTTTCTAGCTCTTAATAATGTTTGTCTTTTTGGTATCTCTCCTAATCCCTGTTCCTTCAACCATTTACACAAGTTCGTTCTTCTTCTTCCTCCTCTATGTGCCACCTTGAGGACATGGGTGATCATGACTCTCCACAACTCCCTATCCTTTCTAGCTCTTAATAATGTTTGTCTTTTTGGTATCTCTCCTAATCCCTGTTCTGTCAACCATTTACACAAGTTCGTTCTTCTTCTTCTTCCTCTATGTGCCACCTTTGAGGACATGGGCGATCATGACTCTCCACAACTCCCTATCCTTTCTAGCTCTTAATAATGTTTGTCTTTTCACTATCTCTCCTAATCCCTGTTCTGTCAACCATTTACACAAGTTCGTTCTTCTTCTTCTTCCTCTATGTGCCACCTTGAGGACATGGGAGATCATGACTCTCCACAACTCCCTATCCTTTCTAGCTCTTAATAAGGTTTGTCTTTTCACTATCTCTCCTAATCCCTGTTCTGTCAACCATTTACACAAGTTCGTTCTTCTTCTTCTTTCTCTATGTGCCACCTTGAGGACATGGGCGATCATGGCTCTCCACAACTCCCTATCCTTTCTAGCTCTTAATAATGTTTGTCTTTTCACTATCTCTCCTAATCCCTGTTCTGTCAACCATTTACACAAGTTCGTTTTTCTTCTTCTTCTTCCTCTATGTGCCACCTTTGAGGACATGGGCGATCATGACTCTCCACAACTCCCTATCCTTTCTAGCTCTTAATAATGTTTGTCTTTTCACTATCTCTCCTAATCCCTGTTCTGTCAACCATTTACACAAGTTCGTTCTTCTTCTTCTTCCTCTATGTGCCACCTTTGAAGACATGGGCGATCATGACTCTCCACAACTCCCTATCCTTTCTAGCTCTTAATAATGTTTGTCTTTTCACTATCTCTCCTAATCCCTGTTCTGTCAACCATTTACACAAGTTCGTTCTTCTTCTTCTTCCTCTATGTGCCACCTTTGAGGACATGGGCGATCATGACTCTCCACAACTCCCTATCCTTTCTAGCTCTTAATAATGTTTGTCTTTTTGCTATCTCTCCTAATCCCTGTTCTGTCAACCATTTACACAAGTTCGTTCTTCTTCTTCTTCTTCCTCTATGTGCCACCTTTGAGGACATGGGTGATCATGACTCTCCACAACTCCCTATCCTTTCTAGCTCTTAATAATGTTTGTCTTTTCACTATCTCTCCTAATCCCTGTTCTGTCAACAATTTACACAAGTTCGTTCTTCTTCTTCTTCCTCTATGTGCCACCTTTGAGGACATGGGCGATCATGACTCTCCACAACTCCCTATCCTTTCTAGCTCTTAATAATGTTTGTCTTTTCACTATCTCTCCTAATCCCTGTTCTGTCAACCATTTACACAAGTTCGTTCTATTTCTTCTTCCTCTATGTGCCACCTTTGAGGACATGGGCGATCATGACTCTCCACAACTCCCTATCCTTTCTAGCTCTTAATAATGTTTGTCTTTTCACTATCTCTCCTAATCCCTGTTCTGTCAACCATTTACACAAGTTCGTTCTTCTTCTTCTTCCTCCATGTGCCACCTTGAGGACATGGGAGATCATGACTCTCCACAACTCCCTATCCTTTCTAGCTCTTAATAATGTTTGTCTTTTTGCTATCTCTCCTAATCCCTGTTCTGTCAACCATTTACACAAGTTCGTTCTTCTTCTTCTTCCTCTATGTGCCACCTTTGAGGACATGGGCGATCATGACTCTCCACAACTCCCTATCCTTTCTAGCTCTTAATAATGTTTGTCTTTTCACTATCTCTCCTAATCCCTGTTCTGTCAACCATTTACACAAGTTCGTTCTTCTTCTTCTTTCTCTATGTGCCACCTTGAGGACATGGGCGATCATGGCTCTCCACAACTCCCTATCCTTTCTAGCTCTTAATAATGTTTGTCTTTTCACTACCTCTTCTAATCCCTGTTCTGTCAACCATTTACACAAGTTCGTTCTTCTTCTTCTTCTTCCTCTATGTGCCACCTTTGAGGACATGGGCGATCATGACTCTCCACAACTCCCTATCCTTTCTAGCTCTTAATAATGTTTGTCTTTTCACTATCTCTCCTAATCCCTGTTCTGTCAACGATTTACACAAGTTCGTTCTTCTTCTTCTTCCTCTATGTGCCACCTTGAGGACATGGGAGATCATGACTCTCCACAACTCCCTATCCTTTCTAGCTCTTAATAATGTTTGTCTTTTTGCTATCTCTCCTAATCCCTGTTCTGTCAACCATTTACACAAGTTCGTTCTTCTTCTTCTTCCTCTATGTGCCACCTTTGAGGACATGGGCGATCATGACTCTCCACAACTCCCTATCCTTTCTAGCTCTTAATAATGTTTGTCTTTTCACTATCTCTCCTAATCCCTGTTGTGTCAACAATTTACACAAGTTCGTTCTTCTTCTTCTTCCTCTATGTGCCACCTTTGAGGACATGGGCGATCATGACTCTCCACAACCCCCTATCCTTTCTAGCTCTTAATAATGTTTGTCTTTTCACTATCTCTCCTAATCCCTGTTCTGTCAACCATTTACACAAGTTCGTTCTTCTTCGTCTTCCTCTATGTGCCACCTTGAGGGCATGGGAAATCATGACTCTCCACAACTTCCTATCCTTTCTAGCTCTTAATAATGTTTGTCTTTTCACTATCTCTCCTAATCCCTATTCTGTCAACGATTTACACAAGTTCGTTCTTCTTCTTCTTCCTCTATGTGCCACCTTGAGGACATGGGAGATCATGACTCTCCACAACTCCCTATCCTTTCTAGCTCTTAATAATGTTTGTCTTTTTGGTATCTCTCCTAATCACTGTTCTGTCAACCATTTACACAAGTTCGTTCTTCTTCTTCTTCCTCTATGTGCCACCTTGAGGACATGGGTGATCATGACTCTCCACAACTCCCTATCCTTTCTAGCTCTTAATAAAGTTTGTCTTTTTGCTATCTCTCCTAATCCCTGTTCTGTCAACCATTTACACAAGTTCGTTCTTCTTCTTCTTCCTCTATGTGCCACCTTTGAGGACATGGGCGATCATGACTCTCCACAACTCCCTATCCTTTCTAGCTCTTAATAATGTTTGTCTTTTCACTATCTCTCCTAATCCCTGTTCTGTCAACCATTTACACAAGTTCGTTCTTCTTCTTCTTCCTCTATGTGCCACCTTTGAGGACATGGGCGATCATGACTCTCCACAACTCCCTATCCTTTCTAGCTCTTAATAATGTTTGCCTTTTCACTATCTCTCCTAATCCCTGTTCTGTCAACCATTTACACAAGTTCATTCTATTTCTTCTTCCTCTATGTGCCACCTTTGAGGACATGGGCGATCATGACTCTCCACAACCCCCTATCCTTTCTAGCTCTTAATACTGTTTGTCTTTTTGGTATCTCTCCTAATCCCTGTTCTGTCAACCATTTACACAAGTTCGTTCTTCTTCTTCTTCCTCTATGTGCCACCTTGAGGACATGGGAGATCATGACTCTCCACAACTCCCTATCCTTTCTAGCTCTTAATAATGTTTGTCTTTTCACTATATCTCCTAATCCCTGTTCTGTCAACCATTTACACAAGTTCGTTCTTCTTCTTCTTTCTCTATGTGCCACCTTGAGGACATGGGCGATCATGGCTCTCCACAACTCCCTATCCTTTCTAGCTCTTAATAATGTTTGTCTTTTCACTATCTCTCCTAATCCCTGTTCTGTCAACCATTTACACAAGTTCGTTCTTCTTCTTCTTCTTCCTCTATGTGCCACCTTTGAGGACATGGGCGATCATGACTCTCCACAACTCCCTATCCTTTCTAGCTCTTAATAATGTTTGTCTTTTCACTATCTCTCCTAATCCCTGTTCTGTCAACGATTTACACAAGTTCGTTCTTCTTCTTCTTCCTCTATGTGCCACCTTGAGGACATGGGAGATCATGACTCTCCACAACTCCCTATCCTTTCTAGCTCTTAATAATGTTTGTCTTTTTGTTATCTCTCCTAATCCCTGTTCTGTCAACCTTTTACACAAGTTAGTTCTTCTTCTTCTTCCTCTATGTGCCACCTTTGAGGACATGGGCGATCATGACTCTCCACAACTCCCTATCCTTTCTAGCTCTTAATAATGTTTGTCTTTTCACTATCTCTCCTAATCCCTGTTCTGTCAACCATTTACACAAGTTCGTTCTTCTTCTTCTTCCTCTATCTGCCACCTTTGAGGACATGGGCGATCATGACTCTCCACAACTCCCTATCCTTTCTAGCTCTTAATAATGTTTGACTTTTCACTATCTCTCCTAATCCCTGTTCTGTCAACAATTTACACAAGTTCGTTCTTCTTCTTCTTCCTCTATGTGCCACCTTTGAGGACATGGGCGATCATGACTCTCCACAACCCCCTATCCTTTCTAGCTCTTAATAATGTTTGTCTTTTCACTATCTCTCCTAATCCCTGTTCTGTCAACCATTTACACAAGTTCGTTCTTCTTCTTCTTCCTCTATGTGCCACCTTGAGGGCATGGGAGATCATGACTCTCCACAACTCCCTATCCTTTCTAGCTCTTAATAATGTTTGTCTTTTCACTATCTCTCCTAATCCCTGTTCTGTCAACCATTTACACAAGTTCGTTCTTCTTCTTCTTCCTCTATGTGCACCCTTTGAGGACATGGGCGATCATGACTCTCCACAACTCCCTATCCTTTCTAGCTCTTAATAATGTTTGTCTTTTCACTATCTCTCCTAATCCCTGTTCTGTCAACCATTTACACAAGTTCGTTCTTGTTCTTCTTCCTCTATGTGCCACCTTTGAGGACATGGGCGATCATGACTCTCCACAACCCCCTATCCTTTCTAGCTCTTAATAATGTTTGTCTTTTTGCTATCTCACCTAATCCCTGTTCTGTCAAACATTTACACAAGTTCGTTCTTCTTCTTCTTCCTCTATGTGCCACCTTTGAGGACATGGGCGATCATGACTCTCCACAACTCCCTATCCTTTCTAGCTCTTAATAATGTTTGTCTTTTCACTATCTCTCCTAATCCCTGTTCTGTCAACCATTTACACAAGTTCGTTCTTCTTCTTCTTCCTCTATGTGCACCCTTTGAGGACATGGGCGATCATGACTCTCCACAACTCCCTATCCTTTCTAGCTCTTAATAATGTTTGCCTTTTCACTATCTCACCTAATCCCTGTTCTGTCAACCATTTACACAAGTTCGTTCTTCTTCTTCTTCCTCTATGTGCCACCTTTGAGGACATGGGCGATCATGACTCTCCACAACCCCCTATCCTTTCTAGCTCTTAATAATGTTTGTCTTTTCACTATCTCTCCTAATCCCTGTTCTGTCAACCATTTACACAAGTTCGTTCTTCTTCTTCTTCCTCTATGTGCCACCTTGAGGGCATGGGAAATCATGACTCTCCACAACTCCCTATCCTTTCTAGCTCTTAATAATGTTTGTCTTTTCACTATCTCTCCTAATCCCTATTCTGTCAACGATTTACACAAGTTCGTTCTTCTTCTTCTTCCTCTATGTGCCACCTTGAGGACATGGGAGATCATGACTCTCCACAACTCCCTATCCTTTCTAGCTCTTAATAATGTTTGTCTTTTTGGTATCTCTCCTAATCACTGTTCTGTCAACCATTTACACAAGTTCGTTCTTCTTCTTCTTCCTCTATGTGCCACCTTGAGGACATGGGTGATCATGACTCTCCACAACTCCCTATCCTTTCTAGCTCTTAATAATGTTTGTCTTTTTGCTATCTCTCCTAATCCCTGTTCTGTCAACCATTTACACAAGTTCGTTCTTCTTCTTCTTCCTCTATGTGCCACCTTTGAGGACATGGGCGATCATGACTCTCCACAACTCCCTATCCTTTCTAGCTCTTAATAATGTTTGTCTTTTCACTATCTCTCCTAATCCCTGTTCTGTCAACCATTTACACAAGTTCGTTCTTCTTCTTCTTCCTCTATGTGCCACCTTTGAGGACATGGGCGATCATGACTCTCCACAACTCCCTATCCTTTCTAGCTCTTAATAATGTTTGCCTTTTCACTATCTCTCCTAATCCCTGTTCTGTCAACCATTTACACAAGTTCGTTCTTCTTCTTCTTCCTCTATGTGCCACCTTTGAGGACATGGGCGATCATGACTCTCCACAACCCCCTATCCTTTCTAGCTCTTAATAATGTTTGTCTTTTCACTATCTCTCCTAATCCCTGTTCTGTCAACCATTTACACAAGTTCGTTCTTCTTCTTCTTCCTCTATGTGCCACCTTGAGGGCATGGGAAATCATGACTCTCCACAACTCCCTATCCTTTCTAGCTCTTAATAATGTTTGTCTTTTCACTATCTCTCCTAATCCCTATTCTGTCAACGATTTACACAAGTTCGTTCTTCTTCTTCTTCCTCTATGTGCCACCTTGAGGACATGGGAGATCATGACTCTCCACAACTCCCTATCCTTTCTAGCTCTTAATAATGTTTGTCTTTTCACTATCTCTCCTAATCACTGTTCTGTCAACCATTTACACAAGTTCGTTCTTCTTCTTCTTCCTCTATGTGCCACCTTGAGGACATGGGTGATCATGACTCTCCACAACTCCCTATCCTTTCTAGCTCTTAATAATGTTTGTCTTTTTGCTATCTCTCCTAATCCCTGTTCTGTCAACCATTTACACAAGTTCGTTCTTCTTCTTCTTCCTCTATGTGCCACCTTTGAGGACATGGGCGATCATGACTCTCCACAACTCCCTATCCTTTCTAGCTCTTAATAATGTTTGTCTTTTCACTATCTCTCCTAATCCCTGTTCTGTCAACCATTTACACAAGTTCGTTCTTCTTCTTCTTCCTCTATGTGCCACCTTTGAGGACATGGGCGATCATGACTCTCCACAACTCCCTATCCTTTCTAGCTCTTAATAATGTTTGCCTTTTCACTATCTCTCCTAATCCCTGTTCTGTCAACCATTTACACAAGTTCGTTCTATTTCTTCTTCCTCTATGTGCCACCTTTGAGGACATGGGCGATCATGACTCTCCACAACCCCCTATCCTTTCTATCTCTTAATACTGTAGGTCTTTTTGGTATCTCTCCTAATCCCTGTTCTGTCAACCATTTACACAAGTTCGTTCTTCTTCTTCTTCCTCTATGTGCCACCTTGAGGACATGGGAGATCATGACTCTCCACAACTCCCTATCCTTTCTAGCTCTTAATAATGTTTGTCTTTTCACTATCTCTCCTAATCCCTGTTCTGTGAACCATTTACACAAGTTCGTTCTTCTTCTTCTTTCTCTATGTGCCACCTTGAGGACATGGCCGATCATGACTCTCCACAACTCCCTATCCTTTCTAGCTCTTAATAATGTTTGTCTTTTCACTATCTCTCCTAATCCCTGTTCTGTCAACGATTTACACAAGTTCGTTCTTCTTCTTCTTCCTCTATGTGCCACCTTGAGGACATGGGAGATCATGACTCTCCACAACTCCCTATCCTTTCTAGCTCTTAATAATGTTTGTCTTTTTGCTATCTCTCCTAATCCCTGTTCTGTCAACCATTTACACAAGTTAGTTCTTCTTCTTCTTCCTCTATGTGCCACCTTTGAAGACATGGGCGATCATGACTCTCCACAACTCCCTATCCTTTCTAGCTCTTAATAATGTTTGTCTTTTCACTATCTCTCCTAATCCCTGTTCTGTCAACCATTTACACAAGTTCGTTCTTCTTCTTCTTCCTCTATGTGCCACCTTTGAGGACATGGGCGATCATGACTCTCCACAACTCCCTATCCTTTCTAGCTCTTAATAATGTTTGTCTTTTTCCTATCTCTCCTAATCCCTGTTCTGTCAACCATTTACACAAGTTCGTTCTTCTTCTTCTTCTTCCTCTATCTGCCACCTTTGAGGACATGGGCGATCATGACTCTCCACAACCCCCTATCCTTTCTAGCTCTTAATAATGTTTGTCTTTTCACTATCTCTCCTAATCCCTGTTCTGTCAACCATTTACACAAGTTCGTTCTTCTTCTTCTTCCTCTATGTGCCACCTTGAGGGCATGGGAGATCATGACTCTCCACAACTCCCTATCCTTTCTAGCTCTTAATAATGTTTGTCTTTTCACTATCTCTCCTAATCCCTATTCTGTCAACGATTTACACAAGTTCGTTCTTCTTCTTCTTCCTCTATGTGCCACCTTGAGGACATGGGAGATCATGACTCTCCACAACTCCCTATCCTTTCTAGCTCTTAATAATGTTTGTCTTTTTGGTATCTCTCCTAATCCCTGTTCCTTCAACCATTTACACAAGTTCGTTCTTCTTCTTCCTCCTCTATGTGCCACCTTGAGGACATGGGTGATCATGACTCTCCACAACTCCCTATCCTTTCTAGCTCTTAATAATGTTTGTCTTTTTGCTATCTCTCCTAATCCCTGTTCTGTCAACCATTTACACAAGTTCGTTCTTCTTCTTCTTCCTCTATGTGCCACCTTTGAGGACATGGGCGATCATGACTCTCCACAACTCCCTATCCTTTCTAGCTCTTAATAATGTTTGTCTTTTCACTATCTCTCCTAATCCCTGTTCTGTCAACCATTTACACAAGTTCGTTCTTCTTCTTCTTCCTCTATGTGCACCCTTTGAGGACATGGGCGATCATGACTCTCCACAACTCCCTATCCTTTCTAGCTCTTAATAATGTTTGTCTTTTCACTATCTCTCCTAATCCCTGTTCTGCCAACCATTTACACAAGTTCGTTCTTCTTCTTCTTCCTCTATGTGCCACCTTTGAGGACATGGGCGATCATGACTCTCCACAACTCCCTATCCTTTCTAGCTCTTAATAATGTTTGTCTTTTCACTATCTCTCCTAATCCCTGTTCTGTCAACCATTTACACAAGTTCGTTCTTCTTCTTCTTCCTCCATGTGCCACCTTGAGGACATGGGAGATCATGACTCTCCACAACTCCCTATCCTTTCTAGCTCTTAATAATGTTTGTCTTTTTGCTATCTCTCCTAATCCCTGTTCTGACACCATTTACACAAGTTCGTTCTTCTTCTTCTTCCTCTATGTGCCACGTTTGAGGACATGGGCGATCATGACTCTCCACAACTCCCTATCCTTTCTAGCTCTTAATAATGTTTGCCTTTTCACTATCTCTCCTAATCCCTGTTCTGTCAACCATTTACACAAGTTCGTTCTTCTTCTTCCTCTATGTGCCACCTTTCAGGACATGGGCGATCATGACTCTCCACAACTCCCTATCCTTTCTAGCTTTTAATAATGTTTGTCTTTTTGCTATCTCTCCTAATCCCTGTTCTGTCAACCATTTACACAAGTTCGTTCTTCTTCTTCCTCTATGTGCCACCTTTGAGGACATGGGCGATCATGACTCTCCAAAACTCCCTATCCTTTCTAGCTCTTAATAATGTTTGTCTTTTCACTATCTCTCCTAATCCCTGTTCTGTCAACCATTTACACAAGTTCGTTCTTCTTCTTCTTCCTCTATGTGCCACCTTGAGGACATGGGTGATCATGACTCTCCACAACTCCCTATCCTTTCTAGCTCTTAATAATGTTTGTCTTTTTGCTATCTCTCCTAATCCCTGTTCTGTCAACCATTTACACAAGTTCGTTCTTCTTCTTCTTCCTCTATGTGCCACCTTTGAGGACATGGG
This sequence comes from Acanthosepion lycidas, assembly GCA_963932145.1. Classification (NCBI taxonomy): domain Eukaryota; kingdom Metazoa; phylum Mollusca; class Cephalopoda; order Sepiida; family Sepiidae; genus Acanthosepion; species Acanthosepion lycidas. Next base: position 37,230,894 of record OZ010614.1, on the reverse strand, counting down.
CGATCATGACTCTCCACAACTCCCTATCCTTTCTAGCTAAGAATAATGTTTGTCTTTTCACTATCTCTCCTAATCCCTGTTCTGTCAACCATTTACACAAGTTCGTTCTTCTTCTTCTTCCCCTATGTGCCACATTTGAGGACATGGGCGATCATGACTCTCCACAACTCCCTATCCTTTCTAGCTCTTAATAATGTTTGTCTTTTTGGTATGTCTCCTAATCCCTGTTCTGTCAACCATTTACACAAGTTCGTTCTTCTTCTTCTTTCTCTATGTGCCACCTTGAGGACATGGGCGATCATGGCTCTCCACAACTCCCTATCCTTTCTAGCTCTTAATAATGTTTGTCTTTTCACTATCTCTCATAATCCCTGTTCTGTCAACCATTTACACAAGTTCGTTCTTCTTCTTCTTCTTCCTCTATGTGCCACCTTTGAGGACATGGGCGATCATGACTCTCCACAACTCCCTATCCTTTCTAGCTCTTAATAATGTTTGTCTTTTCACTATCTCTCCTAATCCCTGTTCTGTCAACCATTTACACAAGTTCGTTCTTCTTCTTCTTCCTCTATGTGCCACCTTGAGGACATGGGAGATCATGACTCTCCACAACTCCCTATCCTTTCTGGCTCTTAATAATGTTTGTCTTTTTGCTATCTCTCCTAATCCCTGTTCTGTCAACCATTTACACAAGTTCGTTCTTCTTCTTCTTCCTCTATGTGCCACCTTTGAGGACATGGGCGATCATGACTCTCCACAACTCCCTATCCTTTCTAGCTCTTAATAATGTTTGTCTTTTTCCTATCTCTCCTAATCCCTGTTCTGTCAACCATTTACACAAGTTCGTTCTTCTTCTTCTTCTTCCTCTATCTGCCACCTTTGAGGACATGGGCGATCATGACTCTCCACAACCCCCTATCCTTTCTAGCTCTTAATAATGTTTGTCTTTTCACTATCTCTCCTAATCCCTGTTCTGTCAACCATTTACACAAGTTCGTTCTTCTTCTTCTTCCTCTATGTGCCACCTTGAGGGCATGGGAGATCATGACTCTCCACAACTCCCTATCCTTTCTAGCTCTTAATAATGTTTGTCTTTTCACTATATCTCCTAATCCCTATTCTGTCAAGGATTTACACAAGTTCGTTCTTCTTCTTCTTCCTCTATGTGCCACCTTGAGGACATGGGAGATCATGACTCTCCACAACTCCCTATCCTTTCTAGCTCTTAATAATGTTTGTCTTTTTGGTATCTCTCCTAATCCCTGTTCCTTCAACCATTTACACAAGTTCGTTCTTCTTCTTCCTCCTCTATGTGCCACCTTGAGGACATGGGTGATCATGACTCTCCACAACTCCCTATCCTTTCTAGCTCTTAATAATGTTTGTCTTTTTGCTATCTCTCCTAATCCCTGTTCTGTCAACCATTTACACAAGTTCGTTCTTCTTCTTCTTCCTCTATGTGCCACCTTTGAGGACATGGGCGATCATGACTCTCCACAACTCCCTATCCTTTCTAGCTCTTAATAATGTTTGTCTTTTCACTATCTCTCCTAATCCCTGTTCTGTCAACCATTTACACAAGTTCGTTCTTCTTCTTCTTCCTCTATGTGCCACCTTGAGGACATGGGAGATCATGACTCTCCACAACTCCCTATCCTTTCTGGCTCTTAATAATGTTTGTCTTTTTGCTATCTCTCCTAATCCCTGTTCTGTCAACCATTTACACAAGTTAGTTCTTCTTCTTCTTCCTCTATGTACCACCTTTGAAGACATGGGCGATCATGACTCTCCACAACTCCCTATCCTTTCTAGCTCTTAATAATGTTTGTCTTTTCACTATCTCTCCTAATCCCTGTTCTGTCAACCATTTACACAAGTTCGTTCTTCTTCTTCTTCCTCTATGTGCCAACTTGAGGACATGGGTGATCATGACTCTCCACAACTCCCTATCCTTTCTAGCTCTTAATAATGTTTGTCTTTTTGCTATCTCTCCTAATCCCTGTTCTGTCAACCATTTACACAAGTTCGTTCTTCTTCTTCTTCTTCCTCTATGTGCCACCTTTGAGGACATGGGCGATCATGACTCTCCACAACTCCCTATACTTTCTAGCTCTTAATAATGTTTGTCTTTTCACTATCTCTCCTAATCCCTGTTCTGTCAACAATTTACACAAGTTCGTTCTTCTTCTTCTTCCTCTATGTGCCACCTTGAGGACATGGGAGATCATGACTCTCCACAACTCCCTATCCTTTCTGGCTCTTAATAATGTTTGTCTTTTTGCTATCTCTCCTAATCCCTGTTCTGTCAACCATTTACACAAGTTCGTTCTTCTTCTTCTTCCTCTATGTGCCACCTTGAGGACATGGGAGATCATGACTCTCCACAACTCCCTATCCTTTCTGGCTCTTAATAATGTTTGTCTTTTTGCTATCTCTCCTAATCCCTGTTCTGTCAACCATTTACACAAGTTAGTTCTTCTTCTTCTTACTCTATGTACCACCTTTGAAGACATGGGCGATCATGACTCTCCACAACTCCCTATCCTTTCTAGCTCTTAATAATGTTTGTCTTTTCACTATCTCTCCTAATCCCTGTTCTGTCAACCATTTACACAAGTTCGTTCTTCTTCTTCCTCTATGTGCCACCTTGAGGGCATGGGAGATCATGACTCTCCACAACTCCCTATCCTTTCTAGCTCTTAATAATGTTTGTCTTTTTGCTGTCTCTCCTAATCCCTGTTCTGTCAACCATTTACACAAGTTCGTTCTTCTTCTTCTTCTTCCTCTATGTGCCACCTTTGAGGACATGGGCGATCATGACTCTCCACAACTCCCTATACTTTCTAGCTCTTAATAATGTTTGTCTTTTCACTATCTCTCCTAATCCCTGTTCTGTCAACAATTTACACAAGTTCGTTCTTCTTCTTCTTCCTCTATATGCCACCTTTGAGGACATGGACGATCATGACTCTCCACAACTCCCTATCCTTTCTAGCTCTTAATAATGTTTGTCTTTTCACTATCTCTCCTAATCCCTGTTCTGTCAACCATTTACACAAGTTCGTTCTTCTTCGTCTTCCTCTATGTGCCACCTTGAGGGCATGGGAGATCATGACTCTCCACAACTCCCTATCCTTTCTAGCTCTTAATAATGTTTGTCTTTTCACTATCTCTCCTAATCCCTATTCTGTCAACGATTTACACAAGTTCGTTCTTCTTCTTCTTCCTCTATGTGCCACCTTGAGGACATGGGAGATCATGACTCTCCACAACTCCCTATCCTTTCTAGCTCTTAATAATGTTTGTCTTTTTGGTATCTCTCCTAATCCCTGTTCTGTCAACCATTTACACAAGTTCGTTCTTCTTCTTCTTCCTCTATGTGACACCTTTGAGGACATGGGCAATCATGACTCTCCACAACTCCCTATCCTTTCTAGCTCTTAATAATGTTTGTCTTTTTGCTATCTCTCCTAATCCCTGTTCTGTCAACCATTTACACAAGTTCGTTCTTCTTCTTCTTCCTCTATGTGCCACCCTTGAGGACATGGGCGATCATGACTCTCCACAACTCCCTATCCTTTCCAGCTTTTAATAATGTTTGTCTTTTCACTATCTCTCCTAATCCCTGTTCTGTCAACCATTTACACAAGTTGGTTCTTCTTCTTCTTCCTCTATGTGCCACCTTGAGGACATGGGTGATCATGACTCTCCACAACTCCCTATCCTTTCTAGCTCTTAATAATGTTTGTCTTTTCACTATCTCTCCTAATCCCTGTTCTGTCAACCATTTACACAAGTTCGTTCTTCTTCTTCCTCTATGTGCCACCTTTGTGGACATGGGCGATCATGACTCTCCACAACTCCCTATCCTTTCTAGTTCTGAATAATGTTTGTCTTTTCACTATCTCTCCTAATCCCTGTTCTGTCAACCATTTACACAAGATCGTTCTTCTTCTTCCTCTATGTGCCACCTTGAGGACATGGGAGATCATGACTCTCCACAACTCCCTATCCTTTCTAGCACTTAATAATGTTTGTCTTTTTGCTATCTCTCCTAATCCCTGTTCTGTCAACCATTTACACAAGTTCGTTCTTCTTCTTCTTCCTCTATGTGCCACCTTTCAGGACATGGGCGATCATGACTCTCCACAACTCCCTATCCTTTCCAGCTTTTAATAATGTTTGTCTTTTTGCTATCTCTCCTAATCCCTGTTCTGTCAACCATTTACACAAGTTCGTTCTTCTTCTTCTTCCTCTATGTGCCACCTTGAGGACATGGGTGATCATGACTCTCCACAACTCCCTATCCTTTCTAGCTCTTAATAATGTTTGTCTTTTTGCTATCTCTCCTAATCCCTGTTCTGTCAACCATTTACACAAGTTCGTTCTGCTTCTTCTTCCTCTATGTGCCACCTTTGAGGACATGGTCGATCATGACTCTCCACAACTCCCTATCCTTTCTAGCTCTTAATAATGTTTGTGTTTTCACTATCTCTCCTAATCCCTGTTCTGTCAACCATTTACACAAGTTCGTTCTTCTTCTTCTTCCTCTATGTGCCACATTTGAGGACATGGGCGATCATGACTCTCCACAACTCCCTATCCTTTCTAGCTCTTAATAATGTTTGTCTTTTTGCTATCTCTCCTAATCCCTGTTCTGTCAACCATTTACACAAGTTCGTTGTTCTTCTTCTTCCTCTATGTGCCACCTTGAGGACATGGGTGATCATGACTCTCCACAACTCCCTATCCTTTCTAGCTCTTAATAATGTTTGTCTTTTCACTATCTCTCCTAATCCCTGTTCTGTCAACCATTTACACAAGTTCGTTCTTCTTCTTCTTCCTCTATGTGCCACCTTGAGGACATGGCTGATCATGACTCTCCACAACTCCCTATCCTTTCTAGCTCTTAATAATGTTTGTCTTTTTGCTATCTCTCCTAATCCCTGTTCTGACACCATTTACACAAGTTCGTTCTTCTTCTTCTTCCTCTATGTGCCACCTTTGAGGACATGGGCGATCATGACTCTCCACAACTCCCTATCCTTTCTAGCTCTTAATAATGTTTGTCTTTTTGCTATCTCTCCTAATCCCTGTTCTGTCAACCATTTACACAAGTTCGTTCTTCTTCTTCCTCTATGTGCCACCTTTGAGGACATGGGCGATCATGACTCTCCACAACTCCCTATCCTTTCTAGCTCTTAATAATGTTTGTCTTTTCACTATCTCTCCTAATCCCTGTTCTGTCAACCATTTACACAAGTTCGTTCTTCTTCTTCCTCTATGTGACACCTTTGAGGACATGGGCGATCATGACTCTCCACAACTCCCTTATCCTTTCTAGCTCTTAATAATGTTTGTCTTTTCACTATCTCTCCTAATCCCTGTTCTGTCAACCATTTACACAAGTTCGTTCTTCTTCTTCTTCCTCTATGTGCCACCTTTGAGGACATGGGCGATCATGACTCTCCACAACTCCCTATCCTTTCTAGCTCTTAATAATGTTTGTCTTTTCACTATCTCTCCTAATCCCTGTTCTGTCAACCATTTACACAAGTTCGTTCTTCTTCTTCTTCCTCTATGTGCCACCTTGAGGACATTGGTGATCATGACTCTCCACAACTCCCTATCCTTTCTAGCTCTTAATAATGTTTGTCTTTTCACTATCACTCCGAATCCCTGTTCTGTCAACCATTTACACAAGTTCCTTCTTTTTCTTCTTCCTCTATGTGCCACCTTGAGGACATGGATGATCATGACTCTCCACAACTCCCTATCCTTTCTAGCTCTTAATAATGTTTGTCTTTTTGCTATCTCTCCTAATCCCTGTTCTGTCAACCATTTACACAAGTTCGTTCTTCTTCTTCTTCCTCTATGTGCCACCTTGAGGACATTGGTGATCATGACTCTCCACAACTCCCTATCCTTTCTAGCTCTTAATAATGTTTGTCTTTTCACTATCACTCCGAATCCCTGTTCTGTCAACCATTTACACAAGTTCCTTCTTTTTCTTCTTCCTCTATGTGCCACCTTGAGGACATGGATGATCATGACTCTCCACAACCCCCTATCCTTTCTAGCTCTTAATAATGTTTGTCTTTTCACTATCTCTCCTAATCCCTGTTCTGTCAACCATTTACACAAGTTCGTTCTTCTTCTTCTTCATCTACGTGCCACCTTGAGGACATGGGTGATCATGACTCTCCACAACTCCCTAACCTTTCTAGCTATTAATAATGTTTGTCTTTTCACTATCTCTCCTAATCCCTGTTCTGTCAAACATTTACACAAGTTCGTTCTTCTTCTTCTTCCTCTATGTGCCACCTTGAGGACATGGATGATCATGACTCTCCACAACTCCCTATCCTTTCTAGCTCTTAATAATGTTTGTCTTTTCACTATCACTCTGAATCCCTGTTCTGTCAACCATTTACACAAGTGCGTTCTTCTTCTTCTTCCTCTATGTGCCACCTTGATGACATGGGTGATCATGACTCTCCACAACTCCCTTATCCTTTCTAGCTCTTAATAATGTTTGTCTTTTCACTATCTCTCCTAATCCCTGTTCTGTCAACCATTTACACAAGTTCGTTCTTCTTCTTCTTCCTCTATGTGCCACCTTTGAGGACATGGGCGATCATGACTCTCCACAACTCCCTATCCTTTCTAGCTCTTAATAATGTTTGTCTTTTCACTATCTCTCCTAATCCCTGTTCTGTCAACCATTTACACAAGTTCGTTCTTCTTCTTCTTCCTCTATGTGCCACCTTGAGGACATTGGTGATCATGACTCTCCACAACTCCCTATCCTTTCTAGCTCTTAATAATGTTTGTCTTTTCACTATCTCTCCTAATCCCTGTTCTGTCAACCATTTACACAAGTTCGTTCTTCTTCTTCTTCATCTACGTGCCACCTTGAGGACATGGGTGATCATGACTCTCCACAACTCCCTAACCTTTCTAGCTATTAATAATGTTTGTCTTTTCACTATCTCTCCTAATCCCTGTTCTGTCAAACATTTACACAAGTTCGTTCTTCTTCTTCTTCCTCTATGTGCCACCTTGAGGACATGGATGATCATGACTCTCCACAACTCCCTATCCTTTCTAGCTCTTAATAATATTTGTCTTTTCACTATCACTCTGAATCCCTGTTCTGTCAACCATTTACACAAGTTCGTTCTTCTTCTTCTTCCTCTATGTGCCACCTTGAGGACATGGGTGATCATGACTCTCCACAACTCCCTATCCTTTCTAGCTCTTAATAATGTTTGTCTCTTCACTATCACTCTGAATCCCTGTTCTGTCAACCATTTACAGAAGTTCCTTCTTCTTCTTCTTCCTCTATGTGCCACCTTGAGGACATGGGTGATCATGACTCTCTACAACTCCCTATCCTTTCTAGCTCTTAATAATGTTTGTCTTTTTGCTATCTCTCCTAATCCTTGTTTTGTCAACCATTCACACAAGTTCGTTCTTCTTCTTCCTCTATATGCCACCTTTGAGGACATGGGCGATCATGACTCTCCACAACTCCCTATCCTTTCTAGCTCTTAATAATGTTTGTATTTTCACTATCACTCCGAATCCCTGTTCTGTCAACCATTTACACAAGTTCGTTCTTCTTCTTCTTCCTCTATGTGCCACCTTTGAGGATATGGGCGATCATGACTCTCCACAACTCCCTATCCTTTCTAGCTCTTAATAATTTTTGTCTTTTTGCTGTATCTCCTAATCCCTGTTCTGCCAACCATTTACACAAGCTTGTTGTTCATCTTATTCTATGGGTCTTTTCACTTCAGCACACTGAAGATCATGGCTCTCTACGATTTCCTGTCCAAGAGAAGAGACGGGTCATGTTAGAAGATGGAAGGAAGAGGTGGAGGAAAAAATGAATGCGTTGTAATGGAAATAAGAGAAAGAATTAGAAGAAAAAAGAAGAGAAAATATTTGATGGAAAAAGAAATATTCGATGAAAGAAATAACAGACAAGAATTGAAAATTGAAAAAGGCATGAAACTGTGAAATTTACCCTACCAAAAAAAAAAGGAGGTGGTCATAAAAACAACCAGAAAGCGTGAGTTCTGGAGTAATGAAAAGACTTGTTGTCACTTGATCTTTTGCCAAATCTGCCAGCAAATAATAATGATATTTAAGAATTGAAGCCATACAGGCGGTAACTATTATTAAATGCCCCAAGAAACCCGAGGAGAGTTCCGAAGTAATGGGAAGTCTTTATGTCACATGATTTCCAATGACAATTCCACGGCATCTTCTTCAATGTCCGAAGGCCCTTCAAGGATGTTGGCGATCAGGCTCTCCACAATTTCCTGTCTTTTGGAGATCTTCATAGATTTAATAATTTTTCTTACTCTACTAATCCTGTTCTGCCAGCCATTTACACAAGCTTCCTGTTGTTTTTGTATGTGCCGTGTTCCTTCAGGAAATTGAAGATCATGCTCTCCACAATTTCCTGTCTTTTGTAACTCTTACTAAATTTAATCGTTTTATTATCTCTCCCAATCCCTATTCTGATCACCATTTGCACTAGCTTGTTGTTGTTCTTCTTCTATGTCCCTTGTCTCATCAATACATTGAAGATCATGTCTCTCCACGATTTCCTGTCCTTTATAGCTCTTAGTGAATTTAATCATTTTCGTTAATCCCTGTTTTGTCAGCCATTAACACAAGCTTCTTCTTCTATGTGCCGCGTCCATTCAATACATTGTAGATCATGGCTCTCCACAATTTCCTGTCTTTTCTAGCTCTCACTAAATAATTATTTTTATTATATCTCCTAATCCCTATTCTGACAACCATTTAGACAAGCTTATTGTTGTTCTTCTATATGCTTTGTCCCTTAAAGACATTGAAGATCATGGCTCTCCACAACTTCCTGTCCTTTGTAGCTGTTAGTAAATTTGATGATTTTTGTTACTCTCCTAATCCCTGTTCTGCCACCCATTCACACAAGCTTTTTGTTGCTCTTCTATGTACCGTGTCCCTTTCAGGTGGTTGGCGTTCATAGTTCTCCACGATTTCCCATTTTTGTAGCTCTTAGTAATTTTAATCATTTTTGCTACTCTCCTAATCCCTGTTCAGCCAACTATTTAGACTAGCTAGTTCTTGTTCTTCTATATGTCGTGTCCCCCCGAGCCATTAAAGGTCATGGCTCTCCACAATTTTCTATCCTTTGTAGCTTTTAGTAAATTTAATCATTTTTCTTATCTCTTCCAATCCCTGTTCTGCCAATCAGTTACGCTAGCTACTTCTTCTATGTGCCGTGTCCCTTCAAGACATTAAAGATCATGCCTCTCCACGATTTCCTGTCCTCTATGGCTCTTAGTAAATTTAATCATTTTCGTTACTCTCCTAATCCCTGTTCTGTCAACCATTTACACAAGCTTCTTATTGTTGTTCTATGTGCCGTGTCCATTCAGTCTGGTGAAGATCATGGCTCTCCACAATTTCTCGTCTTTTGTAGCTCAGAGTAAATTTTGTCTCCTTGTTATCTCTCCCAAACCTTGTTGCGCCATCCATTTGCTCAAGCTCACTATAGTAGGTTGTGTGTTTTTTCCTTTGTTCCTCTTGCTTTCAATCTGTCACCCCACCACTCTCAATTACGGTTTAAATAAAAAGAGCAGATTGGGCACTTTAGCTTTGGATGGAAGTCAATGTCAGAGAAAGAAGACCTTAAATTCAAACCAAATTGGACGTAATAACGCCGTCAATTGCGAAATGGTGACCCCTTTGACTACATGCCTTTACCTACGCATGATGGATATGTCTCCATTGTGAGAAGCGCATGCGGCTCTTCCTAAAGGGCCATGGCCCACTGTTGTGTTTGGCTTCGACTTTGATTAAAAAAAATATGTTTATGTTTTGAATAAAAGTACATATAACTTTGAATAGTTCTGTAATTAATTTCTTTTATCCCCGATGCCAAATATCAACACGCCATAGCGGTTTCGTTTTGGTTTTTAAAGAGCGTACCAACTCAGTCTCCTCATCCTAGTGCCTCCCTCAATCCTACCCGGGCCCTACCCTGCAAGTGACCTACCTACCGATTTACTTTAAATGTGGGATGAGGTGGGGCGGTCGGATTGTTGTACTTTCAGTAATAATCTCACGCTCAGTTTTATTGAGTTTAAATCTCCTGAGGTCGACTGTGATAGTAGCAGGTGTCAACTCTCTCTCTCTTTCTCTCTCTCTCTCTCTCTCTCTCTCTCTCTCTCTCTCTCTCTCGCTTGGCAGTTCTCCCGTTTTTTCTATTACTCTCAAATTCTCTCACTCTATCGTTCTTCTTTAGTTACTATTGCTCTCTCTTGCCACCTCTGCCTTTTTCTCTCTTACTCTCTAATTATCTCACTATTATTATTTTATGAGTTAGCCTCTCTCTCTCTCTTTCTCTCTCTTTCCACATCTTCCTTTTTGTATTTTGCTCTCTGATTCTTTTACTAATTCTTTTTATAAGTTTATATATATATATATCTCTTTCCAACTCTCCCTTTTCTATATGTTTCTCTAATTCTCTCACTCTCTCATTCTTTTATGAGTTGGTCTCTCTCTCTCTCTTTCTCTCTATCTATCTATCTATCTATCTTTCGACCTCTACTTTTTTCTCTCCTACTCTCTTTTATTATTCTTATTTTTCTCTGTAACTATTTTTCTCTTTCTCGTTCTCTCACTATCTCTCACTCTATTACTTTTTGTTCTTTGACTCTTTTTCTTTTCTCATTCTTTCTCTCCTTCTCTATCTTTCTATTTCATCCCATTTTCTCTTGCTCTATAATTCTCTCACTCTCTCGTTCTCTGCTTCGAAATGTTCTTTCCCTTCTCCTTCTCCTTCTCACTTTAGTTCTCTCTCTATTACCCTTTTGCTTCTCTCCTGTTTTCTCTTTTTCTTCCTTATTCTCTCAATCTGTTTCTCTCTATCGCCCCCTTCTCTTTCTCTCTTTTTTCCTTTCTCGTGCTCACTCTCTATTTTTCTAAGTCTCTTCATCCCTTTAATCACTCTCTATCTCTCACTCATTCCGTGTCTTTCGCTTTCTCACTTTATATATATATATATATATATATATATATATATATATATATATATATATATATGCGAATGTAATGAGAACGAAAATAATATATAAATTATAACGTTCACAGCAATACCGATAGTAAAGCAATAATTTTTTTTTTTTCATATAGACAAAAATAATTTACTCACAAGATGCAAGCATTTTGGTTTTCACCAGTCGAAGTGCAACAAAATGCACCGAAACGAAGTTGCATCGTTATAGTGAATAAATTGTTTTTCTCTATATAAAAAAATTATAATATATATATATATATATATATATATATATATATATTATAATTTTAATAATTGAAGTAGACTATAGAACTGGAGACCCAATCCTAGACAGGGAACAAAGGATAAACCATTACTTCTTTTAAATATCAAATATTTAAATCAATTAGTTTCTTCTCTTTCCGTATTTCTCTCTTGTACGCTTTCGTTTTCTCACTCTAATAAATCAATCTATATATATATATATATATATATATATATATATATATATATATATATATATATATATATATATATATATCTTATTCTCATTTTCCTCTTTCTCTTATTCTTTTTATTTTTTAGTCTCTGTATCTCGAGTTCTCTTTCTCGTTCTCACTCTATTTATCTCTATATCACTCTTCGTATATTGTATTAAAAAAATATGGATCAATATTGTGAATTTCTATCTTCGTTCAACGATAATGTTATTAAACTTATCAGATGTTACGAAAAAAAATTACATAAAATAAATAGACAACACTTGTCTATATTATTTAATGAAACGTGTATGAATGAAAAGATGCTGCCTAAATACACACACTATATATATATATATATATATATATATATATATATATATATATGGGCAGGAGCTGCCCAGTCTTTACTTTCCACCCTCGACAGAGTACAAAAGCAGATCCGCGTCTTCATAAGCGACGATATTTTAAGCATTTCATCCCAAGCAAAGCGGGGGTGACACTGGTTCGTAGTGGGGTACATAGAGTGAAGGCGAGAGAAAAAAAACTGTGTATAATGGGAATGAGGAAAGAATAAAAGATGAACGGAGTTCAAGATATCAGAAAATGGCGATTGATGTTGCATTTAAATTTTTAAGATTGTAGCTATCAGGGAAGCAAGTAAATGGAAGGGAGTTTCACAGGTGGGAAGCGCAAGAAAAGACGCTGTTGAAGTAGAAGTGGCGGTTACATTGACCTATTTCAACGGTAAAGGGTGGGACCTAGTTGCTACTATAGTCTTTCTTTTTATGTACCATGTTCTTTCAGGACGTAGGCGATCATGGCTCTCCACATCCTTCTAACCCCTGCAGGTCTCAACAAGTTCCTTCCCTCTGCTTCCTCCCCCCGACCACGTTATGTCATCCACTTGCTTAAGTCCGTTGTTTTCTTTTATCTCTTTTTCCCTCTATTCGACCCGTGAGTATCAAATTCTACAGGCCGTCCTTCCTCATTATGTCCCAGAAACTTCAGCTGCCTCTTCCTGGTGTTAAGTATAAGCTTCCTCCTTGTTTACAACCTCTCTAAGATCTCATCGTTGCTCACACGCTGGGTCCATGATATCCCTAGCATCCTTCTGTAGGACCACATCTCCGTCGCTTCGAGTCTCTCCTTCGTCTTTGAGGTGGCGGTCCAACATTCGCTGCCGTAAAGAAGGACAGATTTCACGTAACAGTTCAGTAGTAGCAAGCTTAAATTTATGTAGTCGGGGCACCAAGGAAATAAAAGCGCGACACAACAGTTGCCATGAAAATAATTGTAGTTATTTTCCACTCTGCAACCCCTTTTCTCACAGACGAAACGTCACAAGCCTCTCGCTGCTCTCTCGCCATTTCCATGGCAAGTGTTCATATGAACGACATTCCTCACTTCCACCAGTTCTAAACTTCACGTCTATAACCCGCCATGCCACACCTATTGTAGCGAACAACTTTCATTCTCTTCATGTTCCACTCAAGCAGCTTTTTTTCACACGAGTCACTGCTTTGTGAAACCCACTCCCAAGAGGCTTGATTTCCCGATCACTACAATCTTATCCTGTTCAAGTCTAGGGTTAAGAGTGGTCTTCCGCACATATCCGCATAAGCTGTACTTCTTACTCAGTAACCCTATGCCACGAGTGGCCCTGTATAGTATGAACACCACTGTAAAAAAATGCTTGTTGTATAAAAGGATACGGATTTACTGATCTAACAACATGTATACTAGGTGTAACAACAAAATTGTCCAAATCGTGTAACAGCAAAATTATCCATCCCACATGATGCTTGCTCTCTATTAATCACAACAGAGTTCCTTCCCTGCCCTCCATTAGAATGTTTGACGCTCAACTTCTCGAGAGCACCTCTCTGCGGCTGCTCGGTCTCACGTTGACTGCTGACCTGAGATGGAACAAATACATTGAGTCAATTGCTTCGTCCACCGCAAGGAAAGTTGGCTCCCTGTGCCGCGCCAGGAAATTTTTCTCTCCGGAATCGATCCTCCAGATCTACAAATCAACAATTCGCCCTTGAATGGAGTACTGCTGGCATATATGGTCTGGACCCCCTACTGTTTGTCTCGGGGTTCTTGATAGGCTCCAGAGGCGGATATGCAATATAATTGGCCCTACTTTGGCATCTCGTCTACAGTCACTCTCTCACAGATGCGCCGTCGCCTCTCTCTGACTTTTTAAAAAATACTTTCATGGCAATTGCTCTGAGGAGCTGCATTCGCTGGTTCCCAGACTTCATGAATTCAAGCGCCCTACGAGGCTGGCATCCCGCTCTGACCCCTTCACTGTCAAAACTACTAAATGTAGCCGTCTCTTCTACATCTTGACACCATTTATCGTAAGAATTACTGAAAAAAATCCCTTATGTAATTCAGCTAGAAAAAGAACAGGTTAAAATCGTTTTGTGTCAGGACCACTGTCTTCCCAAATGAGCAATGGTGTGAGGAAAATGATTACTCAGACCTTCAGTAATGGTACCAACATTCATCTTTTGGCGTTCAGCTCCCAAATCCATTCCAAAACCAGCAAGCGAACGCTGAATAAATTAAAAAAGAGAGAACAGTAGAGAGGAGAGGAAAACTGGATCAAGAGATCACAACAGCTAAAGGGATCATCATTTCAGCTTAAAGCTAAATACATTCTTATTGTTCAATGTATTGTCCAATAGTGTTATAAAACTCTCGGAAAATACCAGTAAGATATCTTTAAACTTTTGTAAGATACAACGCTTCAGAGCTTAATCTAACAAGTGGACAATTTTGCTGTTACACGATTTTGAAAGTTTGCGGTTACACCCGATATATATATATATATATATATATATATATATATATATATATATATATATATATATATATATATTTTACAAATATATATATATTATATTATATTATATATATATATATATATATATATAATATAATATAATATAATATATATATATATAAAATGTCTGTGTATATATATATATATATATATATATATGAAGAAATATAGTCTTAAGGTGTGCTATATTTATGGGATAAAGTGCTCAATATCAGAGATAGAGCGCCTGTAAATATAAAAGTGGACATAGAAGCCAACACTTAGAGGCGACAGTCTGTTTCATGCTATATGCAATCGTCAGGCCTGCATATATATATATATATATATATATATATATACATATATATATATATATATAATTATTTATTTAAAAAAAATTCTAACATAAATATGTTATAAAATCACTACAAAAATAGCCATTTTGTTTCAACACCTCCGGTATCTTATCAAGTGATCACTTGATAAGACAGTGGAAGTGTTGAAACAAAATGACTATTTTTGTAGTGATTTTATAACATATTTATGTTAGAATTTTTTAAATAAATAATTATATCTGCTCTACTCTGTATTGAGCACTCTTTTAAGAATAGTAATTGTTGCTTATTGGAATTCATTCCGTATACGTCAATTATATACTTGCTTATATATATATATATATATATATATATATATATATATATATATATATATACTTTGTGTATGATTTTATTACATAAATATTTTGTTTGTATTTCTGAAGTATTAATATAGAACTGGCTTTCTTGCCTCGTGTGGCAAGTGTGTTTAGAGTTGGTGGGGGAGAATTAGAAACCGAATTGAAGGCAACGGAAACCATTCCACTATCTTGCTTAAGAATTCTCAGATTATAAAGAAATCTGTATATATATATATATATATATATATATGTGTGTGTGTGTGTGTGTGTGTGTGTGTGTGTGTGTGTGTGTGTGTGTGTGTGTGTGTGTGTTCTTATAATCTTCTTTTCTGGAAGTAAATTATCCTTGATAATGGCTAAAAGTATAGCCGAAAGAGCTCGGTTTAAACAACAACAAAAAATACATTTGGACATTTTCTATATAATCCCCGTCCAGAAAAAAAAAATTATAAGATCCCATGAAAAATTGAATAAAAAAAACTTAATCGCGGTATCTTGTCATTCCTTTTTAATGAAACTTCTCTAAAAGAGATTGCTGCCCAAATACCTAAATGTGTTCCAATAACTTGGACCGATTTTAAATTTGAATTAAGTTTAAGCGTTTAATGATTCTTTTTCTTTTTCTTTCAGATTTAACAACTTAAGTCTTTGGCAACTTCAACCATGGAAAGATTAACAAACAAAAAAACAAACAAACAAACAAACAACGTGTTAAAGTTATCGAAGCCTATTACAAAAATGGACGTTCAAAAAGAAATGCATTTCGCGCACTTTGCGATTTTTTGATCAACATAATCGACCAACCGATAGTTCAAATGAAAAAATTGTTCATAAATTCAAACAAACGTAATGGTTTTATTGATTTTTTTCATCAAGAGGAAAGATTCATCCTGTCGCTTTTCTATTATAGAGAAATGTCTTTTGTTATCACAATTAAAATTTTTTTGTAAAAAAATGTGATTTCTATTTTATTATTAATATTCGGGTTATAAAATATATATATACTTGTCTGCTTTGAAAAGGTGATTTCACGGAACATTTTTCCCTAAATGAATATTTGAACTATCTCTCTCGTTTTTGTTCAATTAGTTCTAGAACAAAGCGCTTCAGAGACAGCTTTTATCCTTGAGCCTTGCATAAAATGAACACTACTGCACGCTGATAATTTCCAACGAATTTTAAACATTATTACTTTTCTACATTCGATGTTGTGCAACTTTTTGCTTTCATCTGTGTTACGGGATTTTGTGTGTGTTTATGTGTGTGTGTGTGCGTGCATGTGCGCGCACCTGAGGGTGCTGGTCCAATTTCACTGTGCATTGTACAGCGGCAAGAAGAATAAATAATTAATTAAATAATGTAAATTCCGTTTTATCTGAGCTGGTTAGATATAGCCGTAAATTCTATGCTAAAAGTTTCTTTTCTTACACTTCTCGCTCGTGGAACTCCCTCCCGGCTCCATGCTTTCCAGCCAACTTTAATCTGCAAAAGTTTAAATGCAATGCCAAGCGCTATCTATCTGATTGCTTTTTTCTCTTCCAACTCATTATTAACGTTTCTCTTCCTAATCCTTCTGCACACTGTAACCCCTTGTGTTTAGCGGCTTTATTGCCGTGCATGGGGCGAAACTGATTGAAAATAAATAAAAATGGTCTTGTTCAAAAACTGTTGATCATGGGAAATTGTGCATTCTCCTAGAAACTTCAACATATATCCGCATAAACTCTGACTCTTACCCTCTACGTAGAGTGACTCTGGGTCTTTGTACAAGCTTTACATCTTTGTAAATAAAAAAGAAAAATGAAACTATAATTAAGGTTCGATCAGCATAACTGCAGTTTAAACCACAATCTGGTTCTTTGGGTGTTGAACAAAACACAAATGTGCCTGAGCCGGCGGCTTCAACAGGGATTATCTAGCAACCATAACAGATGAACATACTCGGAGACGAGTAACCAGCCATTTACTTACTTATTTAATTTTATTTACTAATTACACTTACCCAGTTACTGCGGATGACCAGTGTCACTAAAAATGACTCTTGGTACACGCGAATATTGACAATAACAAAGATATTGTAAAATATATGAGGTTGGTGCAAAATATTGTCGTTTTCTCACATATTAACATATGTGAGAAAACGACATTATTTTTGCACCAACCTAATAGAAATGTTTAACGTTTCTTGCCAATACCGCATAAATAATCGACTCTTCCGTTTTGATCGGGTGGAAAATCGACATTAAATAACCCTACGAAGCTTGGTATGTCATAAAATCAACTAACCTAGCCATATTGAGGCAACTTGTTTTGGGGAAATAGTTAACGAGTATATTAGATTGGTGCAAAAATAATGTCGTTTTCTCACATATGTTACTACGTGAGAAAACGACATTATTTTTGCACCAACCGAATATATTATTTAGTTATTCATTTCATTCGTTTCACTTTCCATATAAGAAGTTAAAGGTGACCACTTTTCATGAATATATATATATATATATATATATATATATATATATATATATATATATATATATTATATCGAATAAATAATTATATATATATATATATATATATATATATATATATAATTATTCATTCGAAAATTATAACATAAATATGTTATAAAATCACTACAGAAATAGGCATTTTGTTTCAACACTTCTGGTGTCTTACCATCACTTGATAAGACAACAGACGTGTTGAAACAAAATGGCTATTTTTGTAGTAATTTTATAACATATTTATGTTATAATTTTCGAATAAACAATTATATTTGCTCTACTCTGTATTGAACACTCTTTTAAGAATAGTATTTGTTGGTTATTGAAACTTATTCATTATAGACCAATCCTATATTTGTATAAGATATATATATATATATATATATATATATATATATATATATATATATATATATATATATACTGTGCATTGCACAGCGGCAAGAAGAATAAATAAATAAATAATTTAATTGCAGTATTATTGGGAAAATTGGCAAAGTCGAAAATGTTTATTTGTGATGTTGTTTCGCCTTTCAGGACTTCAGTGGACTAAATTTGTTATGTTAGTTTTAAAAAAATACTAAAATTCCCAGCACCCTATGTCGTGTCCATGTGTAGTCCTACCAACATAACATATATATATATATATCGCTATCTCATATATTGAGAGGATTAAAATAAAAATAGACATATGTTTTGACTATTCAACCAAATATACTTGTATGAAAATATACTGCCTAAATACACACACACACACACACACACACACACACACACACACACACACATATATATATATATATATATATATATATATATATATATATATATACACACATATATATGTATATATATAGTCAGTAGATAAATAAACGTTCAATAAAATTATCTTTCGTCCGGCTTTAAAGCTTCGGACGCACCACTCAGCTGAATTCATGAAAACGCTCGAAAGATAATGGCAATTGAACTTTTATTTATTTGTTGACTATTGTCGCTCTAATTGAATTATAACAAAAACACCGTAAAATCAGCGAAACTTGTACCGTGTACATGACAAAAATAATTAAAAAAATGCCAAAGAAAGCAACCAACAAACCACCCGCACTAATCAAAACAACACTTGTTCTGAATGAACCAATCTCCCTGAAACGGAATTTGCTTACAGGACAATGTAATATATCAAGCCACTCTAAAATCAGCAGATAACAAGAAAAATATACACAGGATTAATTAAAAGACGCTGGAAACAAAGAGACTACCCACACAAAATATCATTTACAAATAGTAAATATGCGAACAGCACAATGCTTTCTAAACATGTATGGGAAATTAAAAGCAAACCAAATCATACAAAAAAATTTCTTAGAAAATAAGGAAAACAGCATCAGCCTACAACAATAAATCCCAAAACTGTAAACTCTGACTGGAGGAGAAAATGACTATAATTACCTTCCCAGACCAAATCAAATTACTAAATAAACAATCAGAACTCATCTCAAAATGTAGATACGAAAACAAATTTTTACTATGTTACTTAAAAATTGTAAACTAAAAGCGAACAAAAGATAAAAATAAATAAAAAACAAATTAATAAAATTAAATAAGTATGATGAATTAATCCAAATAAATACATAAGTAATAAATTAAGCAAATAATAAACAAATTAACAAACTACGAATGGACGCATAAATATACGTAAACAATAATAACAACTAACAACTAATAACAAAGCAATCAATAATAAACTTAACAAACAACACAAATAGCCACAAAACTACATTCGGATCCACAATTATTTCCACTCAATAGCCCCTAAAATAATTTGAAAAATAACCATTAACACCCACTGAATAACTGTTAGAATAATACAATAGACCTCCTCATATTGCATCACTGACTAGTCAGACACCAGCACCTGTGATTTGACTATAGTGGTGCAGAACCATCCACACTTTTTGAAGGGCCGAATACAGAGACCTGATTCACTACGTATCACAAGTTCCCCAAACGACACTCCGCAGGTTTTGAATTCAGAATTGTCCTTCTCCTAGACCCGTTGCCATTCAAGGCTATATAACCAAGTCTGTCCTGCTATTTACAGCATAGCTGAAGGGAGAAGAAGAGGATTCATACCTTTCCCAAGGGTATTAGTACGTAAGTGAATGTAACGGATTCGACTGGAATCGAACTCGGCTCTCCGACTCCTCAATCCAAGCCTTTATGCACTACTCCACCGTACCTCCATATATTGTTTCGAATGACTGGACAGAGCCCTGACAGATAACTACTAGGTCACTATCATTATTATGGAACCGTTCTCCTGTTATAATCAGCTTTGATTTAAGTCTTGACCTCTATCCCACCGTAGACGGCTACTTCAGCAAGTAGTTTTATAAATGAATAGTGAATTATGATTTCAAGGCTTGAAGTCTCTATACGAGCTGCAAGGCATAGTTGAATCACGTAAACACATTAAATTAATGTCCTCTACTCTTATCGATCGTGGCCAATACAAAGCATCCTTGATGAATGATTATGCCTGCCCGATTAACCACAGAGCCTACGTCGCTGATCATGAACACGTACCCGAGTCACAAAATACTGATTTGTAATTCCTGTCACCAATACTGAAAGTGAACTAAAGGTTAAAGATAAACAGATATGGCAATGGGAATATTTACTGTTTCTTTATATGGAAACATTCGCCATTTATTGACTGAGCAAATTGTACTACTATCTGCTGAAATTTATAAAAATATTTTCTCTTAAAACAATTTCTTTCAGGAAAATAGGTCTCTCAAGTCCAGTAACCAATGTGCAGGTTATTAAAAGAAAGCTGTGGAGGCTTCCTCTTACTGAGACCACATGTTACTTATTTCCGACAAAGGAATCTCATTTAATTTAGGGACAAGAAATGAATGCAAGGCACGGAACCACGTTTGCCCTGTCACATTCGTTACTCACTGGGGGCCCCATACTTTCGGCCTTTTGCCATATCTAAGATGTGCTTAGAAAATCACTTGGGCACCTCGACGTGGTGTAATGGTTAGCAAGCTTGTCTCGCTAGAACAATTACGACGGAGTAGTGAATTCGATACTCAGTGGGTGCCCCATACTTTCAGCCTTGTGCCACATCTAATCAGCGCTTAGAAAATCAACGCATTATTATTCTTAAAGAAATATGGTCCAATGAACCTGTCATCAAATACCTCCCTCAAAACCATGACTTGTGGATCTGTTCAAGACTGGCTTTTCGCTACCGTCATTAGATCGTGCATCGTGCCGGCTGACAATTCCTTTATGCAAAAAGTTATTGCACATATATGAACGAGGTCAATACTATGTTTTATTGTTAGTTTCGAAGCTATCTTGGATATAAAACATAAAGAAATATATTAAATTTTTTTTAAGAAAAATGCCTTTTGAGATATAGTGTCGTTAAAATGAACGGTTGATTTACCCACGCAAACAAGACAACCATGACAATGGCGAGGAAACACACGAGTCATTTTAACAAAACAACATAAGGAATTTCTTCACGAATTTACACGCTTCAAGTTATGTCAATAAAATAAAATAAATCAAAAATTTTTAAAGCCCGTTGTTTTAACGTATTGTCATGAAGCGGAAATATTCATATAATAGATTAAATGATTTGACACATTTCGTAAAATGCATTTATTAGATACTTTGGTACATATCAACAGTGATGTTTCTCGCCGAGGTATCATTAGGGGTTTCGGGTCTTTCAATATCATACCACCTCTCTTCAGTGACCCAGCCGATACTGATCAGGTATCGACTTGTGTACCTTCCGTTAGCTACAATTTTTTCCATCTTTCTAACTACACACCATGCAACTCCTCTTGGCATTTATTGTCCAATCCTAGATGGCTTCTGGTTCACCAGCAATGTGCGCTCTTCCATAAAAAAACGCAGCCACAATTTCTATCTGATCAGGAATATGGCGGCGTGCTTGGCTTGAAGCGGTAAGTACCAATTTGATTCCCCTCACTGAGACATATACACATACATGCACACACAGAGAAACACGCTCAAGCATCACAAAATAATATTCAAAAATATTTAAGACAAAGTTAAGAGTGTTCGGTGCTTATCGAAGGGATATATTGGTTTGCATACATTCAAAAGTAGAGGAAGAGAGTTAATTTGAAATAATTAGCTTTCTTGGATTGTTAAGAGAAAATTCTTTAGAGTGCTTCTATACCTTTCACATGACTTCAGACAATCTTCTCTCATTAATTATTATTATTATTAATTCTCTATCTCTTGATAACGAGCACTATTATTACACCTGCCAATACCTCATAAATAATGGACTATTCCGTTTTTATCGCGGGAGAAGACAAAATACATAACAAAGACGCTACTTGATTTCAGCGAGAAAATAAGAGTGAAGACTGTTTCAGTTAAATGGAAAATGTTTTCAATTTCAAATATTTTCATATTTTTGAACGTATGCATAGTATTTTGTTAGCCATAACTTTAATTGTGACATAAGGCCTATATTTAGGAGCACTCAGTGAGGATCATTTGTACCTGCTTACCTCTTAAAATAATGACAAGCATTCATATTAATGGTTGTAATAATAATAATAAAAGGATTTGACAAACTTTCAAAATATAAGAAACTGAAAATAGAAATTGCAATAATATGACATTTTAACGCAAAGAGTTCCAATAATAATAGGAGCACTTGGAATGATTAAAATGGCTGCATCTTCCTATTCTTCATCTTCTTCTCGAATCACTACACCACACTCATCCAGGGTTGCACACAGAACCTTGCCTGGGATGTTAAGGTTCCAAGGTCATTAAGAGTCCATGGATCTTCAAAATTGAGGCAAACTGGATGTTCCATAGTTTGCGATTGCCCGCATTGGCAGTTGGGATCAACATCGATGACATACCCTCATTTCTGAAGATTGCAATTTAGGGAGGACCAGAAGAGCCAGGCATCAGTGGAGCCAGTGAGGAGGGATTATGTAGTGCTGAGAGACAGCCTGTCTTCCCCGTTGTTAAGGTGGCTGCATCACAGGTGATCTGTTTTTCAGTGGGTCGGCTGAATGTAAAAAGCTGGGTATTGACCTGGACCTATTTGTCATTGGTTCACAGTCGTGGAGTGGATGCTTCAAATTCTCAAGTTGGGAGTGGACCCTTCTTCATATGTAAGGGTCTTGTAATGCCCGTGTGGGAGAGACTTTGTAAATCACAGATGCAATAATAGTAACGAATTCGAACAATACTCGGTCTAATTATTTCAAGATGAGGTCGACTGTGCTTGATATCCGCGTTCAAACCCAAGTGTCGGCAGCAACACTTTATTTCTATATGACTGTAATTCTGGTATAAATATGTATCGTTGGTAATTCTTTTTATATAAAAATTTATTGCTGGTAATTTTTGTAATGCCCGTTTGTAGGAGAGACCTTGTAAATCACAGATACGACAATAGTAAACGCCTTCGGTCTAATTATTTCAAGATGAGGTCGACTGTGCTTCCTCTCTGTCGATCCGTGTTCAAACCCAAATGTCAGCAGCGACATTTTATTCTTATATGACAAAAAATGGGTAATGTCACTAAGCATGTAGAGGTCATCTAGTTTGGTTGGCACTGATCGATCTACAAGAGGTTTTTAAAGTAGAGTCGATTTCTTTTTTGCGTGTGATGATCTACTGGTGATGTGCATTCTGCTATGGAGTAGCAAAGGGCTATACTTGAGCTGTAGTGCAGGATTGTACCGGCTTCTTTAGGATATTCTTTCTTGATTTAACCTTGGTTTTAATCTTTGCAATGCGGTCCTTGTGTGTAAGGGAGCGGTTCAGGTACCCCAAAGTAGACAGGCTTCTTCTATTAGGTTGGTGCAAAAATAATATCGTTTTTTGACGTATTTTTAACGTCAAAAAACGATATTATTTTTGCACCAACCTAATAACTGTTTTCCATACTACTTGACCTTAAGTTGGCGATTAGCTTCCTTTTTACGTAGGGGAAAGGCACAGATACGTACATTAAGAAACTCCCATCTCTACCTGAGATTTCAAAGAGTGCGCTCGTGTACCATAACACAGTGGCCTTGAATGAGATCAAACTAAGCCTAATAAACAACAATAACGGCTTAATTACAAATCGATCTAATCATCTTTGAATTAAGTGCATTCTAAATAGGAATTATATCTTGCATAAGAGGTGATTGCTATATCTATCCGCCTAATAGATTATCTAACGAGCTATCTGCCAGCGGCACATTATGTCTTCTTCGTATCATAATTCAGAATCATTTGTTTTGACTGGTCATATTGGGTGATTTTACGTCATTTTTTTTGTATAATTTAATATTGAATTTTTGTATGCGGCATCCAATGAGAATAGAACATGCTACTCAATAAGTAATGGACGAATCTCGCTAACCATTACTACAACAGACTTGGTTTGGTTTGTTTCACGGCATATCAACCTCAGTGGGTTATTTAATGCCGACAAGATTTTTATTGCTAGTAATATTTTTTTCAAAAATGTGTTGTTGGTATTTTTTTCCTTCAAAAATGTATTTCTGGAAATATTTTTTTCAAAAATGTATTGCTGGTAATATCTTTTTTCTTTCAAAAATGTATTTCTGGAAATTTTTTTTAATGTTTTTCTGGTAATATCTTTTTTTCCTTCAAAAATGTATTTCTGGAAATATTTTTTTCAAAAATGTATTGCTGGTAATTTCTTTTTTTCCTTCAAAAATGTATTTCTGGAAATATTTTTTTCAAAAATGTATTACTGGTAATATTTTTTTTCCTTCAAAAACGTATTTCTGGAAATATTTTTTTCAAAAATGTATTGCTGGTAATATCTTTTTTCTTTCAAAAATGCATTTCTGGAAATTTTTTTTTTCCAAAAATGTATTGCTGGTAATATCTTTTTTCCTTCAAAAATATATTTCTGATAATTTTTTTTTTCAAAAATGTATTCCTTCTAATATTTTTTTGTCAAAAATATATTGCTGGTAATATTTTTCCGTCAAAAATTCTTTGCTTGCAGTAAAACCTATTTTTACACTTTCATAGTATTTTGAAACCAGTTTTGAGGTTAAGTATTTGCCCATGAATGGGACCCTCCAGGTCAGGGTTGAACCTGCGAACACCAGCAATTAAGAGGGGGTTCTACGCTCCTCAAAACCTCCCGATTAGAGGCCTTGCTGATGGATGTAGTTTATCGTCTTAATCAGGACGTGGATGTAGTTTATCGTCATACCCAAGACGCTTACAACAGGTGCTTGTTTAGTTAAGTCGGTTAATTTTTATGTCGATCCGTTTTTGGTTACTTAATGACGATTGTTCTGGGGCACGAATTTGTAAAGGACAACCTAGCCCCGTTAACCGTTTCCCCAAGACTAAGGTACCTTAATATAGCTAAGTTGGTTTATTTTGTGTTATGCCAACCCTTGAGTGGTCACTTCATGCCGAATGTTCTTAAGGACCCCTAGTGCTCAATAATTAGTAATATAGGTCAACTTAACTAGGCTCATTACCCACACCAAGGTACCTTAATATGGTTAGTTTGGTTTATTTTATGACATGCCAACTCTTCTTGTGTTACTTAATGGCGAATTTTGTAAAAGGCATGCTTTAAGGATCGATTCATTAATTAGTAGTAAGAGTTAACCAAATTATTAGGTTGGTGCAAAAATAATGTCGTTTTCTCATATAGTAACATATGTGAGAAAACGACATTATTTTTGCACCAACCTAATATACTCGTT
Organism: Acanthosepion lycidas; assembly: GCA_963932145.1. Classification (NCBI taxonomy): domain Eukaryota; kingdom Metazoa; phylum Mollusca; class Cephalopoda; order Sepiida; family Sepiidae; genus Acanthosepion; species Acanthosepion lycidas. Next base: position 37,205,562 of record OZ010614.1, on the reverse strand, counting down.
AACTATTTCCCCAAAACAAGTTGCCTCAATATGGCTAGGTTAGTTGATTTTATGACATACCAAGCTTCGTAGGGTTATTTAATGTCGAATTTCCACCCGATCAAAACGGAAGAGTCCATATATCTTCCCGTCTTTCTTTCATTTTCTCACTAAAACCAAGTATCGTCTCTGATATGTCTTTTCCGTCTTTCCACGCAATCAAAATGGAATAGTCCATTATTTATTAGGTGTTGGCGAGGTGTAACGCGCGTGCTAACCTAGGAAAGGACCAGTAGAATTGTGAGAAGATATATTAGGTTGGTGCAGAAATAATGTCGTTTTCTCACATATGTTACCATGTGAGAAAACGACATTATTTTTGCACCAACCTAATATTTTAACAAAGTACAAAGAAACAGAAAACATTCGTAACACAGAAAACATTCGAAACACAGAAAAGAGTACTGGAATTCTATGTGGTAACCATCCTCTTATAAGGCAATGAATTTTGTACAATCTCCCAACTGATGAAGAAAAACTGGGCGTAACAGAATATTCTGAAGGATACTGCGAATTCTATGAACGGAGCGGATAAGCAACGAGGACGTCCTAAAAAAATGGAAAGCGAAAAGGACACTTTTACTCAGAATCAGAAAGAGATATCTAAAATTTCTTGGAAACATAATGAGGAAGGACAGCTTAGAAAAATTTAACCCTCGGGGCAATACAGATAGGGTAAGTCAGCGATCCACGTACCTGAATGGACGACCGAACGGGTAGTATGGAGGCCTTAGCAAAGGGAGAGAAAATACTAATAGCCACACGAGATAGAACGCTGTGGAGAGCCATGATCGCTTATGTCCTGAAGAGATGTGGCAAATAGAAGAAAATCAGTATCTGTCTATATTTCGGAGATGAGGTATTATGTACACTATTTACATTATTCAGACTATTGTCCTCATCTTTGTTGCCATATTCATTACAAGGTTTCGGTCGTTGTACGCTCCAGACTTCTTCAGGTGGTTGGAATGTCGAACTGAACCCATCCATTAAAAACATGGCACGTGGAACTAGAACAGTCTACCCCAGTGAGCGAAATAAAAAGTTCAGTTCGACATTCCGACTACCTGAAGAATGCCGGAGTGTACAACGTCCGAAACGTCGTAATAAATATGGCGACAAAGATGATTTAAATACATTTAACATATGATAATATATACACCTTGTCTGAAGTTATTAAGCAAATCATATAAACTTGAATAATACAAATTAATGTCAAATTTTAAACAATTTAGATGTCAAAACAAAGCCTGAGCTAAAATTTTAGGTAATATCAATATGTTTTATTGAAGTTATTTGTTGTATTCTAAAAAAAACTGCCGTCTGAAGTTATTACGCAAAACCAAATAATCACATTATACTTCAATAAAAAGTGAATAAAATCATCATAAATTGATCAACACCTATAATAATAAAAAAAAATAATAACAAACACATATGAAAGACTACGAATCATTTACATTTTAATATTAGGTTGGTGCAAAAAATAATGTCGTTTTCTCACATATTAACATATGTGAGAAAACGACATTATTTTTGCACCAACCTAATATATTGATCCTTCTTCTCAATAACATCCAGTAATCTATTTTTCATTGATTTTGTTAATTTTCTTACTTCAGCAAGTTCAATTTCCGACATGTAATTTTAATTACTTCCCATAGGTCTGCTCTGCTGTTATACGGTGGCCACCTTCATATAATTTAATCTTCACAATTGACCATAGATTTTCGATCGGATTCAATTCAGGACTTGCTGGTGGCCATTCAATTATTTTCTCACCTGTAAAGCTTTTATAAAGAATTCACGGGTAAGATACACGAGAAGGAGCATTGTCATGCATAAATACACACTTCACATTGAAACAGCGAGACTGGGACTTGTTCATAACATTGCAATAGTTAGCACTGTACCTTTTAACTCCTTCATCGACTTTGAATGGTCCAATAATAGTTTAGTCGACGTTCCAGACTATACCACCTCCTTGTTGCTTTCTTTTAGCAACAGGCACGTCTGAATTGGATAAAATACTGATGTGTCCCGGAAAGGGATATATTTGAACGAAGTAGCTAAGTGGTTTTGGCTATTAGAATATGGTAGAAGTAATTGACTGGTACGCGTCGTAGTCGCAGGTAAGAAGTGTAGATCAATGGCGTAGTCCAATGGGCGTTGTTATAGACTTAGCTCTCAGACTAAGGCTCTTCTAACTCTGTCGTACCTACACGTCCGTCTGTATTTATGACGGACACCAGCCAATCATATTCCAGTGAGGGGGAACACAGGTGTATTCATATTCCATTATATCAAATACATTCTTTGGCCCTTTCATCAGTTTCATCAAGTGTCACTCGAGATTCTTCCATGAAAATTTATTTAGAAAAGTCAATTTTCATGTATTTCTTGGCCAAATTTTAAAGCTTTAAAATATTTGTTTTAGTGAAAGGAGTTTACCATGGAGATATTTTACCTATCCCAATTCCCAAATTATTCTACAGCTTTTGTCCTCCCTCAATTTTCAAAGATCTGAGCCCTGGTCAAAAACAGTTGTTTTGCTATAACTCGCATTAGTTGATGTTCATCTTGAAGAAGCAAGTTCTTAAAGCCTTTTCCTTTGCTTCAAATTCTAGACTTATATTTTCAACAGCCATCTTTATCGTTTGATAACCTCTACAAAGCTCTTTTGATATCTCCATTGTGAACATTTCCTCAGCCCAATGCCTTTGTTATTTTCTGTTTTTCAGTAGTTGTTAGATCCTTCCCTTTGCCTATGATTCAACATATGGGCAAAAAGAAAAATTAGTTTGTATTAGATTTCAGAAGTCTTAAGCTAATATCGGTTTAATCTTTATAACTTCAGTCAGTCCATTTTCATAAATTTCAAATATCAAAAACTAGCCATTAAAAATGGCAGAAAATTTAAATAGTTGAGTTTAATTTTGACAAATATTGGTTCGGAACTTTTTGAGTTATTGAGGTTTAATTGATCTGCATAATAACTTCAGATAGGCTGTTTATTAATAATATATGCGAGTCAAATATACTATTTTATGTGAACACGGAATAAGCGTTGGACTAAACGAAAATACATATTGTTATATCCCAGGCTTTTGGGATGAAGAAAAATGAATTCAAATAAAAGGCAATTGTATTTTAGCACATAATAAAATAACTTTTATTCACTTACCGCCTGGGAACAGCAACGATTGTTTGAACTTAAACCATGAATTACAAGTGCGTACCAGCTTATCACCATGTTGAATTCAAAAGTGCCGCGGTCCAACTGGCGGGCAAGGACTGTATCGAATCCATTACATTCACTTACGTGCGAATACGGTTGGGAAAAGTATGAATCCTCTTCTTTTCCCCTCAGCTATGGGCAAATAGCAGGACAGACCGGGTTCTATAGCCTTGAATAGCAACTGGTCTACCGCAGAAAGAAATGGCAACCTACTGCGAGAAAAAAAATCTGCCTCGTCAGACATGGATCGAAAGATACATGATCGCCTAAGCGTGTATCACGCATGGCACATACCACAACGTCCTAAAACGTAATACGCCATAATATATATTAATAATATATGCTAGTCAAATATAATCTTTTAGATGTATACATGGAACAAACTTTAAGGTAAATGTTTGTTAAAAACGAAAATACATTTGATACACCATAATATACATTATGAATATATCTAAGTTAAATATAGTCTTTTTAGATGTGTAATTCCAATGAGCTTAAAGTAAAGGCCTTTTAAAAGCGAAAATACATTTGATACACCATAATATACATTACTAATATATCTAAGTTAAATATAGTCTTTTTAGATGTGTAATTCCAATGAGCTTAAAGTGAAGACCTGTTAAAAACGAAAATACATTTGATACACCATAATATACATTATTAATATATCTAAGTTAAATATAGTCTTTTTAGATGTGTAATTCCAATGAACTTAAAGTAAAGACCTGTTAAAAACGAAAATACATTTGATACACCATAATATACATTATTAATATATCTAAGTTAAATATAGTCTTTTTAGATGTGTAATTCCAATAAGCTTAAAGTAAAGACCTTTTAAAAACCATACACCATAATATACAGGGTAATTGAAAAGTAACTCCCCATTTTAAAATTCTTATAATTTATTTATTAACTATATTTTTTTACAGGAAATGGATATGAGAGGAAAGCTTTTAGCATGAGGTTTTATTTAAAATTCGATATGAGCGCCAGATTTCGCTACCAGCTTCTCGAACCGCCCAGGAATCGCGTCAACTGATTTCACCAGCAACTCTAATGGTATGGAACACATAGCTTCTTGTGTTTGCCCGTCAAGTTCTTCCAAATTCTTGGTTTGGTATAATAGAGTTTCTCCATTAACCAACCCAAAGGGAAAAAGTCACAGGGTGTTAAGTCAGCACTCTTGGCTGGTCACTGATATATAAAATAAGGGAGTTACTTTTCCCTAGCTAAAGGATCCCCACTGTCTAATTTAAATGAAATTTGAAATGGCAGATGTTCAAGATAAATATGCCCCTAATTGGGTGGGGTATTATGTATCGATTAAGCCATATCTCGGTAATACATGTACATAGGCATACATACAAGATTAGAATTTTAGTATTACATAGATATTGTGATGATATTTTTTAACTAAGAATCTCATTGAGCAAAAGAAGAAAGGCGGTGGAGAACTTGGAGAGGGGAATTAACAGGAGATAACTGATAACTGACATCCATTAAAAACATGATACGTGGAACTAGAACAGTCTGCACCAGTGAGCGAAATAAAGGGTTCAGTTCGACATTCCAACCACCTGAAGAAGGCCGGAGCGTACAACGGCCGAAACGTTGTAATAAATGCGGCGACAAAGATGAGAACAATAGTCCGAATAATGTTAATAGTGTACAATGAATAAATTTTAAATTTTAAAATAATTACAAAACGCGTTAGCGCGTATTTTTAAAACTCACCATCACAATGGAATGCATACAGAATATACAGTGACCTGGATATAAGAGAAAACCGGGTATAAGAGAAAACCGGATATAAGAGAGATTTTCTCTGGTCCCAAATTAGAGCCATACTTACCTAAACAAAATAGACCAAACCCGGATATAAGAGAAACCCGGATATAAGAGACATCTTATCCGGTCCCGGCAACTCTCTTATATCCGGGTTACACTGTAGTATGTAAATATAAATTTATTCTCGTAAATAAACAAGCTAATAAATAGTGATATTTAGCTACCCCCCACGAGGGTTACATGTGGCACAAGGCATGGTTTAACGTGGGATCTCCGAGCCCGTAGACTTGGCCAAAAATATTCCCTCTTTGAACCCGCATAAACGGGTTCAGGGGCAGTCAACCACCCCGAACGAGACTCTGCCCTTCGGCGGAACCTCGTCAAGCTAATAAATAATGATTAATATATTTGTTGTGTAATTCCCCAAAATGAGAAAAATGTATAGATTTATTTTTATCATTCTTTAGGTTTTATTCCAATTCTAATCGTTGTTTTTTTTTGGGGGGGGGGTTTGCTTTTTTACAACAAATATTGCTGAGGAGTGGAGGTAGTTAAAAAAAAAGCGGTGTTATGCGAAACTTTTGACACTCTGTTTTATTGTGGACAGGCAAGTCCATGTTTACCAAAAATTAAATTATCAATCGATGGTTGTGGCATGGATTATCGCCCCTTATACGCATCCCGTATTTAAATACGTCCAGCTCGGACACACTCCATTTTAAGTCGAATAAAGCTTCAGATAAGTTTTATATGCGTTCGTTTTGTCACCACATTGGTCGTCACTGATCTCCAAGGATACGTCAGTTTATGATGGCCGCCTTTTAAGGGTTAAAAAAAAAACACGCCAACTATTTGATTAATGATTAAATGCATTATTTCCTTTGCAATCGTGCAGTGAATTCTAGCCGAAAAGACTGGGTAGCCATTAAGCAATAATCCTTGTAAATAGCTACAATAGGTTAATTTAAGTACAACTAATCCTCTTTCAGTCAACTGCATTCTAAATAAGTAAGAATTATAGCTTGCATAAGAGATTACTGCTATTTTTATCTGTCTATTGGCCAACCTGTTGTGCAAAGCATTCAGTCGGCTTGATTTTGCAATGCAGAAACATTTGCATAATTTGTCATTTGATGAGCAGCCTTCAAGATGGAAATTTTTACAATGGCGGAACTGAGGACATTTTAAAAGACAGAGATTTGAGGTAATTGTTTGCACACGTTTTACGCCGATTCTGTTATTGCTTAATATACGAAGACATGGTAAATACAAAAACTATCTATAGTAAGTTACTGGAAATTTATTTTACATAGATATCAGTAGGAAAATGATTTTATTATAAGAAACGCATTGGAATTGATTTTAGTATTTGGAATGCATTGGAAATGATTTTATTATTAGGAATGCATTGGAAATGATTTTATTATTAGAAATGCATTGGAAATGATTTTACTATTAGGAATACAATGGAAATGATTTTATTATTAGGAATGCATTGGAAATGATTTTACTATTAGGAATGCATGGGAAATGATTTTACTATTAGGAATGCATTGAAAATAGTTTTACTATAGGAATGCATTGGAAGGATTTTAGTATTAGGAATACATTAGAAATTATTTTACTATTAGGAATGCATTGGAAATGATTTCACTATTAGGAATACAATGGAAATGATTTTATTATTAGGAATACAATGGAAATGATTTTATTATTAGGAATGAATTGGAAATGATTTTATTATTAGGAATGAATTGGAAATGATTTTATTATTAGGAATGCATTGGAAATGATTTTACTATTAGGAATGCATTGGAAATAATTTTAATACCAGGAATACACTAGAAATGATTTTCTATTAGGAATACATTGGAAATAATTTTATTATTAGGAATGCATTGGGAATAATTTCCTATTAGGAATACATTAGAAATAATTTTTCTATTATAAATGCATCAGAAATGATTTTTCTATTAAGAATACATTAGAAATATTTTTTTTACTACAGAAGTGAAGTAGAACTTATTTTACTACAGTAATGCATTTCGAATGTTTTTCTGCGTTAAAAATATTTCAAATGTTTGCTTTTGTAATCGAGCAATGCATTGGACATTATTTTACTGCCTAAAATACTGTCGAATTATGAATGCAAATCCTGGTATCAAAGACAGAAATCATTAAAGGATTAATTTAACATTTTCATTCAATTTACTGGTTAAATATTTTGCGACTCATCAAATATTAAAACATATAGAAATCAAACTGATGCTAGCATTTTCATAGTACATTTAATATATGAATATAATAATTCAAAACTTATTTAATATTCATCTATGTTCATATAAAATCCTCAGGTAAAATATTAGTAGGACTTTACGGATTTTGTTGTTGCATACACGCATAGTAATTGCTTCTAAATGATTTAATTGAGTTTAAAATTGTAAATCTACAGGCAAACCTCTTTTTTTTTAAATGTATATTTAAAATACTGGTGCTTATTCCAATCAGATTGTCTGTTTCGAATTTAACAACAATAATAAAGTTCTGCTCTAAGTGAAGTTGATCTGTGTTGACTCTAATATACACTTGGCTCACCCTAATAGATAGCAAAATATACTTTGCGTTCAGTGTCAGAGGAACCAGGTGCAGGGGGGGTGAAAAAACTGAACAAGAAAGTACAATAATAATAATATTTTAAAAATCGTATATGTCGTAATTTTTGATGATATAGGTGACTTGGCTCATCCTGAAAAAAGCAAAATAGATTTTGCACAGTCACACCGGAGCATCAGAGATGCCAGGTGCATCAGGGTGTTGGCCAGGAAAGTGCTTAGGGTATGAAAAGACTGAATCCACTGAACAAGAGATTTTTTAAAAATCATATATGTCGTAATTTTTGATGGCATAGGTAAACCTTTTTCATCGGTGACGTGGCTTATCCTAAAAAAAAAAGAAGCAAAATAAATTTTGTACACAGTCACACAGGAGCATCAAAGGTGCCAAGTGCATCAGGGGGTGGCCAGGAAAGCGCTTAGGGTGAGAAAAGACTAAATCCACTGAACAAGATAATTTTTTAAATCATATATGTCGTAATTTTTTATGGCATAGGTAAATCTTTCTCATAGGTTACTTGGCAAATCCTAAAAAAAAAAGAAAAAATAGATTTTGCACACAGTCACAACGGATCATCAGAGATGCCAGGTGCATCAGGGGGGTGGCCAGGAATGCGCTTAGGGTGTGAAAAGGCTGAATCTACTGAACAAGAGATTTTTTTTAAATTATATATGTCGTAATTTTTGATCGCATAGGTAAATCTTTCTTATAGGCGACTCTAATATATACTTGACTCACCCTAAGAGATAGCAAAATAGACTTTGCACTCAGTGTCTCACCAGAGCATCAGAGGAACCAGGTGCATCGCTGGAAAGATTGAACAATAATAATAATTTTTTAAAAAAGATTATATACGTCGTAATTTTTGAAAGCATAGGTAATCCATACTTGGCTAACCCTAAGAGATAGCAAAATAGATTTTGCACTCAGAGTCACACTGGAGCCTGAGAGGAGTCAGGTGCATCAGGATGTCAGCCAGGAAAGTGGTCGATCCAGAATTTGCTTTGTGTGTGAAAAGACTGATCCACTAAACAAGAGAATTTTATTTAAAATTCATATATGTCGTAATTTTTGACGGAATAGGTAAATCTTTCCCCTATGTACTTGGCTCACCTAAGAGATAGGAATATAGAGTCAGTGTCGAACCGAAACAACAGAGGTGCCAGGTGCATCATGAGAGGGGGACCAGGATTGTGGTTGACTCAGAATTTGCTTAGGGTGTGAAAAGACTGAATTCACTGAAAAAGAAAGTATGATAATAATAAATTTAAAAAAAAAATGTAATTTTTGACGGCATTGGTAAATCTTTGTTGTATACAACAATAGGGTTAATTGGAGAGATCAAAATCCTAGACTGATCAAGCAGAAAATATAACCAGTAATTTTTGAAATTGTTAAATATTACCATCATTTTTGACCGCATGGACCAACTTAGTTTTTTTTTTTTTTTTTTTTTTTTTTTTTGTGGTGGGGGGATATTTTTTTACTTTTAACGATTGAGAAAACATTCCTTCCTCGATGCAGCAACAGTGCTAAATATACAGATACTTTATCTATTCAGGAAATATAGCGAAAAAAATTACTTCAAAATGCCCGGCATTTCTACAATAAATAGTTCTTCTTCAATGTGCCGTGTCCCTTCAGGATGTTGGCGATCACGGCTCTCCACCGTTTTCTGTAGCTCTTAATAAATTTTGTCGTTTTGTTATCTCTTCTAAACCTTGATCCACCATCCATCAAGCTCGCTAAATGGGCTAAACGTTGTTTTCTTCTGTCTCTGCTGTCTTCAATCTGACCTGTGAGTATCAAATTTTCCAAGTCCTCTTTCTTCATTGTGCTCGAGAAATTTCAACTGATGCTAAGTAGAAGTATCTTTTTTGTTTCCATCTTCTCTAAAACTTCATCATTTCTCGCATGTTCAGTCCATGGTATTCTCAGCACCCAATTTCAGTCTTTTTTTTTCATCTGTGAGGTGATTGTTCAGCAATTACTACCATATAGGAGGACTTAAGATGTTTGGAAAAAAATGAATCTCCTGTATGGGTTCATAAGAGGTGACAAAAGAAGAGTTTCAATAGTGATGTTTCTTCATCTCAAGAGAATTTTTTTAAATATAATACTCTTTCTCAGAGAATTCGACTTTTACTCCCAGGACTGCACTCGTATTAACAATAGCATAATCACAAGGAATCTGTCATCCCTGAAGCATATGCAGAGGAGTAGTCACAGCATTACCTGGAATCCGTAGATATCTCATTATCACTTGGATATTATCAAGTGTTTTATTGTTAGAACGTCTCTTATGATCTTGTGCCAGATGAATTCAATCCTACCATATTGAGTCTCTCTAAAATAGAGCCCATTTTTATTGGCAGAGTTACTGGCCAACTGCAGTATTAGAAACATGCATGTTTTTTTTTCACTTCTGTTCTATGTGACTTGCAGTGACATATAGAATCAAAGAGGTTAATTTTGCAGGAGAAAGAATTAAAAAGTGCATTTAGATGCATACAACAGTGCAGTAGTCATAGGAGTTGCTATGGTGACAGGAAGTAGAAAAAATACATGTAAAGATTAAAATGAATAAAGTTATAGACTTCTTATTGAAAAATTGGGGAAGAAAATTCTTCGATAAGGTTTTGAAGTATAAAATACAGTGGAAATGTGTGTGTGTGTGTATGTATGCCTGTGCGTGTATGTGTGTATATATATATGCGTGTATGTGTATATATATATGCGTGTGTGTGCATATGAGCTTAAGTATAAGTTTCCTTTATGTTTAAATTTTTTTTTTTCATTTCATCATTGCTCACATGATCTATCCATGGTATTCTCAGCATCCTTCTATACAACTACATTTCTGTTGCTTCAAGTCTTTTCTTTATCTGTGAGGAGTTTGTTCAGCAACCCCTGCCATATAGGAGGACTTAGGATGTTTGAAAATAAAAATTAATCTCCTGTATACGTTCATAAGAAGTGACAAAAGGAGAGTTTCAATATTGATGTTTCTTCATCTCAGGAGAAATGAACATTTTTAAATATAATATTCTTTCTCAGAGAATTCGACAGGGACTTTTACTCCCAGGACTGCACTCGTATTAACAATAGCATAAACCCAAGGAATCTGTCATGCCTGAAGTATTAGGTTGGTGCAAAAATAATATCGTTTTCTCACATAGTAACATATGTGAGAAAACGACATTATTTTTGCAACAACCTAATATATGAAGAGGAACAGCATGAAGAAGTCACAGCATTACCTGAAATCTGTATATATATATATATATATATATATATATATATATATAAGTTATAAGGAACTTGGTAAACCGAATTGGTAAATCCAAAGAGGATGAAATCCTGAGAGCTCAATGTGAGGACAGAGCCTAAATAAAACATACTTAAGAGAGATATAAAATTAACCCCTCCCTATACTTTATATTGTCTGTTTAACTACCACTCTCAACCCCCTCTATTAAATTACAAAAATTACACTACCCACCAATTTCTAATCCCATTTTTCCTCTCAATTCGTTGTTGGAAGTTTTACCTGATGATCCTGAATCCTTAAAAAAGGATTTAGGTGAAATAAATTATCGTAATGGTACCTTAAAGTGGTTTGTTTTTCATTACATATATATATATATATATATATATATATATATATATATATATATATATACTGGGAGGGTGTATCCTTTGTAGCTCTTAATAATTTTGTCTTTTTGTTATCTTTCCTAAACTTGTTCCAGCATCCATTTACTCAAATTTGCTAGGTTAATTATGCGTTTTTTTTTCTTTGCCCCTCTTGACTTCAATATGTCCTGTGAGTATCAAATTTTCAAAGCCCTCTTTTCTCATTATGTGCCCTAGAAATTTCAACTGTCTCTTCCTGATGTTGAGTGTAAGTATCCTTTTTGTTTCAGTCTTCTCTAAAACTTCATCATTGTTCACATATTCAGTCGATGATATTCTCAACATCCTTCTGTATAACCAGATTTCTCTTGCATCAAGTCTCTATTCTGTTTGTAAGGAGATTGTCCAGCATTCACTATCATATAGAAGAACTGATACTACGACGGAAATTCAAAAATTATCCGCTGTCTTGTCTTTCTTTTTTTTTCTGTTTCTTAATACTTTGCTTAGCTTTTGGAAGACATCTTTCGCTCTCCCAATACATCTTTCGATTTCCGTCTCACACTTAACGTCCTCTGTTAAGACATTTCACAATTATTATTTTTTAATCTGCTTGATCAGAGAATTCGGTTTTTCACTTCCTGGTCTTGTAAGCAAAACTTACCTCGTCTTATAACAACGGAATACCTCATTATACCGGAAAAATACTAATATGTTTTTTTATTCCTTTTTCTTTTTGTTTTTTGTTTTTTTTTTTGTTTTTTTTCGTTACTTTGAATATTTTTGCTTTTAAAGATTAAAAAAATCTTTTAAAAATCTTTAAATCTTCCATGCAGCAATCGACGTAATTTTAGAGATAAAATCCCTGGGATATTCAGGCAGAAAAAATAACGAATTAAATTGCAAAAATAATTAAATATAGCAGTCATTTGCGACTATATGTGCCGCCAAAGTTGTCTTTGAATATTTTTACTCCTAACAATTAAAAAAAAAAAGAAATTCTTTATAACATACGATAGATAGATAGATAGATAGATAGATAGATATGCAGACAGATAATTAACAGACTAGATATAGATACGAATAGAGTGATATATATACATATATATATATATATATATATATATATATATATATATATATATATATATATATGGTTGGATTGAACCAAATATGCTAGCTCTATCTCTGATATTGGGCGCTTTCTAATAAGTACCGCGCATATAATATATAAATAATTATATATATATATACATATATATATATATATATATATATATATATATATATATATATATATATATATATATATATATATTTATATTTATATACACACACTTTTTACATAGATAGATAGATAGATAGATAGATAGATAGATAGATAGATAGATAGATAGATAGATATGCAGACAGATAATTAACAGACTAGATATAGATACGAATAGAGTGATATATATACATATATATATATATATATATATATATATATATATATATATATATATATATGGTTGGATTGAACCAAATATGCTAGCTCTATCTCTGATATTGGGCGCTTTCTAATAAGTACCGCGCA
>OZ010614.1:37157669-37190169 GCA_963932145.1 Acanthosepion lycidas | reverse complement strand
AGAAAGAAAGAAACAAACAAACAAACAAACAAACAAACAAACAAACAAACACTGGTAACCACATTGGATGACTTCTAAAAGCCCAGTTCGACTGTATTTTGAACTTACGACTTTTGTAGACTATTTTAAAAGAAGCTGAACTGACTTGAACTACAAAGGTAAAAAAGGAAATAATTTAAAAATGTTGTTTGCATTATTATCATTCGATTATAGTTCCTACCCAGTCACTTCTTAGACTCATTATTATTATTGAAGCATGACAAAACACACTGTGAGAAAAAAATTAATCTTATGTCCAGGACATGGACGATCATGGATCTCCACAGCTTCCTATTTCTCTTGCTCTCAGTAACTTTTTACCCTTTACCAACTCTCTTTGATATACAAGTCAGAAGTTCACAGATTTAGACTTGAAAGCACCCCAGCTGATTTATGCCCTACTAATGACGTGTGAATAAAGTTTTAGCTTAGCATTCAGTCGATTTACAGTCAACGTCTCCTTAATATGGATTTTGAAATTTCAGTACCTTTGAGAAGGATCGTGACGTTCCCGACTACCCTAAACAAATGACCCCGGAAAAATCCCATCAGTACTTGTTATATACCGTACCTATGAGCACTAATGGATATGTACTAATCCTCATAAATACGTTGGACACTGTTGTAAGTGGGGGTAATATGCTGTCTAAGTAGTCCACCACTAGCAGTGGTTTACCTACTTCATGCCGTTGGCGAGTATTGTATTTTGTTGATGTTATAAAGATTACCATTTCATTTCCAACCTCCGTTTTGGTTATTCCTCATTCAGTAACCTTTTCTAGGTTACAAAAGTACTGGAAAAGCAATAACATCTACAAGACTTGAGAAAGCCATTCCCTTGAAATTTCTTTTTTAATCATTTCATCCCGAGCAAGGCGATAATGCTACTAAGACGCAAGAGCTTACTGGGAGTGGAAGAGAATGAGAAGACTTCTGTGGGGAGAAAGGGCAACAAGATTCAAAAAGTTTGAAGATGGTGATCGACGTAACATCTGAATTTTTAAAGATTGGAAGTGGCATGGTGGAGTAATGGATTGCGGCTCGGATTGAGAAGTCGGAGAGCAGAGTTCGAATTTCACTCGGATCCATTATATTCACTTACGTGCTAATCCCCTTGAAAAAGGTATGAACACTCTTCTTCTCCTCCCAGCAATGGGTAAATATCAGGACAGACTGGATTCTATAGCCTTGGATGTCAACTGGTCTAGGAGAAGGAAAACTCTGATTTCAAACCGGCACCAAGAAACGGCTGAGGTGCATGTGGTACCATACGTGATCGTGAAGGGAAGAGAGTTCCCCAGATGAATACGAGATCTTCATAGGGTTGCAGCTAGCTAGTTCAACAAAAAAAAAAACACTGACACCGAGTTGCCAATCTAGTGGTAGACTTAAATGCAGTCGCACTACCATGGAGGAGAGCGATATTTATTCTGATAGATAGATATATAGATAGATAGATAGATAGATAGATATATAGATAGATAGATAGATAATATTAGTAGTAAATATACACATACATATGCCATCATATACCTAAAATATATATACATACATACACATACATACATATTTGTATAAAAAATAAATCCAAGAGGAAACCCAGGTAGAACTCAATGTCCGGAACAGAGTAAGGATGTAATAAAAAGGCTTAAATATTCCATAATATTTATTATATATATATATATATATATATATATATATATATACAGAAATGTGGCACAAAGCCAAATGTGGGGAATGGGGAAAAAGGCGGTCTTCTTCTGTCTTAACGTCAAACTTAGCTAGCGGCAAACACTGGCCCAAACATACAGCAACATTCCTTACACCAAAACAACGCATTTACCTTTCTTACATCCACCATAATACCTCATTTTCTCTATGAAAGTCCTAACTAGTCTCGTTATGTACAATTCATTGTCTGTGGGAGGAGGGGAATATAACAACAAGGAGGAGAGGTCATTAGAACGACCGCCATGAAAATATTTATAGAAAAGACAACGGGAAGCCACGTGGTGGGAAAGTGACTGAAGTCGTGATGCCAGGTCAGGTCAAGTCAAGATCGATAACATTGCCGACCCTTCTGTGAATTTTTTTTTTTTTTTGCGAAACTCGTGATATACAACTGAAACACAAATCCAGATATGGCAGCAATATTCAACGAATGGTAGATTTATAAATGTGCAAGATGAATTCTGACGAGACGAAAATGTCTGAAAATATTTTATAAATTTCAGCACAGAATAGTCGGTCAATGGATGCCAAATGCTTTCTTTATAAAGAAACGGCTAATACTACCATATCTTAAAATTTTGTTCTGACAATAAAAGACCCTTTGCTTTACCTTCAAATAGTACGCTTTCGCCTGAGCATCGAAATGGGCTGTCTGGTTTGTCATAATTTACGGATTCTACACTAGCCGAAGCTCGAAAAATTAATCGGCTGAAATATTTTGACACCAAATTGAAGAAGCATTTGGTTTAATTTCTGAATGGAATTTAAGGTTTTTTTAGAAATTACGACTAGAAATACTTGGCAGAAAATCTCCATTAAGTTTCGAACGCACTCTTTAAGGATGCCGTCACAAATATACCAGCGAAAAAGAACACCAAATGTCGATTCGAAAATCGTCGTTGAAATGCCGAAACGCGACCTCATTGGGAATCCCTGTTTAATCCCCGGCCACAACAGAAACGAATTCCGATTATGAAGCTCTTTATTTTTCTTTCTTTCTTTCTTTCTTTCTTTCTTTGTTTATTTCGTTGTTTCTCTCTCTCTTTGTTTATTTCGTTGTTTCTCTCTCTCTTTATTTCTTTCTTTCTTTCTTTCTTTATTATTTATTTATCTGTTTCTTTTTTGCTTATTTATTTATTTATTTCATTGTTTCTTTCTTACTTTATTTCTTTATTTCTTTCTTTCTTTCCTTCCTTCTTTCTTTGTTTCTTTCCTTCTTTCTTTGTTTCTTTCCTTCTTCCTTTCTATGTTTCTGTTGTGGTTTTCCGCGTGAGTTCGAAGCCGTGTCGCCAAGTTGTTGTGGATTCCGAGATGAATTCGGTCTCCAAGGAATGACAAACACAATAATTAAATATAAGAAATAAAATGCATTTACACAATCATACAAAGAGTAATACTGTTAGTAAGTCCAGGAACGTGGTTAGTAGCAAATACAGATAGATATATGCAATCTCGAAGTAGGACTTCCTTAGAGTCTAAGTGCTTGTAACTGACTTCTACAAGAGGTTATCTCACACTATCTCCGTTCGTATATTCTCTCACTATCCGTATATCCTCTCACTATCCGACTTCCGACAACCGACTAGTATTTAGTCACCCCCCCCACGAGGGTATCATGTGGCACAAGGCCGGTTTAATGTGGGATCTCCGAGCCCGTGGGCTCGGCCAAAAATATGCCCTTTGAACCCGTATAAACGGGTTCAGGGTCAGGTTTACCTCCCCGAAAGAGAATCCGCCCTTCGGCGTAGCCTCTTTCGGGTTCCTCCCCGCCCGAAGGCAGGGAGTTCAACCGTTCAGCCGGTCGTCCGACATCGACTGACATCCGACTACCGACTAGTATTTAGTCACCCCCCCACGAGGGTATCATGTGGCACAAGGCCGGTTTAACGTGGGATCTCCGAGCCCGTGGGCTCGGCCAAAAATATACCCTTTGAACCCGTATAAACGGGTTCAGGGTCGGTTTACCTCCCCGAACGAGACTACACCCTTCGGCGTAGTCTCGTTCGGGTTCCTCCCCGCCCGAAGGCAGAGAGTTCAACCGTTCAGTCGGTCGTCCGACATCGACTGACATCCGACTACCGACTAGTATTTAGTCACCCCCCCACGAGGGTATCATGTGGCACAAGGCCGGTTTAACGTGGGATCTCCGAGCCCGTGGGCTCGGCCAAAAATATACCCTTTGAACCCGTATAAACGGGTTCAGGGTCGGTTTACCTCCCCGAACGAGACTACACCCTTCGGCGTAGTCTCGTTCGGGTTCCTCCCCGCCCGAAGGCAGAGAGTTCAACCGTTCAGTCGGTCGTCCGACATCGACTGACATCCGACTACCGACTAGTATTTAGTCACCCCCCCACGAGGGTATCATGTGGCACAAGGCCGGTTTAACGTGGGATCTCCGAGCCCGTGGGCTCGGCCAAAAATATACCCTTTGAACCCGTATAAACGGGTTCAGGGTCGGTTTACCTCCCCGAACGAGACTACACCCTTCGGCGTAGTCTCGTTCGGGTTCCTCCCCGCCCGAAGGCAGAGAGTTCAACCGTTCAGTCGGTCGTCCGACATCGACTGACATCCGACTACCGACTAGTATTTAGTCACCCCCCCCACGAGGGTATCATGTGGCACAAGGCCGGTTTAACGTGGGATCTCCGAGCCCGTGGGCTCGGCCAAAAATATACCCTTTGAACCCGTATAAACGGGTTCAGGGTCGGTTTACCTCCCCGAACGAGACTACACCCTTCGGCGTAGTCTCGTTCGGGTTCCTCCCCGCCCGAAGGCAGAGAGTTCAACCGTTCAGTCGGTCGTCCGACATCGACTGACATCCGACTACCGACTAGTATTTAGTCACCCCCCCACGAGGGTATCATGTGGCACAAGGCCGGTTTAACGTGGGATCTCCGAGCCCGTGGGCTCGGCCAAAAATATACCCTTTGAATCCGTATAAACGGGTTCAGGGTCGGTTTACCTCCCCGAACGAGATTCCGCCCTTCGGCGTAGCCTCGTCCGGGTTCCTCCCCGCCCGAAGGCAGAGAGTTCAACCGTTCAGTCGGTCGTCCGACATCGACTGACATCCGACTACCGACTACCCTCACTGACTGTAACTCTGGGTATTTAACGGCAGCAGTCCAGGTACACTTGGTAGAGTCCACTTATATGAAAAAGGGGTGGACCCCATAACAGTTTCTTTCTCGTACTATGCTCTCTTTGTTTATTTCTAATGTCATAATTTCTTTCTTTGTACTTCTACGCCTTCTTTTGTTCTTTTTTCTTTTTTTCTGTCTTATTCCATATTTGTTTCTTTCTTTCTTTTTGTCTCTTTCTTTATTTGATTTTTTCTTTCTTTCTTTCTTTCTTTCTTTCTTTCTTTCTTTCTTATTCGATGTACTCTTTATTTCTAATACCATAATTTTTCTTTCTACTTCCACGCTTTCTTTCTTCTCCTTCTTCTTTAATCTGAGTCTTCATCTTTAATCTGATTCTTATTCTAATCGGCTTGAATCAGTCATGTTACCCGTTTGACAGGCAGCGTTAGATTAATGGCGGCTTTGTCTTCGAGCAATGCTCAAATATAAACTAATTATCGCTAATAATAATCGTTTGACCCATTCAGGGATTACAAGTAGTTCTTCGTGTTGTTGTCGTCATTATTTGTCTTAACTGGGAAAACTGAATAGGATAAGAAGATCGTCAAAGTTGAAAGTAGATGATGCTCCCTTGTTTATTGCCACCTATCGATACGTTTGACATAGGGGACCAAACTGAGATAGATAGATAGATAGATAGATAGATAGATAGATAGATAGATAGATAGATAGATAGATGGGGGCGAGAGATGGGGAGAGATTAGGTGTGTGAAAATATTTCCAGTGACCTATCTTAGCAAAACTTGAAAATGAATACACAATACAATTTGGGGGGCTATTTTTAACTAAAAATGAAAAGACATGAAATTTTTGCCAACATCTAATAGATAGATAGATAGATAGATAGATAGATAGATAGATAGATAGATATGAACAGTCTGAGATAGATAGATAGATAGATAGATAGATCAGAATAGACTGAGATAGATAGATAGATAGATAGATAGATAGATAGATAGATAGATAGATAGATAGATAGATAGATAGATAACGAGAGATGGGGGCGAGAGATGGGGAGAGATTAGGTGTGTGAAAATATTTCCAGTGACCTATCTTAGCAAAGCTTGAAAATGAATACACAATACAATTTGGGGGGCTATTTTTAACTAAAAATGAAAAGACATGAAATTTTTGCCAACATCTAATAGATAGATAGATAGATAGATAGATAGATAGATATGAACAGTCTGAGATAGATAGATAGATAAATAGATAGATAGATAGATAGATAGATAGATAGATAGATAGATAGATAAATAGATAGATAGATAGATAGATAGATAGATAGATTAGAATAGACTGAGATAGATAGATAGATAGATAGATAGATAGATAGATAGATAGATAGATAGATAGATTAGAATAGACTGAGATAGATAGATAGATAGATCAGAATAGAGTGAGATAGATAGATAGATAGATAGATAGATAGATATGAAAACATGTGGATAGATATGAAAAGATGAATATACATCTGAAAATATGTAGACAGATATATAGATAGATATGAAAAAATGAGGAAAGATAGATGTTTTGGTTTTGTATTATATAATTACTAATTCGTTCTAATCGGATCATATTCGGCAAGATTGACGAATGAGACAAACCAAATCACTTAATCTGCATGCACACACACACACACACACACACACACACACACACACACACATATATATATATATATATATATATATATATATATATATATATATATATATATATATATATATGCAGATTAAGTGATTTGGTTTGTCCCAAAAATATATATATATACATATATATAATGCGAGATTAAATATTGATTTTAGGGGATTTCGATTACAGTACAATCTAATAACAACATAACAACGAGATGCAAAACGTGAGCGTGACTGGCGAGTGAGATCTTCTCTTTTAAATCAGAGAGCCCTAATGCTTGCCTTTCGCTTCCTGAGGTGAAATGCTGGACGGCCACGTTTTTTCTTCGTCATCTCTTTTGAATACAGAACACAAAACAAGTCTTGCAAAATCGCCTTGCAGTGATTGTTCTATTATACACCAAAACGAACAACAACCGTGAAGGACATTATCTGAAGGGGAAAAAAAAGACAACAAGGTTAGTTTTATTTTATATCCTTATAACGCTTCATCCTCTTTTTGGTTATATAACTAACTAGCAGTAGAGCCCGGCGTTGCCCGGGGATGTAACAGTAAGAGATAGATCAAGTATCGACCATCATAAAGACTGAAAAATAAAATTGACAAAGATTATTGTTTAAGGTTGACGGACGTGCATGTCTTAATTATTTTTCTTTTTTTCAAACCCAAACTCAAACAAAAACATTGTTTTCAATCGTTATGAGTCTACCGATTGAATAGAATTTTATTATAAACAATTGTCTTGTAAATGGAATTTTTAAAGCATTCTGAATGTAAAAATAAAGAAAAAAGTGTGCAAGACAATAAGAAACACTACCTGCCAAAAAAAAAAGTTTTGTTGAAATCGGTTGAAAAATGTAGGAAATCCGATCCCATATATAAAGGAACACACACACACACACGCACATACACAACCTGGGTTTTATAATTATAACTCGATATGAGTTGTCCCCCTTTCATTCTCGCGATGGTTCTTAATCGTGTTTTCAAATTGATTTCGTGCAAAAACAATTGTGTTTTTCCTATTTTTGGCGCTGCCAAAACCACCGCAAGGTAATTTTACGTAGTACTGTGAAGTTTTGTTGAAATCGGTTGAAAAATGTAGGAAATCCGATCCAATATATAAACGAACACACACACACAACCTGGGTTTTATAATAAGTATGATGTAATATCAGATGTACGCAGTAATTTATATTACATAACATAAGCTAAGTTCAATCTTGCACGAAGCCTAGAAGAGGAAGTAAAAGCTTAAAATAAGAAACTGAAAATCGGCGTTAAGTTAGGTTGGTTGATTGGTTGTTTTGTTTTATGGCATATCAACCTCAGTGAGTAATTTACAAAATTTTTGAAATAAATTCATTTTTGAAATAAATTCATAGCAATAGTTTGGTAATAAAAAAAAGGTGTGTATGTATACATATATATTTGAACCATTTTTCAATTACTCATATTTTTGAGTACAATCCAACTTCTTTTAGGAAATTTACAATCTTAGATAGTTTTATTTTCGTAAAAAGTTTTTTAAATTTCTCACATGGTTGATAATTTTTCCTTTAAAAATTATTGTTGGTAATATTTTTTTTATTACAAAGTATTTCTGGTATTAAAACCTATTTTTACACAAGTTTGGTCGTTAACTATTTTCCCATAGCCGGGACCCTAACAGGTGCTACCACCCCGGGTCAGAGTGGTCCTGGGAACACCAGCAATTGAGAGGTGATTCCACGCTCCTCAAAACCTCCTGATCAGAGGCCTTGACATACGCTCGGTTTAGAATTGAGACAAAAAAGTAGACATAAGTCTATTTTACACTTGAATCAAAATGTATTCATAGGTTCGGTTTAGAATTGATTCACAAAGATCGACACAGGCCTGGTTTAAAATTGAAACAAAAAGACACTATTTACATTATTCGGACAATTGTCCTCATCTTTGTCGCCATATTTATTACAACTTTTCGGCTCTTTAGTATCTGTCTATATTTCCGAGATGAGGTATTATGTACACTATTTAAATTATTCGGACAATTGTCCTCATCTTTGTCGCCATATTTATTACAACGTTTCGGCCGTTGTACGCTCCGGCCTTCTTCAGGTGGTTGGAATGTCGAACTGAACCCTTTATTTCACTCACTGGGGTAGAGTGTTCTAGTTCCACGTGCCATGTCTAATGGATGTCAGTTATCAGTTATTTCCTGTTAATTCCCATCTCCAAGTTCTCCACTGCCAGTGAGCGAAATAAAGGGTTCAGTTCAACATTCCAACCATCTGATGAAGTCCGGAGAGTAAAACGGCCGAAACGTTGTAATAAATATGGCGACAAAGATGAGGACAATAGTCCGAATAATGTAAATAGTGTACATAATGCATCATCTCATAAATATAGACAGATACTACTAGACGAAAAGGTAGATAACGGACCATTGTACAATTGAGCCAAAAAGGTAGATATAATTCGGGTGTATACTAGAATCCAATAGCTCTGATTTACTCTTGATCTGTTTGGGTTTATATATAAGTCTGTAAGTAGAGTGGAAGGTGAGGTATTTCGACGGAGCATTACTCCTCTTTGTTCTAAGCCTCTCGAAAGAGCAATCAACTTTCAAATGCTTCAATTTAATCTGGGTCTTGAACATCAAACAGTGTGGTTGATGGAAAATTTTTAAAAAATGATCTTCATTTCTATAAAAAAGATACACCTTAAAATGGTAAAAGAACACATCGATACAAAATGTTAATGATTTTTATCAAAACGATAGAAGGTAGAACTAGAATGGATTGATTGAAACATCGTGGTAAGAACAAGGGGAATACCAACAATGAGTTCAATAGTCTGAAGAACTTTTGAAATGATAATGACTCTTCTCAAAATGATAGAAGGTAGACATAGAATGGATTGACTAAAATATTCTGGTAACAACAAAAGCAACACAAAGAATGAGTTCAGTAGTCTGAAGAACTCTTAGAACGATAATGACTCTTGTCAAAATGATAGAATGTAGTCATAGAATGGATAGATTGAAATATTGTGGTAACAACAAAAGCAATACCAAGAATTAGTTCAATAGTCTGAAGAACTCTTGAAATGATAATGACTCTTCTCAAAATAATAGAAGGTAGACATAGAATGGATTCACTGAAACATTGTGGTAACAAGAAAAGCAACACAAAGAATGAGTTCAATGGTCTGAAGAACACTTGAAATGATAATGACTCTTCTCAAAATTATAGAAGGTAGACATAGAATGGACTGACTGAAACATTGTGTTAACAACAAAAGCAACATAAAAAATGTGTACAATAGTCTGAAAAACTCTTGGAATGATAATGACTCTACACAAAATGATAGAAGGTAGGCATAGAATGGATTGATTGAAACATTGTGCTAACAACAAATGCAATACACAGAATGAGTTCAATAGTCTGAAGAACTCTTAGAATGATAATGACTCTTCTCAAAATTATAGAAGGTAGACATAGAATGAATTGACTGAAGCATTGTGGTAACGACAAAAGCAATACAAAGAATGAGTTCAATAGTCTGAAGAACTCTTGGAATGATAATGACTCTTTTCAAAATAACAGATTGTAGACATACAATGGACTGACTGAAACATTGTGGTAACAACAAAAGTAATACAAAGAATGAGTTCAATAGTCTGAGAAACTCTTGGAATGATAATGACTCTTCTCAAAATGATAGAAGGTAGATATAGAATGGGTTGATTGAATCATTGTGGTAACAACAAAAGCAACACAAAGAATGAGTTCAGTAGTCTAAAGAACTCTTGAAATGATAATGACTCTTGTCATATTTATAGACGTTTGACATAGAATGTATTGTTTGAAACATTGTGGTAATGACAAAAGTAATTCAATAAATGTGTTTAATAGTCTGAAGAACTCTTGGAATGATAATGACTCTTCTCAAGATGATAGAAGGTAGACATAGAATGAATTCACTGAAACGTTTTGGTAACAACAAAGGCAACACAAACAATGAGTTCAGTAGTCTGAAGAACTCTTGAAATGATAATGACTCTTCTCAAAATTATAGAAGTTGGACAGAGAATGGATAGACTGAAACATTGTGGTAACAACAAAAGCAATACCAAGATTGAGTTCAGTACTCTGAAGAACTCTTGAAATGATATTGACTTTTCTCAAAATAATAGTACGTAGACAAAGAATGGATTGACTGAAAAGTTGTGGTAACAACAAATGCAACATAAAGAATTATAGAAGGTAGACATAGAATGGATTGACTGAAACATTGTGGTAGCAACAAAAGCAATACATAGAATGAGTTCAATAGTCTGAAGAACTCTTGGAATGATAATGACTCTTCTCAAAATTATAGAAGGTAGATATAGAAAGGATTGACTGAAACATTGTGGTAGCAACAAAAGCAATATCAAGAATGACTTCAATAGTCTGAAGAACTCTTGGAATGATAATGAATCTTCTCAAAACTATAGAAAGTAGACATAGAATGGATTCACTGAAAAATTGTGGTAACAACAAAAGCAACACGAAGAATGAGTTCAGTAGTCTGAAGTACTCTTGAAATGATAATGACGCTTCTCATATTTATAGAAGTTTGACATAGAATGAATTGACTGAAACGTTTTGGTAACAACAAAAGCAATACAAAGAATGAGTTCAGTAATCTGAAAAACTCTTGGAATTATAATGACTCTTCTCAAAATTATAGAAGTTAGACATAGAATGGATAGACTGACACATTGTTGGTAACAACAAATGCAATACCAAGAATGCAATACCAAGAATGAGTTCAATAGTCTGAAGAACTCTTGGAATGATAATGACTCTTCTCAAAATAATAGAAGGTAGATATAGAATGGATTGACTGAAACATTGTGGTAACAACAAAAGCAATACAAAGAATGAGTTTAATAGTCTGAAGAACTCTTGGAATAATAATGACTCTTCTCAAAATTATAGAAGGTAGATATAGAATGGATTGACTGAAACATTGTGGTAACAACAAAAGCAATACAAAGAATGAGTTTAATAGTCTGAAGAACTCTTGGAATAATAATGACTCTTCTCAAAATTATAGAAGGTAGATATAGAATGGATTGACTGAAACATTGTGGTAACAACAAAAGCAATACAAAGAATGAGTTTAATAGTCTGAAGAACTCTTGGAATAATAATGACTCTTCTCAAAATGATAGAAGGTAGATATAGAATGGATTGACTGAAACATTGTGGTAACAACAAAAGCAATACAAAGAATGAGTTTAATAGTCTGAAGAACTCTTGGAATAATAATGACTCTTCTCAAAATTATAGAAGGTAGATATAGAATGGATTGACTGAAACATTGTGGTAACAACAAAAGCAATACAAAGAATGAGTTTAATAGTCTGAAGAACTCTTGGAATAATAATGACTCTTCTCAAAATGATAGAAGGTAGATATAGAATGGATTGACTGAAACATTGTGGTAACAACAAAAGCAATACAAAGAATGAGTTCAATAGTTTGATTATTTGAAATGATTTAAATGATTGGTAGTAATTACCATGTTTTGTTGATATTTAGAATCTATTCTTAAGTAGCATCCAGTGAAAAAGGTTGTTCGTAATATTGATCTCTTTATCGTTTTATTTCTTTACATTCAACAAATATGTGAAGCTACAATTGTTGAATTCGTTTCGACAGAATTTGCTAAATTATGTTTGGCTTACGATTTACATAAGCATGTAATTCGTAAACCGAAGAGAATTTATCAAATTCAAAAAAAGTATTGATTCTTTCTAAGGTTAACATATACATACCATATACAAAAATACATACTTGTATTGAAATTAATTTGACTATAACAAATAATTGAACCAGATTTTACTATAGGAACGTATCGAAACTTATATTCTTATAGGAATGAATTGGAACTGATTTTACTATAGATATGTATTGAAACTGATTTAGTACTTATAGATATGCCGAAAGTAAGTTTTTGTCTTATGAGAAAAATAGTACGGTGTTTTAACAAATTGTGGCATTTGGATGCTGAGTATTAAATACCAATGGGTAAATAACAGGATTGAATGCAAACATTAAAGAAGGAATTCAGTAGTGAAATGTATTATGGAAATAAGCAGTCAAAGCATGTCGGATTAAACGACGGTTTCTCCGGCAAAGTGGGACACAGGTTCGAATCCAGCTGGAGGGCGCACTTTCTTTAATAAGGTTTTTCGAGTTGTACACTTGATGCAACTTGTTAAAGAATAAAATACTGTTTAAAATAAACAGAACGTCTACTGAAATACGGAAAATCCACTAAAAATGTTTAAAGTAATATATATATATATATATATATATATATATATATATATATATATATATATATATATATATATATATATATAAAAGAAAGAGGTTATAGTGGTTCCAATGAGAGAAAAGTGTGTATATTAAAAAGAAGAGAGGTACCGCAAACGTTTTTGGTTGTAATGTGGATTTTTTTTTTTAATATTATGCTTTATTTTCCATAATTTTACTACACGGGTTTCTGGTCTCGCGACCGTCATCAGATAAAGGGTGGAGATTTCCACATATTATTAAAAAATAATTAATTTTTTTCTCCTTCATGGTTTCGATGTTAAATATTCTCGATATGTGACATTCTCTTTTTATGTGTTAGTAATCCGAATGTCTTTCTTGAACTGGCAATGAAGAGTTCTGCGCGAATGGACATGAAAAAATTAAGATTGGTCCGAGAGAAATGATGAATTACTTATCGGCATTTTATCTTTTAATGTTTTAATGACCCCTGTGTGTTCTTAGATCTGTTTCCATTTTCGTGTGTTTCTGTCAGCATGCGTGTATATATGTGTATATTCCCTCTCCATACATACACACTGTCTCACTAGGAGGAATTAGTAAACGCATTTGTACACATACACACATACACACGCACACACCGTCCCACTACAAGGAATCAGTATATACACAAACACATACATACACACATATACTTCCCAAGTTACATGGAACATACAGATACACACACACATACACACATATATACGTACATACGTACTTCCTAAGATGTGTGGGGTTTGTGTGTGTGCCCGTGAGTAGTTCCTGGCCTTTGTCAACATATATATATATATATATATATATATATATATATATATATATATATATAAATGGATATAAATCCAACAGAATGGAGAAAAATATTTGGAAAAAACAAACAAAAATCCTTAAATGCAATTATGTTGTTTTAATATGAATGAAATGTCGACGTCTGACGTTTCGGTTTAATAAACCTTCTTCAGGACAATATTCATTAAAATACAATTAACATAATCAGTTCAACATGACAAAGACGATGGACATAAAAACAAGACTTATCCAAAACAGATAACTGAAAATTTTAAATGATCAGCTTTCCGTTTAAGCATGGTCACGTTGTCGTCAAATGGGCGATGCTTTCAAAACGTATTCCTAAAATTTAAGTATTTTGAATGAAAACGAAAAAATGAAAAGAATTCTATTATGATCTAAAATTTATATGTACGCTTGTCGAGCATTAATCTCGCTAAAAAAGGGGAAATACTAAAGAAACCAGGTCTAGTATTCACCGTGCGTGAGATGGATATTATACCTGCTTCATAAATCCTCCTAAGATTTTTATTATGAAAATATTTTAAAATCTTCACGGAATCAAAATCGAAATTATGATCTGCTTTAGTTATGTGTACAACTAAAGCATTGTTCAAATTTCCGAGGCGAATATCTCGTTTATGTTCGAAAACACGAGATTTTAGGGACCTACATGTTTCACCCACATATTTGAAGAAGGTTTATTAAACCGAAACGTCAGACGTTGACATTTCATTCATATTAAAACAACATAATTGCATTTAAGGATTTTTGTTTGTTTTTTCCAAATATTTTTCTCCATATATATATATGTATATTATATATATATATATATATATATATATATATATATATATATATATATATATATATATATATATATATATGTATATTATATATATATATATATGTATATTATATTATATATATATATATATATATATATATATATATATATATATATATATATATATATATTCGTGCTCCACAGATACCTGCATGTGAGCGTGTGTGCATCTATGTGAGTGGTTTGATCACTGTATTTGGTCATCATGTGTGCATGTTATGTGCTTTTGCGTGTGGGGTTATGATCTATTTAGTTCTGGTTTAAATTTGTTTATGAAGTTTTTTCTTGTATTTGTCGGTAAGAATAATTGTCTGATATATTGGCATTATATTAAATTTCACCTAAACGGATCTTCAGGGTAAGTTTACCCTGAAGATTCGTTTAGGTGAATGGTAAGTGGGTTTTCCTGGCTCTTTAGGATTTAATATATATATATATATATATATATATATATATATATATATATATATATATATATATATATATATATATATATACATATATATATATATATATATAGTCTAATGGATAAATATATGTAAATCACATATTCCGTGGTGGAACTCATCCGAGTTTCTCTTTTACCCATAGGACTGCGCCTCCCCACCACGAGCCACGACTACTATCCCCAATATATGTATATGATACATATGGTATATGTGATCGAGCGGCGCTATATTGATTCTAATTCGCTAACTCTTCGAAGCCCGTTGGAACAGTTGGTATGACGTTTGCCTGAAAATGTAACTGTCCGGGTTTCAATCCTCGGTATTGGATGCGCACTGCTGATGAGTCCCGAATATAAGACGAAACAGCCATCCAGTGCTTTCTCCATTCTGTTGGGGTTTCTTCTAGACTCGATGAATTACTTAATTATAATTATCTCAAATCCTCCTGATTTCTATTACTTATATATAATTATTTATTTTTCAATAAATTATAACGTAAATATGTTATAAAATCACTACAAAAATAACCATTTTGTTTCAACACCCTCGGCGTCTTATCAAGTGATGATGTTGAATTTAAAATAAATGGTTTTAAAAGTTTCAAATTAATTAACGATCCTTCGCAAGGGGAAAACGTTGTTACAAAAGCTAGAATGACCAATCAAAATACAAGTATAGGAAAATTCAAAAAGCTTGACAACAAAGTCATGTTATAATAGCTATTCAGATCTTTAAATACGGGTAATATTAAAAAAGAATTTATTCTAATCAATAATTATTAAATTATATGATAAAATTTGATATTAAAATTAAAAACTGCCAATTTTAAAATCCAAATTTAATCGCTATTAAGTTTAAAACTATAAAATTACTGAGGAGAAAAGAAGAAATACATATGTTATTCAATTTATTTCTTCATTGAAATTACGTTAGAATAGACGCTAATATGTCATCCGGTCCTCTGACAATATATATATATATATATATATATATATATATATATATATATATATATATATATATATATATATATATATATATCCTACCGGGGTGCTTTATAATTATTGTGAGACCGGAACTATCTACACAATAGACTCTTCCAGGTCTATATTAAGTATGCGACACAACACTCTACAGAGAGAGACACAGAGACATTGAGAGCCGCGTACGACTACCAGTATTGGACACTAACATATAGTAAGCTCCGCTTCCACTATCTCTGTAATCAGTTGTTAATATATCTTTCTTACCTCTAATTCGTGTTCCGTGTTTTACTTCTGTGGTCACGACTTTGGCCCCACATCAATAATGTTTCTGTTACGCATAACGAACTGTTAAAGAGTTTCGTTTTGGAGGTGTTAAAGTTAATAAGTCATTTCTTGCCCCAGTTAACAACAAATTGTAGCTCATTTATGAGATCATATGGCAATTTCACGTTAACGAACCGATCAGACTTACTGATAAGTAAATAGTAGTTGTGTCATCAGCATAAATACCAAGTAGAGAAGTGATGACATCAAAAATGTCGTTGATGAAAATTAGCAACCAAGAATAGAGCCCGCGGAGACACCTGCATTAATGGAGAAAAATACAGAAGAGTGGCCCTTCAAGATAACTTTCATTTCGCGATTTGATGAGAAAGATTCATCTGAAAGTATAAATTTGCTCCAGTGTTCAGCTGTCAAGGTTTTATGTTGCTTGGCAAATTCCAGACGCTTGAATCTCATGACTGCAGTTTGATATGGCTTATGGGCCGGTTTGAACACTTTCGGACCAAACTCACATCATAGATGACGCGAAACTCACATAGAAATGACATTTGTACCATAGCCTGTTCAAGTTATATACGCTCCCTTTCGAGGATTGGGCACTTTTGTAAGAAAGAGAATTTATTGGCTGCTGCTGATGATTAATGCTAAGCTCTTCCCTATGAATAGAGCCGTCTGGTAGCTAGCCGGTAATGCTTATATCTTATATATAATGTGTTAAAAATTTCATTTCTTCCTAGCGTGCGCTGAGTGAGAGTGGTGAGAGTCTCCGATTGATGTCAAATCGGTAGTGTTTAGCCACATCTAGTCATCCACATGAGTCTGTGGATATATATATATATATATATATATATATATATATATATATATATATATATATATAATAAAAAGGCTTAAACACTAATATTCCATGCTCAGAATTTATTCCATTGGAATCATAAATACGATCCAATTCATCAGACCTACAAATTCAAAAAGAAAACGGAAAAGAACAACTCCGGAAATAAAAATAGAATTTAGAGAGAGTGATATATATATATATATATATATATATATATATAGATATAGATATAGATATATAGATATATATATATATACATATATATATAGTCTGCTAAGAATATATACACAATTCAGGAAAGCAAAAATTTGTCTTTCTGACCTTTATCAATTTGCGGTAACTATCTAATGTATATATATATTCCTCTAATGTCTGTAGCATCAACAAACCCTAAATAAAATTTATCGCATAAAACCGACTACATTAGCGGCCCGTAGAGAAGAAATTGAAAATACATGTGCAGCAATCCCACTGGACACTTTGGCCATCTTTGCCCATGTAGTAGTTCGTCGTAATAATAAATGTCTTGAAGCTAAAGGCCAAAATTTTGAGCATCCCTTGTGACTGTTAGGGTCCAAAGGTAACTTGTACTAATCTCGTGATATTTGATTACATTTAGTATTATATTTATACAAATTTTCATTTCCTGAAATGTGTGTACATTTTGGGGGTGGGGCGGACTCTGTATATACAGTCAATTGCTGATACCCCCTGACGAGTGGACGGAGTGATTCTCGGTGGGTCCATCTACGAAACTCTGGAGTCGAGATGCTGAAGGTAACATCAATCAGCTACATTACAAACCTTTTACTTGTATCAGTTCTCTCTCTCTCTCTCTCTCTCTCTCTCTATATATATATATATATATATATATATATATATATATATATATATATATATATATATATCTCTATATATATATATATATATATATATATATATATATATATATATATACACACACACACACACACATACATATATATATATATATATAATAGTAATGACACATTTATGTGCGTAAAATTATATACATCAAAGTACAATCATTAACAAAAATGTAAAACCAGGTTTTTATAGGTGGGGGGTGCATTATCATATGAGATTTCATGATGAAATAGCTTTTTGTTATTGCATCAGCCATTATCCACACATGAGTTATAATCAAAAAGTCTTTGTCGTTGCCAAATTAGAAGCCATTGTTTAGCATCTCTGTATTCAATTAGGCTTAGAATATTAGGAAAATATCCTCCTTTTCCCTAACACGAAGGACCCACATTGTGGCTGTACGCAATGAAGGCTATTATGAACGTAATGAATCTGCGTAAAAATAGGTTTCAGCAAAACAGCTGTGCACACGGCTATCGAGAATTTTCAAAATTAAGACACATTTGGCGACAAGCGGAGAAGTGGAAGTTCAAGGAAAACCCGTTCTGCAGATGAGCATTTGATGAAGTGCATTGCCACACGGTCCCAAACCGGTTCTTTTAAGAAGATATTGCTCTTTTTTCACAATGATGTTCATCCTATACAAGGCCTAAGAGCCACTCGAGCCAGAGGGTAGAAAAAGGCCCAGTTTTATGCGGATATGTGGGAAACACAACGGTTAACCCTAGACTTGAACGGGTTAAGATTGGAAAAAGAATTTCAAAATGGTACATATGTCAGTTCCATTCTAATTTGGATAAGGACAAAAAAATTGATTATAAATCATGTGTGGATAATTGCTGATGCAATAACAGAAAGCTATTGCATTATACAATCGCATATCGTATAAGGTAATGCACACAATAACCGAAAATAAACGAGTTTAAACTAAGTCGCTTTACACTTTTATTAATGATTGTACTTTGAAGTAAATAATTTAAATAGGTGTCATTACTACTATTACATATATATATATATATATATATATATATATATATATATATGTGAATAAAAATGACAATGGGAAAACTGGTAATTGCTGACGCGTTTCGTCCAATGTGGACTTTATCAAAGCAAAATACGAAAATGAAATTAAATGAACAAGGTAACTAATAAAAACAAAAACAGAATGTACCTAGCAACTGGAATGTAGAGAAACGCTATTTTCATATTTTTAACTGAAAAATAACGTCAGTAGTTGACAATATTCTCCACGCGTGACAAGTTCACGGCTTCGGAAGTTAAGCAAGATGTCTTCCGAAGCCGTGAACTTGGGCGCAGATCTGCGCAGGGAAGAGGTCCGTCGAGGTGGGGATCGTTACATTCGTGAAGTCAAATCCCCGGAGGGGCGTACTCTTCGGGCCACTGACGACATGTTCGGAGCGTTTCGGCGCCATTTCGAGAACCGGTTTACCAAGGAGCCTGGTCTCCGTGAGGAGGAGTTTCGTAGCTATTTGGCTGACTTTCCTCGGCTTTCGCCGACTGAAGCGGCTAGCTGCGAGGGAGAGATTACGGAGGACGATGTCTACGCGGCTTTGAAGAAGGTCGGCAGAGGCAAGTCGCCCGGTCTGGATGGTTTGCCCTATGAATTGTACTTGAGGCTGTCGCACATCTTTGTTCCAATTTTGACTGCAGTGTTCAATAACTGGTTTCGGTCGGGGTCCATCCCCAACCGGATCACCAGGGGTGTGATCACTCTGTTGAAAAAGGGCAAAGGTGGTGGGGGGAACCTAGATGATTACAGGCCCATAACTCTGCTAAATACAGAGTTAAAGATTATGGCCAAGATCCTGCAGGAGCGTTTGCAGTCAGTTGCCGAGTCTCTTTTGGGACCTGAGCAGACTTGCTCTGTGAGGGGCCGAACAATTCAGAGCTACCTGCATCTGATCCGCACGATCATAGAGGGTGTAAAAGACGACGAAGAAGCCGCGCTGATCAATTTGGATCAGTCCAAGGCATTTGATAGGGTCGACCATCGCTACCTTGCAGCTGTCCTGCAGGCGGCTGGATTCGCACCCAACTTCTGCCGCTGGATTAGCCTCCTGTATCGCTCCCCCAGTGCGGTGGTACAGGTGAACGGAAGGCTGTCGGACGCGTTCGTGCTGTCTAGGTCGGTTCGTCAGGGTTGTCCGCTGTCGCCTCTCCTTTATGCTTTGGCGTTGGAGCCTCTCCTTCGCCAGCTGAAGGACGAGACCGGCAGTCCGGCCCTACGTGGAATTGCCGTTCCTGGAGGGTCTCGAGCCAGGGTTTCCGCGTACGCCGATGACGTATCTGCTTTCGTGTCGTCCCGCAACGACATTGAGGTGGTACAGAAGGCGCTTGATCGGTACGAGAAGGTGACAGGGGCTAAAATAAACCGCGACAAGTCGTCCGGCTTGCGGTTAGGTGCCTGGAAGGGGGTCGCTCTTCCGGGCCGCTTCGGTTGGACAGACGGTCCTGTCCGCATTCTTGGAGTGTGGTTTGGGCCTGACCTCCAGCTGGAGAAGAATTGGTCTGAAGTACGAGCAAAGGTCGATTCCGCCGGTCAGACTTGGAATCGACGGAGGTTGTCCGTGAAGGGCAGGGCGGAGGTGTGTGCTACATACATTTTCCCCCTGATTCTTTATCGATTGTCCGTACTTCCTCTCTGTAAGACTCACAAGAAGGCGCTCGAGCAATCGCTATCCTCCATTTTATGGAGGGGACGCGGGAATCGGGTCGACAGACGAGTCTGCACTAAACGTCCGTGTCATAGGGGGCTGGGAATGCCGCACCTGCCGAGTCACATCCGTGCCTCTAGGTTGGCTTTCCTACGCCGTGCATTGACTGGAGGAGATCCGATTCTGGAGGGGATTGTTAGGGACGCGTTCCCTGGCCTTACCATCAGTCCCCCCATCTCGCGGGTTGAGCGCGGTCGTAAACCCCGGGATCAATCGGTTTTCCTTCGCGAGTGTCGGTCGGCCTTGAGGGCCGTTCCCCGGTCCAGTGACCTTTCTCGGCCTAGGAAGGTCTTCTATCGTGAATTAGTGGAGAGGCCCGCGAGGGATCTCCTACGAGATACGCTCGGCTTGTCGGAGGAGGAGTATTGCTCCTACTGGTCTTGGGCGCCAGCGGCGGATTACCTCAGTAACCCTGAGTTTTCGCTTAGCTGGCGATTGGCTCGGAATCGGCTGCCTCTCAACGACAAGGCTTTCATATGGGGCTTGGCGGATTTGCCAGACTGTGAACGGTGTGGCCTTGGCTTAGAGGAAACGGCTGCGCACGCCTTCTACCATTGCCCCCAGGTCCGCCCCTTATGGGACCATGTCGGCGAGCTGACGGCTCGTCTCGCTCCCGAACAGCTTGTGTCCATTGATCGCGCATACGCGTGT
Source organism: Acanthosepion lycidas (assembly GCA_963932145.1). Lineage (NCBI taxonomy): Eukaryota > Metazoa > Mollusca > Cephalopoda > Sepiida > Sepiidae > Acanthosepion > Acanthosepion lycidas. Next base: position 37,168,794 of record OZ010614.1, on the reverse strand, counting down.
GACAATGTGTCGCCCCCGTATTCCGGGATGAAACGGATGGTGTTTCTGACGCTGATGGCCACGGCTCGAATGGTGATTTGGACGACGCGAAAGGAGGAAGTCTTGCGAGGCAATCGTCTTTCTCATTCGGATCTGATTCGATTCTTTGAGCATCAGCTCAAGATGAAGATTAGATCGGATAGAAAACGATTGCATTCGACAGTCTTTAGCGAAAGGTGGGTAAAAGAAGCGAACTTGCTTCGTGTGAACGGGGCTAGCCTTGATTTGCTCTTCTAGGTCAACCTATTGCACATCGGGGTGGCTTCCTGTGGAACCCTCCCCTTGGTTAGGTTAGACAAGCTTCAGTGTACCTAGTTAATGTGAGTAAGTGTTGTTCCTGGCCTGCATCCCGGCCGTTCTTTGGTTATGATCCAAGTCGAGATTCCCATCCTCCCCAGTTTGTTTTGACCCCCGCCCCATTTTCATCTCGACTGGGTCAGTTTTATATTTTCCCATTCCAGCCTAATATTTTATACTTTTTCCCACTCCCTTAGCGAGAGCGTCTCTTGATTTTGTCCCCTGGGCAGAATACAGCGGCCTCTCTGTTTTATGGGTTGGACGGTCCCTACTAACATCAATTATGTTTAGTTTGTATTTGTGTTTATTTTAAGTTTATTATTGGGTTCATTTCCCTCCCCTCTCATTTTATCATTATTAGAATTGTATATATATATCATCATTAGAATTTTCATGGTATGGGGCGCGATTTTGGTAGGTCTCCCTTGAGAGCACGTGGTATTATGGTGGCTGAAGGATTGTTTGGTGATGGACGAGTTCTTTTGGTGAATGTGTAAAATGTAATGTACGAATGGGTCGCGAATCTGATTAGCTAGGTATAAGATAGTTAGTGTTGACCAGACTCTACCCCTCCCCTTTATTGGCCTTGTGCCACAATTTGTACTTTTTGTTCAAATAAATACCAGTCCACATTGGACGAAACGCGTCAGCAATTACCAGTTTTCTTATTGTCATTTTTATTCATAAATATTGTCTCTCTACTGATTAATTCGGAGAAATTTTCATATATATATATATATATATATATATATATATATATATATATATATATATATATATATATATATATATATATCCGTGGGTGTGTGCTCTGAACAATACAAAATATAAATATAAGGTTTATAATTATATAAAAATTAAGTTTTTCAGACACATTGGGTTGTATATTGATGTTCGTTTTTTTTTTGTTTTTTTTGTTTTGTTTTGTTTTGTTTTAGTCAGTATGGTTATCATCAGGAGAAAAAATTCCTGATTGTTACTAGCAGTGAACTACACGAGTAAATCTCTCTCTCTCTCTCTCTCTCTCTCTCTCTCTCTCTCTCTCTCTCTCTCTCTCTCTCTCTCTACACATATATATATATATATATATATATATATATATATATATTATAAGTTATTGACACTTGGAAAAATGTTCATGAAAATATGTCCGGAAAATAATACTTTTGAAACATATTTTCCTGAACGTTTTCCAAATGTCAATAACTTATAACACTGTCGGGATTACATACCCAAATTTTATATATATATATATATATATATATATATATATATATATATATATATATATAATTTAAAGTTTTAGTTTAATTTATTGTATGTTTAGGATCAGTAAGGCTAACTGATATCATATTTTCTCAACACTACCCCAGTCACACTCCCCACCCCAACCCTCCAGTCGACGAGTTAAGGCTGCCACTTTCTTTGATTTTCGCCGACTTTAAGTAATGTAATTTGCCCTTTTTCAATTGGTACATTCTGAAAAAAATACTTATAAATTATTTAAAATTGACGTTTGAAAACAAAAAGTTTAAATAAAAATGTGTTCTTGGAAAAACAAGGCATACAAGTCAGTAGACATTTTAAAAAGATTATTTATAAAATTAAACTTTGACAATATATAATGAAATGGATTAAGCTCGACAATTATTTTAATATATTTTCTGTTTATACGTTATTTTTATAGATATAATTTAAGTAAATCCTCCATTTTTAATTAAGCAGTATTAATTTAATTTACCAGCCTTAATTAACTATTTATTTAAATAAATTATATCTATAAAAATAACGTACAAACAGAAAATATATTATATTACAACCACACAACTAAATCCTCTACAAAAAAAAACAATGTAATGTATCAATTTATATGCCCGTTCAGAGATTCTATAAACCCGCTATGTATATTGGTTTTACTACAACCACGCTCTCCCGTAGACTTACCTGTCACATTTCTGCTCTTAGTTCTATTAAACATTTCTTAGAAGAAACATAGACATCTACATAATATTAGACAGATATTAGTTGATAACAATAATACTCACGCATACACACAGTAAAAACAAAGACTTTCAGATATTGGAGGCCATCTACATTAAAACGAAACAACCCACACTCAACAAAATTACATTTCAAACTAGTGACAACACATTACAATGCATCTAAACAATGGTTCTGTTGTTAATATTTCGGTCTACCACGTGGTATGACGTCATAGAACCGCATCTTGAACTTACAATCTGCGTCTGCTATTCTGCGACCGTTGTCTTCTACGTCAAAATATCACATTTGACGGTTGCTATCTTTGTTTAATGTCTGTAACTATCTGAGGATGGCTCATGTGAGCCGAAAGATTTGGACCAACTTGATAAAAAATATCCAAATGTTGGACTATTTTTGTCTTTATTTTCACTAGAAATTAAAGCAAACATTCGAACATTAGAACGGCTCATGATCAGACATAATAGACATTCATTGTCTGTTATATTTAATAATAATAATAATTATAATTATATATATATATATATATATATATATATATATATATATATATATATATATATATATATAGTTTATGCAAAACTAGGTAATCCGCATGGGTAGACCCAAGGAGAATGATATCCGGAGAGCTCAATGTAAAATTCAGAGCAGATATGTTTGAATAAAAACAGACCACTTTAAGGTTCTATGTAATAAGTTATTTCACCACAACCCCTTTAACAGGGCTCTGGATCATCAGACTTTACTTTCAAAGGTTGAAATGAAAAATGAAAAGAAATTCACACGTTTTTGACGGACCTCATCAAGCATATGTAAAATTAACGAAGTGGGGAAGTAAGGTGGGAGAGAAGATAAGATATGAGTGGGTTAGGTGTACCATTTCAATTCCTTATTCTTAACCCCATTGTGTGTCGGCTAGACGTTGTTTAAGCTTAACGCGTCTTGTCTCTAGATATCGATGGGTAAGGGGTGAAGACCGACATTAAAGGAAGAAGCTACAACAACCCTAATAAATGACATTCCACGAGGACAGGTTTCATTCAAATTCTTAGACGCTGTTATTCGCGTTACTTTAAAGGGCATATTTGGGAGGTTAAGGTTTGATATAAATCTAAATGTCTAAACAATCTACGAAGAATTTAATTGGAGGTATTTTCTATGAAACAGTCGATTGGAAAAACTCATAGACAGTACATTGAAAGAGTAATCCATTTTATATTTAGTAATCTTTTTTATTTTTCTAAACTTTTGTCTTATCGATTGTTAAGTTGACATCTATTCGTTTGATTTTTGTTCATTAAATAAACTCGTGATTGTTTTTAGGTACCCAGTTATCAACGGTTATTCCAATTTAAATAATTTTATCATGTTTTATTCAAACATATATATATATATATATATATACATATATATATATATATATATATACTTGATTGTAGTGATCATTTCAAAGTTATACAAATGTTAATTGTGAACCCAATTGAAAATTTATGGAAGATTGTCAAAAATAAAATTGCAGAAAAAAACAGCTTTCAAGTACCAAAGTACCGAGAGAGGCTATTAAAGAAATATGGACAAAAGAGATCCCGGTTGACTATCGTAACCACGTGATTTTCAGTACGTCCTGCCGCATTCAAACAGTAATCAAAATCAAATAATATAAATAATCTATATCTAAATAAATAAACGGCAAATTCTGTCTGTCCGTCCTTATGTCTGAAACCACTCTAATTTTGCCACACTTTCTCCGCATAGACATATTATACCTTTTTGAAATCAAAGTGTTCCTGGGATTGATAATCTCTCTTCATCTGGTGCTTGAACATTCAGCCTTAGGATTTTTGTTCGGATGAGAAGGGAAAAGATAAAAATTAAAATTTTAAAATAACTGAAAAAATGAGTGAGATTTGAAAAGCCTTGAATTTATATTGAGTTTAGAGTAACACAAAATCTTTGAATTTAAAAAAAAATGTTTTAAATTCCGTTTAAAATATCTCCATAACTTTTTGAGTTGAAGAAAGTAATTTTATTTCTTCAAAATGCCAAGGAATAGGATTTAAAGTAAGAGGTTTCGTGACGTGAGGTTTTGAAGTCCCGTAGAGTTTGTGATTTGAAGAACTCAACACAATTGAAGTTCCACAGAGTTGGAAGAATTAAGTATTCGGCAAGAATTGGAATTTGGGCTCAAATCAGACTTTCGACCCAAATTCGTCTTTTAGCCTAAATAAGAATTAAAATGAAGTTTTGAAGTTCCATGAAATAAATTTAAAGAATTCAAAGTTAATTCTTCAAAATTGTCATTGCTGTTTTCTGAGATGGACCAGAAGCCCCATTAGTTTGGGCCCGGAGACCCAATTAGTTCTTTGCAGGAGTTACACTCGGGCCATGACCAAAAATTGCCCAGACCCGCAACCATTGCTATCGATCCCCAATCACCGTGCAATGAGGGCGGGGCATGACCTCGGGAAGCGGTTTCCCGGTGCTGGACACCTCTCAAATTTTCTTTTCAGTTGCGCTCTGTACACAGACAGAAACGCAGCAGAGTTACGCTCTGCCCGAAGACAGAGCCGTAGCTGAGAGATGTTTGTGTATTGCATCGCCCCCTGGTAGGATTGGTCTTGGTGTGATGGTCTCCATTCGATAATAATAATAATAATAACGTTGCCTTCTTATCACACAGCCGCTGGTTGCCAGTTGTTTTTGGTTCGGAGATAATAAAAAAAAAAAAAAAGAAAAAAGGACTTCTATTAGGTTGGTGCAAAAATAATGACGTAATAATGTCGTTTTTTGACGTTAAAAAATAGGTCAAAAAACGACATTATTACGTCATTATTTTTGCACCAACCTAATAGCTAGTTTTGAGTCAGAGATCGAATAAAGTTTCCACAGGATCGAACTTAAAAGTTCCCACGGAGTGCTGCTTTTAAGCTAGTATGTAATAAAATGGTCTTATGTACGTATAATGGCAGTCTAATCATCATCATCTATGTACTGTGTCCATTCCGGGCGTAGACGTTCATGGCACTCCACAATTTCCTGACCTTTGTATTTCGTAAAAGATTTTGTCTTTTTATCATCTCTCCGAAAACTAGTTCTGCCATCCATTTTCACAATTTCCATTTCCATAAAATCCTTTTCAGTGTATTCTTATAGTAAAATCCTTTTCAATACATTCTTATAGTAAAATCATTTTCAGTGTATTCCTATAGTAAAATCCTTTTCAATACATTCTTATAGTAAAATCCTTTTCAATACATTCTTATAGTAAAATCATTTTCAGTGTATTCCTATAGTAAAATCCTTTTCAATACATTCTTATAGTAAAATCATTTTCAATACATTCTTATAGTAAAATCATTTTCAGTGTATTCCTATAGTAAAATCCTTTTCCACACATTCCTATAGTAAAAATCCTTTTCAGTGTATTCCTATAGTAAATTTTTTTCAATACATTCTTATAGTAAAATACTTTTCAGTGTATTCCTATAGTAAAATCTTTTTCAATACATTCTTATAGTAAAATCATTTTCAGTGAATTATTATTGTAAAATCCTTTTCAATATATTTCTATAGTAAAATAATATTCAGTGAATTCCTATAGTAAAATCGTTTTCAATACGTATCGATAGTCCCAGTCTATACACCCAACACTTCCCTAAAGTCCTATATAAATATATGATAGTCTCAGTCTATACACCCAACACTTCCCTAATGTCCTATATAAATATATGATAGTCTCAGTCTATACACCCAACACTTCCCTAATGTCCTATATAAATATATTTCACATCAGTTTTATTACATGGTCTAACTGCAGCTAAAAAAAATAAAAATAAACAATGACCTGACCTATTATCCGAAGCTAAAGGCTCCCAATTTCTTTGTATTTGTCTCCACCCACGGGGAGTATATGAAGGACAAGAAAGATAGGCGACTTACCTGGCCAGCTTGTGTGAATGGATGATGGAACCGGTGGGGGAGTGCTTATCAAAAGGAGAAACACTGCTAAAAGCCACACGAAATAGAAAGTTGTGGAGAGCCATGATCGCCTATGTCCTGTAGGGATGCGGCACATTGAAGAAGAAGTTGATTGGAAAGCAAGAAGCCGGAAGAGAGTTTCACATGCGAGAAGTGCGAGAGAAGAAACGATTGGAATAGAACTTGCGGTTCACAATTTCAAAAGTAAAACAATGAGACCTTGCTGCCAATCTAGTACGGCTCTTAAATTCGTGAAGTCGAGGTAACAAAGAGGAAAGATCACCAGAACAATTACCATGGAAATATTTATGGAAAAGGTACAGGGAAGCTAAGTTACGACGCTGGGAAAGTGCCTGAAGCCGAGATAACAGGTTAGAACCGATAACATTGCAGATTTTTCGTTGGGTTTTGTCACGAAACTCTAAATATATAGCAGAAGTAACAGACTCGATGCGTAGATCTATAAAGATGCAAGAGATTCCGGTGAGAAAAAAAACTGTCTAGCCTGCTAGAGTGAATCAACTTTCTTAGCAACAGACTTAGCACTGATCAACTTTCTTAGCAACAGACTTAGCACTGATCAACGAAAAATGAATTTCATTACTGAAGTCGGGTCTTCCTAAATTAGTGGGGAGAAGACATTGATCCGTTTAGAGAGTAGATCACGTGCGATCAGATCACCAATCAGGTCAAGTCAGAAATAAAGGGTGGGGAGCGGGGAAGGAAAAAGCTATTAATAGAAACTAATGCTAAAACCTTGTTTTAAATAATATAAGATAAAATCAATGATAAATAATAAGTATCAATGTGTAATTAATACGAAAATTCATGTCGACTTTCTCTCTGTGATTCAAGCCGGTGAAAATCATTTTAAAGATGAACGAAGGTCGTTCATCTTTAAAATGATTTTCACCGGCTTAAACATGCTTCACCCTAAAAATAGAAATCTATTGAGTTGCAGCAAATATCTACGTGCCAAGCTACATACTTATTGACCATTACTAAAAGCATGGTGCAATGGGTAGAGACTCGGGATAAGACATCGGGGGACGGAGTTCGAATTTCAGTTGAGGTCATTACTTTCACTTACGAGCCAATATCCTTGGGAAAGGTACGATTTCATGTTTTCCCCCTCCCCCACTACCCGTCAGTCATGAGTAAATAGCATACAGACTGTGACCTTGAGCCTTGGTTGGCAAACAGTCAAGGAGAAGGAAAAATTCTGAATTCAAATCAGCCTGAAGAAGGTTGAGCTCCGCCTGGCTATCTTGCCCAAGACATGTCAATGCTGCTATAGCCGCAGTACGTGCAGTGCCCCTACGACCCTAATGAGATACGAGATCGTAGTGAAAGGCATGAATTGACTTCTCGCCCAATTCCAAGCTTTCATCATTATGTGTCCAAGAAATTTCAGATGTCTTTTCCAGATTTCAGACTTCTTCATTGCTTACTCGCTCCGTCCATAGAATTCTCAGAATCCTTCTGTAGAATCATATTTCTGCTGCTTCCTATGTTCCAGAATTTAAATGCAATGTCAATCGTCATCTTATATCGTCTTGGATCCCGTTCTTTTATTGTCTTTTCTACTCAATAACGTTTTCTCAGTTTCTTTCACTCTCAGTAACACCTTGCGTCTTAGAGGCTTTCTTGCCTTGTTTGCGTTGAAATGATTTTTTAAAAAGTTAATAGCAAGAAGAATGGAATAGTCGAACAGAGTTCACATTCCAGCTGGGTGAGTTACCGCTGATTTCGTATTAACGTTCAGGGTAAAGGCATGAACCAATCCCCCCTAATTTATAAATATTAGGCTGTTACATAAATTCGTTCGTTTTTTTAATAATTTATTTTAATACTTATTATTCATTATTAGTCCCGATGAATCATTCAACAATGTATTCCCCATCATAGTTTACGACTTCCTGTCAACGATCCACTAACTGTTCTGATATAATGGAATATGCGTACACCTGTGTTCCCCCTCACTGGAATATGATCGGCTGGTGTCCGTCATAAATACCGACGGACCTGTAGGTACGACAGAGTCAAGAGCCTTAGTCTGAAGGCTGAGTCTATAACGACGACCATTCGGCTACGCCATTGATCTACACTTCTTACCTGCGACTACGACACGTACCAGTCGATTACTGCTACCGTATTCTACTTGGTTATAGTAGCCACTTAGCTCCACGTCGTTGTTGAATGGAACACCCCTCAAATTCTTAAAATGCGACCGAAAAAAAATGCTTTTGTTCATCTTGCGCGAAAACGAAAATCCGACGAGTGCGCATCCTCTCTCTAGGCGTAACAGCCGGGAAATTACACGGCCCACTAATGCGAAATTTTTCACGCATACACAGGAAGAGTGGTTTCACCTCCCATCCAAATAATTTTGCCCGAGCAGCATTAGTTTGGGCGGGAAAAATAAAGTCGGATACATTTTGAACGCACATCGTATAAGTATTTGTATTGAAAAGAGAATTGAATCATTTTTTAAAACGTTTTATCGCAATCAACTGCACGGTGTTAGATATTCAGATTCTAGATTATTTTGCATTTATAATTAATCAAGTAACTTTCGAATTTGAATATCAGGTTATAACTTGCATAAAAATAGACAGTGTTTACATCTTAAGGATTATTTTGCTTTCATACACTAAGAGATTCTAGGAATATATTTCATCAATAATAAACGCCATGTTGCTTCTTGCTTTCCCGCCTGTTGTAAATCCTCTTCTGTAGTTCCTGTTTCCCTCTTGCGAAGTTGTTCCTCGTTGTGTTAGCCTTCGATGAGACAACGATTATTTTAGAAAATAACTAAAGTATTTTTATAACTGTTGAAAAACCCGAATCCCCTAATATCCAATTGATACGGGGAAAAAAGTATTTTTGTAAATGTTGGAAAATAAAATTAAATTTCGATTCAATTCAAGATTTGTTAGTATATCTTTGCCAAGAGGAGTTGCAGTGTGTAATTAAAACAAATATGGAGAAAATTGTAAGTCGATACACGATCAGTACCAGCTGGTCGCCGCAGAGAGGGGGTATGATGTTGAAAGACCCGAATCCCCTTATAAACTTTGGCTAGAAACATCACTTATGATGTATGCCAAAGTATCAAACTGATGTATTTTACGAGTTTAAAAAAAAGTATTTTTGTAAATGTTGGAAAATAAAATTAAATTTCGATTCAATTCAAGATATGTTAGCATATCTTTATAATGGTTACTGCTGACACCGGAAGGCGAACCATAAGACTGCCGGTAGGACAGTGTCAAAGAAAGATATTAGTTGATTCCCGAAATGACAGCACCTTTTTCATTTTTTTTTTTTTTTTTTTTTTTTTTCCTTTTTGGATAAAGTCAGTATTCGTAACAAGGTAGAGACATTAGGATTACGAAAGTTGATTTTCATGGTTGGATCCTTCAAGTTAGAAAACTGGTGTAACATAAGCTAAGTTTAATAAATCTGGAAAATAAATCTGGAAAATAAATCTTTCTTCTTCTTCTTCTTCTTCTTCTTCTTCTTCTTCTTCTTCTTCCATTTTTTCTTCCTTTTTTGACAGTGGCCGTCACCTTTCTTCTTCTTCTTCTTCTTCTTCTGCTTATTTCTTTTAAATCTTCTCCCTTATTTCTATATTTCCCTCTTTCTCCTCTTCCTTCCTAATTTTTTCATTTTTTCTTTTTACATTGTCTTCTTCTTCTTCTTCTTCTTCTTCTTCTTCTTCTTCTTCTTCTTCTTCTTCTACGCTCATAGAACAACTCCAATCAGTAACCATCTATCACCTCCATACCTTTCCTTTTGTTTTCCGTTAGTAAAAAGGGGTTTTCCATTCGGACAGCTTCTTCCCAAGAGCCATTACAGACTCCCAAGAGGATGCTTCCCCGATCGCTACACTCTAAAACTCTTCAAGTCTAGGGTTAACCGTATACCTATCCTACATATCCTCATAAACTACACTTCTTTTCTTACGCTCATACAACAACCTGAATCAGTAACCTTCTACCTTGAGTGGCTCTTGGGTATTGTATTGGGTGAACAAATGGTAAAAAGAAAATTAACATTGTTCGATATATTTATTTATGACCATAAACATTTTTAAAAATTAAAATGAAACGGTTAATTCAAAACTTCCCATGATTCAAAATAAATGAAAAGATAAATTATTTATCAAATTCAAATAAAATAATAATTAATAATGACATGAATATAAAAACGTAAATAAATAACCACATTCAACAACAACATTCACTCACTTTCGCTTATTAGACATTAAATTGTATCACTTAGCGTCCGCCATAGTTTAACCTTGATTTTCTCAGTTAGCCTTAAGAATATTTTGGGGCGTACTTAAATTTAAACATTTTCAAAAATTAAACGATATCTTTACTTCTGTTTATAAATAATTGCTGCAAAATAACATCCTGACATTTACCTTGATAAAGCGCATCAGAGGACGAAACGCGTTGGTAAAAAAGAGTTTTCCTTTTTGTCCTCATTCATATTGCCTTTTTACAGATGCATGAACGAACGAACGCATACATACACAATGAAAAAAAGACTTGCACCAATGGAAAGCGCATATAAAAAAAAAAAAAAAAATCGAGAAATATAAGCAGTCAATTGCTGATACCCTCTGACGAGTGGACGGAGTGATTCTCGTAGGGTCTGTCTACCAAACTCTGGAGTCGGGATGCTTAAGATAACATTAATCAGCTAAGTGACAAACATTTTCCTTGTATTAATATTATATATATATATATATATATATATATATATATATATATATATAGAGAGAGAGAGAGAGAGAGAG